>OX421979.1:35070401-35610401 GCA_949128135.1 Parasteatoda lunata
ATAGAGAATGGCCATTTCTTAACAAAAGGAATCAAATCAGAATACTCTTTATTGAGAGATCGTACCGCCAGAATATCATTTCTGACCGTTAGAAAAAATTGAGACTGGGGAGGCCCGAAAGGGCACTCCCAGTCTCCACAAATTTTGAATTAAAAGTGAATATATTTATTCCTAACGGACATAGAAAGAATGGGTAGGAGATCCAGAAATTGGCGATTTATCATAATATAACAGAGCCAAAACAAAGCCAACCAGCATATCAATATTGGGTTAAAACAGTGTTTCCCAAACTTATGACTTTTGTGTACCCTTTATAAATTTTTCGTAGCTCTGTGTACCACAAATATAAAATGAATGTATTTTTTACTATAAAAATTTCCACAAAAGTCAAAAATCACAACTGGCTGTTGACACCACTAATTATGAACTGTTAACTCTGCAAAAAATAGCCAATAGAAGAATACGTAATCGTAAATTTTCACGGCTAGCTTTGCTTTTAAATAAAATATTTTTTAAATTTTCGTTTTTTGCAAGATATTTCGCATAAGAGCGAGTATCCCCGCTAAACTGTTCCCGTACCCCTAGGGGTACGCGTACCACACTTTGGGAAACACTGGGTTAAAAGAACACCTTGGCGATCACGAGTCGCTAACAAATTTATGAGAAATATTACAACCATGCAACTGAAACATATTTTCGGTTAGAAATTAGAATAAAAAGTTATAAAAAAATTTTTGTTTTCGATTAGGCGCGACAGTGAATATATATGTCTTCATAGTAATGAAATAAAAAAAAGTATCCGTTACATTGAGAAGAAATAAATATTTTATGTTTGTTTTAAAAGATTAAGTCTTTGATTTATTTTAAATATAATTTTATAAATAAAAATAAGTGTAAGTAATCACAGATATTTTAAAGGAAAGGAAATAAATATGTAATGCCAATTGTGGCATCACAATCCTTAACTTAAAAAACTAACTTTTGATCCTTAAAGTAAACCGAATTTGTCACATAAACGCTACTCCAGAGATTTTTTTTAAAAAATGTTCAAATTGTGTCGAACCAAAGCAAATGAGTCATACGTAGTCACCCTATGGTCACAACTTAGAATATTCCAAGGTTGATTCAAGAAAAAAGCATGCTTATAAATAATGGGAATAAATACTGTGTCTTACCATAACTGCGAACGCTCCTCTAATTTGAGCTTTAGTGACGAAACCTTTATCTTTCTTGGGGCACTGTGGAGTTTTTTTGAGGGTGTCATCCTTTAAAGTGCAGAGCGCTTTGGTTATCATTAGAAAAAATATCAGATTTATGAATAAGATGATACAGGATGGTCCAAGAAAGCTGATGTAGTACACATATGGGTTCTCAGCATTAAGCATGCAACTAAAAGTTAAAAAGAAAAAGGAGGATAACGTTTTTTTAATAATTCTCTACCTTTCCAGATCGACAATAAATCAAAAGCGTAGTTTATGTACAAAGCAGAAAGAAAAACTGATAATCTTGAATGACTTTTGATCTAATGATTGGATGTTCACGCTCTAGGTCTTATTTTTAATGGCCCTAGGGGGTGATCTCCGAATCGAATTTTAAAAATACGATCTCTTTGAAATCCGATTTCTCAGGAACTAATCGACCAATTTTGCTCAAATATTGTACTTTGCCATGTAAAATTACTTTCCTTAAAATGGTGCAAAAAATTTTATGCCTCACAATTCACAATTGTTTAACACTTTTTAAATAAAATAATAAAAAAATAATAAATATTTACTAATAGTTATATTTTGCATGTTTGGACAAACGATTTTTATATTTGTGGTCAAAATTTTTTGAAATCGTTTTAAAAGTTCCTCGAGATATGGCGAAATACGCAAAAAATGAAATTAATATTAAGGACCCAAACTTTGGACAACTCACCTGATCAAAATATGGAGGCCATATATTTCAGGGGACAGAAATTCAAATCCGTCAAAAAAAAAAAGGTATGCTTATTCAGAGAAAATACTTTTTTGTACTTGATTTCGTAACTTAAAATATCATCTGCACTAATTAATTTGCAGCTCCCCCCTTCGAACCATTAAGATTGAGCCTAAGAGCGTGAAGATCCTATCATTCGATCAAAAGTTATTCAGAATTCATTGCCTACAGTACATGCAAAAATTAAAATTTCAAAATTATTTAAAAATAAATTGTCTTTTAAAACTATTTAATTTTTCAATGTACACTATTGCGCTGTTTAACATTTCTTTATAATTTAAATTTCGATAAAATCAATACATTTATTAAAATGCAGTGTATTGTTAAAATATCTAATTGGTTTGATGATATTCACAACCAAGTTTTTTTTGTGATCATAATTAATCATAGCGTGTATTGTCCTGAATAGAGTAAAAAAAATTTTTTTTGTTTTATAAAGAGGAAATATTGAAGTGGTGCTGTAATGATTCGCAGTAGCTTACCAACTTACAGTAAGGCTTTGTTTGATTCTGGTGCTCAAAATTACAGAAGAATAGGATTTGAGAAACGGATGGTTTTTAAAACAATAATTGTTGGCACACTAATTGGCGGTGCTTATGAATGAAAGCAATGAATGTTGGTTACCAGACATAGCTATTTTACATGGATTTGGCTATTTTAAAATTCACCAACAAATAACCTAAATTGAGGCGTGAAGGCTCAGGGGATAAAGCGTTCGTTAGAGAGTCCCTTTGCCGTCAGGCTAACTATGTCTTTTTTCGAGGTTTCCCTCTCCATGTAACGCAAACGCGGGTTAGTTCCATCAAAGAGTGAATACTCCACGAGGGCAAATTTTTCCCAATACTTGATCCAGGAGTTCCCTTGTCTACTGGATGGTGTTCAAAATTACAAGGTTATGGAGTTAAACATTAGTAATCGTAAACTCAAAAAATTGGTTCTGTTGTTCAACACGGTTATAAAATAAAATAAAATAATCTAATTCTAAATATATATTTTATTTCATAAAACTTTTTTGAACTATAGACTAAATTGATGAAAAGAAAGAAAAGGATTACTACTTAATTGTTCGAGCTTATTCTTAGAGTAATTACCATTCATTGCTTTTACTTCATAGCTAGACTTAAGAGTCAGTAATCGTGAAAATCATTGTTATCGGATTTCAATTCTATCAAGCGAAAAAATTAACATCAATGTTTCTTATTATAACGGCCACTATAAACTGATATGAGTTATATAACAATATAAAGTTTCGCAGTTTTTTTTTATGAAATACAATTCTACTTACTATTCATTTTGGTTTAAATAAACTTCCCAGTCCATTAAAACTGTTGTTCCCACAATGGCAAATGGTATACCTGTATGCAAAATAAAATATACACGAGTTATTGTAATGGATCCATGAAACATTTGTATGATTCACTATTCGCACACTAATGTTATTAAATAGTTTCTCCTTAAAAATTGTCTTTATACTAAATTTTATTAAAAATAAATGAAATACTTACATTTAAGCAGAAACTTTTGAGTTTTTATTCAACTGTTCTTTAAATATTTATTAAAACTCGAATTTTTATTCTGATGCGAAATAACTAATAAAGCGTTCATCAAGTGCTATTTCGTTACTTCTTTATTTTCGGGGATAGGCTTTTGATCTATTATTTAAAAATTCCTATTTAATTGATTAAGAAACTAAGAACGTTGATTTCTCCGTTAAAATATTTAAATTCTTTTCTTAGATTAAGTAATTTTTAAATAAGATTTCATTACAGTTCCGATATCTAAAAGTATATTAAAGCATAAGGGTTGAGTAACAACATAAAACGAACAGTCTGTGATCGGTTAATTGGCTGAAATGTATATATATATATATATATATATATATATATATATATATATATATATATATATATATATAAAACGAAACAAAAAATTTCCCATCGAGTTAACATTGAGTGCTTCAGTAAAGTGCTTTTTCTAGCGCTATCTCAAAATAATAAAAATAAATAATTCTTTTTCTTGTCTTTAAAATTAACCTTAACTATTAAAGATATTTATTGTATATGAATTAGTGTTAAATATTCACGTATTACGAGGGATAATTAAGTTTTAAAAGTTATAATAGTTACAGATTTGTTACTTTTATGAGGTTATAGATGCCATTGTGTGCCAGAGATGCAGATAAGCTCTGAATTAGACATTAGTTTTAAAGTAAAAAATTAGTATTTAGAAATAAACTAAAAATAAAGTTATGATTCTATATTTGCTGAGATGAATCAGTGCATCAATAATTTTAGGCAAATTTTGCTCAGTTATGTGCCCCTCGGCCAGAAAAAGAAATGGAATGACACAATACAGCTAATATGACTGTGATGAGGAGTAAGAAATATAATTTGTAAAAGAAACTACCATTTTATTTTGAAATCCCAATTTTGCACAGCTTGAAATTAGTTGTAGTAACTCTTAATAGTAAGAAGAGTCATAACTAGCAAAAAGAATTCTAAGTTTTATCAAATAAATTATAATATTTCATTTGATGCAACAAAAATCTGAATTTCTTTTCCTGTTTTTTCGTCAAAACCTATGATTTTTTTAACAGCTAAATTTAAATTTAATATCCACAGGCTGCTTTAAATTCCTTTTAGTCAGTGAATGAAAAGGCCAAGCTAAATACAGAGATTTTCAAGAAGATAGATTCAATTTAATTAATTTCTATTCAATGAAGTATAAATTGGACAAGATCAATCTACTTATCAATGAAAAGGGAAGATTTTGAAGTTTTTGTTTTAATCATAGGTTATTATTGTTCAATGCTCAACCTTTCTTCTCCACGGCAAACATCTGAGTGGGCATCACCGCTTAGATGTTTGCCGTGGGAATAACTGTGCATGAACAGGAAATAACTGTGTTGCGCTGTTTCAACTCACAGAGAATTCTTGCAGCTTTTTAGTACCTAGGTCCTTAATAGGACGGGAATACTGGCGTAAAATACGTCGCGTCAGCTCACAAAATACTCTTATAGCTTCATAGGACATGGTGCTGCAATGGCAATGGAGATATTGACGTAAATTTTGCCGTCAGCTCACAGAGGACTCTTACAACCGTATATGATTTTGTAATAATAACTTCAACGAAAATACTGGCACAAATTACGATGTGACAGCACACAAAGGACTCTTACAGCTTTATATGACCTAATGTCTCAATAGCAATGGATACAGTAAAAATTACGCCATGGCAGCTCAAAAGGACTTTATAACAGCTTTATATGATCTAGTGTCTTAATAGCAATGGGTATATTGGTGGAAGTTATGCCATGACATCTCAAAAGGACTCTTACAGCTTTATATGATATAGTGTCTTAATAGCAATGGATACATTGGTGGAAATTACGCCATGGCAGCTCAAAAGGACTCTTACAGCTTTATATGACAGCTCAAAAAAACTCAAAAAGGACTTTACGGCTCAAAAAGACTCTTACAGTTTTATATTTCAGGAAATCAGCTTCATGAAATTACTGTTGAGTGAGACAGGACATTGAACATCTAATCAAGCACTGCCCAAGATTCCGGGCACTTCGTGGAACCCACATGAATAACTACGAAGATGAACACCAATTCTTTGCTATATTGGCCTGCAGGAAAATTGTGACTCAAATTATAAAACAAACCCTCGATGACATTTTAGCCCCAGATCAACTTACCCAAGTCATGAACCAACGATAGAACATGCCATCATTTATACTGATCAACTTTTAGCCTTACATTTTGAAATTTTGTCTACTTTTGATTTTAGACTTCATCGACTTCTATTCATACTTTTACTTTTATACTTTTACACTTAGAACTTTCAGTTCTCATTGATTTTAGTTTTGAGATTTTATTTTCATCTCTTGTTTCCTTATTATTATAATAATTTAATTCTCGACATTTACACCGGCGCTATTAGCTTTCATTGCCTTTAAAACATGTTTTTATTGTCAAATGTTTTAGTTAATCCACTTTTAACTGATCACCACCACTGTCATTTGGCAAAATTTTACTGTAACTTTAGTTTTTAGAGAAATTTTAAAATTTTTTAATGTAATAATTAGACTTCTATCTCCGTATACCCTTGGGGTGGGTCGGAGTTCAACCTATCTTATATGACCTAGTGCCATAATAGCTTCGGAATAAATTACGCTATGTCAACTCACAAAGTACAGCTTTATAGGACCAAGCACCATAATAGTAACTAGCGTAAAAACTACACATTATGGTTAATGCTGAGCAAAAGAAAGAATGAAAGGGGATTCAAAATGAAGTGTTAGCTCAAGAACTTCAAGTTGTTGCGCACGGTTTAATGAAACTGTTTGCGCAACTTCCTCACTCCCTAATGGACGTAAACTAAACTTTCGGTATGTAAACTGTTTATATCCAACTTATATGTCCATGAAATACAAAACCAATTAAATTGTGTTCTTCTTTTTGAATAACCTAATATTTAAAAGCTGATTAGCTTAGCATTAGTAGGTAGTAATCAAAAAGCTTAGTGAAAATGCCACCTTTGCTTCACCCTACATTTTCTAGAATTTTGTTAAACGGATGTTGATAAAAGCCACCCCTACTCACCCCATGCTATAATAGCCCTCTTCAGCATAAAGTGTGCTTCAGTCGATGCAAACACATGAATGAGCAGGCGATACATATTGATTCCTTCAATACACATCCACGCTAATGAGGACAACGTGAAATAATGGATGAGGACAGCAACAATCGCGCAGACATCTATGTCATAGGGGATCAATCCCCTCTGAGATCCGACTATGAATACAACATTCATCATCAGAATTGAAATGCACAAATGGATTAAAATACGACCCTGATGGTCCTTATTCAAACACCTGTAAAAATAAGAATTAAAAAAAAAAAAAAAAAAAAAAAAAACAAGCATGTACGAAATACTTTTTTAAACTAATAAAGCACTGCACAATTAAACGTGTTTATACAAAGGTTAAAAAAAAAAAAACGTGTTAAGATATATTTTGAAAAAATATTTTTTTAACAATTCAAGGAACATTTGTTTCAAATCGCGTTTCTGACCGAATTTCTTTGAAAAAAAAAAGTAAAATTATGTAATAAAATGTTGTGCTAGGAAAATTTTTAACTACAGAGATGAAAAGAGGTTGAAATATTTTTTTTTATGAAACTTTTCACTTCAGGTATCACAAAAAATTAGGTTTAAATTATCAAATATCGTGCGTTTTATGGCCGTGAGTAAACTTGCTTTTTGTAAGTCGTGCATAGCGCTTCGGTTTTTTGTGAAATGCTTACTAGTTTAACGCTGTTTAGGGTCTTTTTGTGCGTTGAATATTTTGCTATACGAAAATGGGGGTTGCCATTCAAAACTTTCGTAGCTATAACTCTAACCGTGTTACCTATTGTTCTCAAAATCTCTGAAAAACTCTATTTTGAATCTCATCTCGATAGGTTGAATTGATCGGCTGAAAGGGGTCCATAACTAGGCCAAGTTATTTTTATGACGCAAAATTAATAGCGTTTAAAACCATGTGAAATCAGCCTTATTTTGCCCAAACTAAAATTGTTGTTATAAAAATTAATTTGTATTTTTTTAAAAACATTTTACGTGTTTGTATTTGCATTTTTAAGCTTCAGTTTTTATTCTTTACATATTTGATTTAATTCCCATTGGTAAAAAAATTATGAAAAATTTTTAAAAGAAAATTTTAAAACAGTCAATTTGATGAAATAGTAAACATATGCTAATCATTTTTGCAGTGAACTATGTTTAAATCGTTATATTCAAGTTTTTTTTAAAAATTAAAACAAAAGAGGAACAGAAAAAAAAATGAATCTAAATATTTAAAAATTTAAGTAAGCAACGGAAATTAGTCAGAAAATTAAGTAAATAATGAAAGCTGGAGTTGTTACCTGAAAATTGAGTAAGTGATGATAGTTAGTAGAAGGCCAAGTATAGATAGACCACTGCCAATATACGAAACCATAGACAGAGGGAAAAAGTGATTAGTATTGATCCCATCATAAGGAGTTGGGTCCTAAAAAAGTAAGTTGAAAGTAAAATATTAGGAATCTATAAATAAATTTAAAATAGAGAGATACGTTATTATATTCATTTTAAATATTAAAAAAAACAGATTTAAAGTGGTTATTTTAGGTAAAAGAGATTTTTTTATTTTTTTTATAAAAACTGCAGTATGAATTTTTGGAATGTTCAACCCATTCGATACTTTGACTATAAGATTTCCATATATGTTTAATATTCCAGAATTTATATTTAGGGCCAAAAAAATCAAAAGAAGCAATGACAAATAAGAAATTATCATTAAACATTAACAGAGGGGAAAAAATTAAGATTATCAAAGAACAGAGATTAAGATCACCAGGAACATCATTTATGACCAAAATACCTGGAATACCATTAATTATCATTTATGACCTAAATATCATTTCCTACCTGGAATATCATTTATTAACATGTATAACCTGACCTGATATATCATTTAATTTGCTTTATTTTCATGGACTGTCTATGAATATACCTTTTTATCGCACTGTCTGTCTATCCAAGGAAGTCCTCCCGCCACAGAGTCTAGAGCAGTCTGCTACTATGGAAATAAGACAAAGCACATTTTAAAGAAGATTAATTATTCTTTTGCTGACAGATTCTTGGCCTTTTCTAAATGTTCAGCCGACACTCCTATTTTTTGCTTTATTTCATAAGACATCGTTGAACAGCCGATCCAATTTCGGGTTTCGACTACTAATGTTCAACTCCGTAGCCTTGTAATTTTAAACCAATCCAGAAGACAAGAAACTCCTGTATCAGTACCCCCAGAAGCATGATTTGTTATGGGAACATGGAGTACTTCGTGACTTGACAGATTTCACGTGCATCTCTCACCATTTAAACACGGGGAGTCTTCGACCGTCGAGGATCGAACCCATGACCTCTAGGACATGTGCCCAGTGCCCTACCAATCAGGCTATTCTGGCCTCTGCAATCCTATTTTATTTTATTTTATATCCGTCGTTGAACAGCCGACCCAACTTAATGGGTTTACGGCTACTAATGTTCAACTCCGTAGCCTTGTAATTTTGAACCCAATCCAGAAGACAAGGGAACTCCTGGATCAAGTATTGGGAGAAATTTGCCTTCGTGGAGGACTTTTTGATGGAGCTAACCCGCATTTGCGTTACATGGAGAGGAAGACCACGAGAACCTCCCACGGTTAGCCTGACGGCAAGGGGACTCTAACCCATGATCCGTCTACCACTGAGGATATTTCACGTCAGCACTGTGGTCAGTGCAAGCCGGATGCGGAATTCGTATCGACTGGGATTCGAACCCGGTTCGCCTCATTGGAAGGCGAACGCTCTATCCCCTGAGCCATCGCGGCTCCTGCAATCCTATTTGAAATAATTTAGCTTTGTAACCAAAGTCGCCGACAGAGCTAGACATCTAGCGATAGGAGCTCCTTAGCAACGCATGCCGTATTATGCATGCAAAAGAATTAAAATTTTAGTAGATGTGATCAGCATCTGCCAACGAATAGTATTGTTTTAAGAAATGTAAATAAGAAAAATTCATCAGCTTAACAAATGTCAGTAAGAAACACTTACTTACCAATAATAAAGAGAACGACGTCATATGAAATGCTAAACATGTTGTTGAATTTCCACTTTGATTTGTAATCAAACCTTCAGTAGACCAAGAACGTTCTAAAATATCAAATATAATATGAGGTAAAGTAATTATATAGTGTACGAATATTTATAAGAAATAAAGGTATAAAACTGAAAATCTAAGTCATTTTTATTGATGAGTAAAATAAATGTTTTCAACGTATGATTGGTGTCAAAACACATATTGAACTGGGGAAACAATATTTAATTAATCAATCCTATTACGATTTCGTTAGTAAATAAATTTTAATATTTGAATTCGTTTTTCACACAGTTTTAATTAAAAATAAATCTAATATTTGCTCATTTGTTTATACATTGGTTTTCTTCATTAGAAAAAAATTGAAAATGCCACTTTCCCAGGTGCTTTATTTTAATTTAAACTGAACAACCAAAAGTAAACTTCAGTTACAATTTAAATTTTTACCACCAAAATGGTTATTGCTGCATGAAAGGTGTTAATAATACATTATTTCTCATTCAATGAGATTTTTTAATTAATATTATTAAATAATTGTTCAATTCTATAAGTATTGTATCCCCTAATGCCCAAATTAACAATTGTGTTTATAGAGATACTCTCTCTCTCTCTCTCTGTGTGTGTGTGTGTATATATATAATCTATATTTGCATTTTAACAACTTCATATTAAACTTCTGTTGCGTGTCTGAATACTGACATTTGGAACAAAATTAAGGTTTAAAATTGCCTCGGAGAAATTTGAATTGTTAACAATGACTTAAACAAAAAGTTTTATTTTAACTGACAAATGCTATATAATAATTTTAACTTTTTCTATTCCATTTTCCTACTCTTTTCTTTGTTTTTTATACATTTTATATTTTTGTGATAAAATCAAAAACTTATAGTTGTTCTGCTTCTGAACACTGATGAAAACACTAAATGATGAGCTTCATCAACAATCAAAAATATATACATTTATTTTACAAATTCCATATTATTAGGCTGGCGCCCTTCAGAGAATTAAAAATACAAAATTTTCCAACGTATCCAATGAGCGAGCAAAGCGAGCATCGCATTGCGAAGCAATCCGAAATGAACTGCGAAAACAGTTCCGGGGGTTGGCGAGCGCCAGCGAGCAGGGGGCGAAGCCTCCTAGTCATTAAGTATTTTTTAATTCAAATTATTAACTAAATATCTAATCAAATATATTTCAATAAAAGCCCGTGAGAAGAAATCATATCGTGCTGTCATTGCTTCAAACTGTTTTTAGCTTAATACTTTTAGTAGCCTAATACTTTTGATATTATTGCTTATTTTATTCTATTTTGATTTAAGAGCTTGATTTGACGAAATAAATTACAATAGCAACGAACAACATTTTCAGTCGAATCAACGGGATCTCAATCTAGACGAAATAAAAATAAGACACAATTGGACAGCCTAAGCAGGATATAATGCATAGAAATGTTCTATGAAAAAGATGGATATGGAACAAATTAATAGTTATAAGTTGTGTTGTATTATTGCTTACTTATTTTTAATATAAAAAATGGCTATATTTTATGAAGAAAAAATCGCATCAATATCGCGCGTTATCGAATACAGTTATTAAACTACAAAGGGAGTATCGGTTTTTACAAAACGAATTTCAGTTAACATACAGTATCACAGACAAATTTAATGTTCAGATAATTTAAAAAAAAAAAAATTAATTTGGATAAAGAGATTTATATTTGGCTGAATTTTAATTTCTATTTATGTGTTGGCGCTTGACAAAATTTGTTATTTCCTTACAGCGTTCAAAATATGTGGAGGAAAAAAAATCGGTAAAATTACCGTACTGTATGGTAATGAAATTTCTGGTAATAAAAAACATAATTCTTTTAATAAAAACCATATTATGCGGTATTGAAACCATCAATTTGATAATTTAATATGGTAACGATTTACCGGAAATCTGGTTATAAAAATTGTAGTTGTTATCATACATTTAGTAAAAAATACAAAACTGGAAAGTAAATTTTATCTAATAAATGGCTTTTATGCCATGGTCTGAGGCGTCAAGATAAAATTACTGAGTTTTACCACACTCACCAAATTTTATCATATAAAACCATATTTTATTGTATAATTAATATCATACCATATTTTATTGTATAATTAAACCATATTTCAATGTTATATTTTATTTATATAAACCATATTACATGTCAATTTTGCAAAAATCATGACCAAAGTGTTTCGGTAAAAAATACTGAGCTATTTGATGTTCCCTTAGAGCCAGAAACACGGTAAATTCTACTATGTGCTTGTTTTGATCATGTTTTTTTCTCCGTGTACTATTGCTTGCTTTTCATCTAATTGAAAACAGCTTATTTTCAAGGAAGACCTTACAAATTTTGTTATTAGCTTACAGTACTGTTTTCTAAACCTAATTATAAGTAATTGGATTGAATGCAATATATTAAATTTCGTTGCGCGTAATTTTATGTATTAAATTTTTTCTGCGAATACGTATGCAAAAATGTGCTTGCAAAGAAATTATAGAGGGTTAAAGAGCACAATCGTTAAAGAACAAGTCTCTCAGTATGTTTCAGTAGTAAAATGTAGTAGTAAATACCTTGCTCTTTCCAATATGCACAAAACACTTTTACATTAGTTGGTGAAGGCAGCACATACATTAAAGGGCTTGACAAGTTGGTTATAGATGTATTGAGTACGCTTGCTTGCAAAACTCGACGACCTGGAATTAAAAACAATTTTAAGAGAATATAACATCTGGTTCTAAAGTGTTATGTAGTATTTGCGTAAACGAAATATATTAAAGTATACATCTACCTGAAAATCCTGATGTACCGGTATAGAAGCAGTTGTATCTCTTTCTATAGTTATGGCTATCGTAGCATTCTTTCCACCTGGCAGTGGGCTTCTCTCTAAAAAACTTGTCATTTTTGTAAGCTACAAATTTTATTCTGAGCTCTTGATAGGATTGGTTCTGGGCCACAAAAAGCGCTTCAGTCGGAATAGTCAATTCGGCATCCTATAAGGTATTTTAGATTTTTAGTGTATTTTATTACATAAAATATGTGTAATATTGCCTCAAACTACACTGAGAAGAAAAGTATGGTCAAAACTACCAGAATATTGCAAAATTTACCATGTTTCTATCACTGGGAACAGCAAAAAATCCGAAATCGCTTAGATAAAGATTTTGGTAAAATTAACCATAAAATATGGTTTTATAGTATAAAATAAATCTTGATAAATGTGGTAAAATTTGGTAATTATATCATTATTCCAAAGACCATGGCTATAAATAATTCATTTGGCTAAATTTACTTTTTAATTTCGTATTTTTTACTAAAGACGAACTATAATTTTGAAAACCAGAATTTTCGGTAAACCATTATGATATTAACGAAAAAATTACAACATATATTTTTTAAACACCACATATTTTGGTTTTAATTAAAAGAACTATAATTTTTTTTTAACAAAAACATATTTACCATACATTTTACCAGAATTTTCTTCTCCATTAAATTTAATCTGATATATCTATATTTTGCTAAGTATTTTTTCGGATCTTATTAGCTATATTTTTAACGAGAGTGAGGGGTTTTGAAAATGTCAACATTAAAATTAAGTTGAATACAAATTAAGTGTTATAAAATCAAAAGTCAAACAGTGCTTAAACTAGAAATGTAATAAAAAGAGAAAAAAAAAAAGATCAAAACAACCTGGCAAATTTGGGGAAATTGTAAGCAATTAGATTTAAAGGAAGGAAAAATGAAAAAAAAAAGTGATCAAAATCTGACTAAACATGAATTACCAAGGTTAAGCTGGAAATATTAATACCGATTTAATTGTTGTTTTCCTCTCAAGCAATTTCTTAGATTTTGATAAAATCTAAGATTTTTTCCCGCTAAGTTGTTATTTTTTTCGTGCTAATTATTGTTTGTTGATTTTTATCTTGCATACTTTTTGTAGAATTTAATGAAATATATGGATGGTGATTGGAGAGCTCAATTTATACATAGGATTTGTGAGTCCTTGAATAAAATTATGTAAAAGGAAAAAAAAACTATTAAATTCTTAATCTAAAATAACCGGTGGCATCCGGTTATTTATCTGTTCATTTGTCCATCCAATTAATCGTAAAGTTTACGATTAGAAATATTTCTTTACCTTTACGGTTTTGAAAAATTTATAATTGTAGGGCTTTGTAAACATTAGCCTATAGGAGTTTGCAACCATTCGCCTATAGGATTTTGTAACCATTTACACCTAGCATGGCTTCAAAACCGTAAAAATGAAACTCATCTAGATATGGTTATCTTAGGTTTTTTGTGTTAGTTGATAGACAATTGAGTTGGATTGTAGTTGAGTTGTGTTTTGTTATATTAACCGCAGAATATGGTTTATCTGGTGGTGCTATCGATCGTGAAAGATGAGAAATAATAGATTTTTTTTAGCAGCTTTGTGGTGATGCCGTCGAGAGTAAATGAGAATTTAGTATTCCAATATTTCAAGATCGCCGATTGAGAAGTGCAGGCCAGTGAAAAATCTTCATGCATAGAAGAAGTGATGTTAGCGCTGCGATTCAAACACCCATTCAGGCGATCATGGAATGGACATATTAGCTTATCAGCTAAAGTTCATACCCAGCTGCAAAGAACGTGGCTTCAGAAAGTTGGCCTAGTTGACCTGGATATATTAATTAAGGTTGTTATTTAAGCAAAAAGAGTCAATAAATGATTTTTTTCTCAGAGTTTACAATTTGAATACCTTCTTCTTTATGATTATTTTACTAATTTAGTGTTATATTGTAAAATTACAATTAAATAAATTGCTAGTTAACCATTTTTTCTGAAAAATTTCTATCGATGTATGAAATAAAAAACAAGGCAAAAGGGGTATGTCATGCATGGTTGCTAGTAAAAGAGTTAAACATAAAAAAATAAGATAAACTATAAGATGCTTTTTAAAAATGTTAATTAATTTTTTTTAATTTTTCAAACAAAAATGTATAATCACATTGTAAAAAGAAGGAGATTTCTCTTCATTCATTTCCTCCCAGAAAGTTTTTGAAGGTGGCAGAGGCTTGTATCTACCTTTACTTTCATTTTCTCGTCTCTTACGTGCCTGGTAATGGACAGAAAAAGTTAAGTCCTCCCCGTTCAGGCCATTAATTTCAGGATCCCATGACACAGCTCTGACTACGAGATTCTCTGTCACCAATACTATGTCTTCACCTTTTGCTAAGTTGACTTCAGAGGCAAATCTGTCAACAAGATCTGTTATCCTGTTAAAAGTCGAAAAAGAGAATTATCAATTAACGCGGTTAAAAACACGTTTAGTTGCATGAACAAAATCTCCTCTATATAAACATGAGTAATTCATTCATATAAAAATCAATGTTTGTCTGTTTGTGTGTCCTTTTTAGAGTCCTTAACCATCCGACCGGGAGAGATAAAATTTGGCATACTGATAGTTTGAACCATGGAGAAGGTCACCGTTGGCATTAGAACATTCTACTTAACCGTTCAAGCGGGAGGGATGATCGAAAAAAGAAATGCGATTTTATTTTATTAGTATCATTAACCATTGTTAAAAATTTATATGTAGACAATACTATTTTCCCAAATATTTTAACTATAACATCAGTGAAATTTG
Source organism: Parasteatoda lunata (assembly GCA_949128135.1). Classification (NCBI taxonomy): domain Eukaryota; kingdom Metazoa; phylum Arthropoda; class Arachnida; order Araneae; family Theridiidae; genus Parasteatoda; species Parasteatoda lunata. The sequence goes on from OX421979.1 coordinate 35,085,722, forward strand.
CTAGCTTATAATTCTATTTGAAAACGAAAAGAGTTTATCGCTGGTACTTTATTATTTTTATGCTATGTCAGATGAATTCAATGAACAACGTTAACGTGGTAACATGGGAGAACTGTGTCATCAAATTAGTATTCCTGAAAATATCTAAAACCGCATGTTTATTTTGTTTACAGATTTTTTTAAAAACTTATTTTATAAAACGTAATAATTTAAAATAAACGGTAATTGAAATGAAAAAAAAAGTTTCGGAAAGATGAAATTAATGGGAAAGTAGTACAAAATCGTTTAGGTGAACAGCAAAAAATCTTCATACTGTATAGACGTCAACGATGCTCAATAGATTTAAATTATAGATTGTATTATAAAATTTGAAAAAATTAAAGTATATACTTTAAAAAGCAAAATTTACGGATAAATGGTACTTATTCGATAAGGATAATCGTAAAAAAGATCCCTAATATTATTACCACCAATGATGTTTAATATTGGTAACATGTATTATTTGAAATAAAAAATAACATATGTACTAAAGAACAAAGTTAATGGTGAAAAAATATTTATTTGTTTTAAGGAACTGTAAAAAATCGCCTTATATTATTAACATCAATGTTTAATGAATAATAATAATATATATTAATTGAGATAAAAAAATATTTATTAATTGAAATAAAAAAAAGCTATGTATTAAAAGCTTAGTTAATCGAGAAAAGGTACTTATTCATTTAGGGGAACTGTAGAATGCCATATGCAGATAATGCTTAATTAATTTTGGTAATAAGTACTACTGGTTTTGTGGTAAATGGCTTATTTCTAATAAGAATTCTACTAAGGATTCTCGTACTTTAGAACAGTTTATTTCCAGTGGTAGCAAAGATAGCGTATTAATATTTTAATGAATTAGAATTAAAAGAACTGTTTTTCACACTACTTATAAATATTATATTAAATATATATTAAAATTATATTAAAATATAAATATTAAAATGACCATGCTTTAAATTTCCTATCAAGGTCTTCTAAGAAATTTACTTGATTTTAAAATTTCGGCTTTACTTTGTTTCCTTCATGAATATATTTCGCACAATATTCATATTTTGCTGGGTATATAGTAAGTACCAAATATATTAATATGGGTACAAAGTATTATTGTGAAATATTTGGTAATTGATAAAACGGTACCAATGCTAAGTAGCTTCAATACTAATGCTGGAGAAATTAGCGTCTCACGGATTCTTAAAAGTTATATGTACCGGGGAAAATTACTTGATAGTGGTAAATTTCTACGATCATATAAGTTGACCGAGAGCATATGCATCATACCAAGTGATGCTGAATATAGTTAATCCTTATTCTGATGGTATGAACTACAAGAAACGTGTTTTACTTAGTTTAATAAATTAAAGCCAAGGGGAAGGGCAACAAATAATAATAAATAAGGAAATAAAGAATAATTTTTGTTTTATTAATTGTGGCGTTATATGATTTTCAGTTATGTATGTGGTTTCGTAGTGTTGTTCAGTGTTATTATTATTTTCTCTTTTATTTTCAGATTTATTGATTATTTTCTCTTTTCATTCAAACCGTACGAAAAACGAGAATTGAGCTTGTATTTATTTTAAAAAATCTCAAAAAATCATAAAATTTATTTAACTACTATTTTCAAACAAGTTTCTATGTAATAAATTAAATTTAAAAAAATATATATATATTTCTCTTACACGGCACCAAAAAAAGTCTCATTACAACTTCTCGAATGGCAACGTTAGAAAATCGACCCATCATTGCATCTAAAATGTCACATGCCAAATCTAGCGCTTTTAAAAACGGAAACATTAACCAGAGTGAGCATTATCAGGTTGTTCAATTCAGCTGCGGCAAAAATAAAAATAAACGACTTAAAAAAATAAAAATGCTGTTGCCAGCCATGGAATTTTTTGAAAGTTAACTTAGCAACATAAATCAAAATTATGATACCTGAGCGCTTGACGTAACAAATCCTTCAATTCTATAAGTGTTGTATCGCCAAATGCCCAAATTAACAATTGCAATTTCAAAGTAATATTGAAATGTACAGGTTTAGAATTTTCTACAGTGAAAATTTTTCGGAACTTCAGTATTCAAAAAAGTATACAAAAGCTAGACGTTAAGAACGTATCCAATGAGCGAGCAAAGCTAGCATTGGATTGCGAAGCAATCCGAAATGAACTGCGAAAGCAGTTCCGGGGGGTTGGTGAGCGCCAGCGAGCAGGGGGTGAAGCCTCCTAGTATATATATATACTTAGTTAGCTTTTAAAACGAAATGATATCAGTATGTTATAATAGTATTGTTTATAAAATGTATTTTAATTAAATAACATTTATTAATTTTTTTAATATTGTTTTGAAACTTAATTTAAATATTTAAAGCTTGTTATTTTTAAAAATTTATATAATCAAAATAATTATTCCGATATTAATAATAATTATTTTGTTTGAACGCTGTAGGGCAATTTAAAAAAAAATCTAAATATTCAACATTTCTATATAATAAAAAAAATTAATGAATTCCGTATTCAGAATATATTTAAGTGTAAGCACATGATTACACTTGGGTTGGTTCAGCTAATGAAGTTAGGAAAATTATAAAGGTAAATAATTAAACAAATTGTGTTTAAGATTAAAACAAGACATGAATGATGTAATTTAATCGTGAATTAGAAGATGAGAAATCTCTTACGAAATCGCTTATCAAAATGACAGATTCCATTAAAGTCATACCTTGCAGTTGTTGATCCATTAAAATCACCGATCCAAAGCAGAGATTCATTAATTGCCAATAAATTGCTAACGATTGATAGCATGTTGTGAGCTATCTGAAAAAGACGTAATCAAAAGATAATGAAATTTTCCATCTTGATCATATGTTGTCTAAACTAATGAATCTTGAATCTGGTTTAGGTTATGGAAACCACTTAGTACCACTCGTAAACCACTCGTAAGTGAGAATTACCTTTTTGTCGTAAATGGCGTAATCCAGGACACCTTCTATTTGCTTTGTCGCTACTTGTAGTCTTTCAATATTCAGATGTTTTGGGTCTTCCGTTAAAATCCAAAGTTCTCCGGTTAAATCTTCTGCATTTTTGAAGCCCTGCATGGGTAGTGATATAAATTTAAAAAAAAACATTTAATTTCAACTAAGCATTTGGCTCATTGTTCGTAAAATATTTAATAATGCTTAAAATGATATTAACACAAAAAGGATCCATGAAATATTTATTATACACTATTTGACGATCGAATTGGGTTACAGAATTTTTTAAAAGCATTTTTCGTAATGCTTCACTTTATTTCCTCATGAATATTTTCTTTAAACTTAAAATGGTTAGAGTAAAAAATGTAGGCATAAAATTTTTTGTTTTTGACGAAGCTATTCCCGGGAAATGATCGTTTTGTCAAATATTGTTTGATTTTGTAAATAAATGTTTGCCAAAAATAATGAAATGCTGCCCAAGGATTACTGAATCGTCAAAAAAGAGAGGTTTCTTCCTTAGAGTGTAAGTAAGGTCAAGATAAGTCCGTAGATCGTGGATGTCTGCCACAATATTCCTCTTACAATCGATTTGGCCCTATAACTGACCTATACCTATAACTGACCTGACCCTATGACTTTTAAATTCGGTGCTGGGAATGCTGGGTGGCTCTCATTTTTCCAATCGATCCAATTCATGTGTAACTCTGGGCCTTATGTCTATGAGTCCATGATTGCTTGATTTTCTAGCGCTATTGCGGTGATTGCTGTCTTGATGATGAGACTTCTAATTATCGTGTATGGGCCTTCACGCAGAGCATTTCTCCCAAAAAAACAATGACGAAATGTTCCTGAAATTTGAGAATCCATTTTTGACAGTAACTACTCAAATTTCAGGAAATTTTTAATGTTTCCTTTTATTAACATTCTTTTTTTAATACAAATAGTTATTTTTCAAAAACAGGGCATTTTCTTATATATTATAAAAACAGTAAAAAAAAAAAAAAATGGCGTGGTCTAAAATTTTCGTTTTTATATTAAAAAGTATTTTGAAAAGCAAAAACCAAAACTTCTTGAATTGTCTTAATACTCGATAAAGTCATAATAAATCGATAAAGTCACACATTTTATTTTTTAAAAAGCAAAATAAATATAAATCATGAATGAAGTATGCGAATCAAAGAAGAGAGTGAGAGAGATATAAAAAGTACAAATATTACGGATACTTTGCAGAAAGACGAAAAAAGATTTATCTTGTGTGACAAATCGCAAAGGATTTCTTTCTGGAATGCCCTTAGAATCACAGAGGAGAAGAATAAATGGAAAGAAGAAATAGGGACAAATACCTCTTCTCTGCAGCTGGTGAGATCGGTCTGTCCCCAGGCGACAGATCCGTTGGACAGAAGGTAACAACGCCTCTTGGCAAATCCAGTGGCAGATTCTCGATCAGGGTAAGTGGAGCCGAAAGGACACTCTATCAACTGTGCCCTCCCGTGGGAAGTGGAGTTCCAGCGGAACACACCTTTATTACTGTGGAGAGTATTCGGAGGACAGTGCTCTGAAAATGAAAAAGAGTTGGATTGAAATGTATGCCAGAGCGAAAAAAAATATTAATAATGGAATAAATGCATTGTTAAAATAGAAAATTGTGTGTAGAACATATTGCCAACACCATTATGTTAAAAACAGTTCCACTTGATGGTTAAAAGGCTTATTTTTTTTCCAGTAATGTTAAGATGTTATGATAAATTTACTTTTGGATTAATATATATATATATATATATATATATATATATACAAAAAAAGTAAGACAAAAGCGAAATTAGCAAAGAAAATTAAGAAAAATAAGTTTTATTTACTGTGAATAAGCTGCAAAATATATAGGATCCATAAAATAAATTAAAATTGCAATGAAAACAGAGAATACAAGTATTATGAATTGATTTTGTTCGGAGAATATAATGAATTTTTGGTTTGCTAAAACTTCTTCTTTAGTTCATCGATATTAATATGGACCACAATTTCGAAAATCAAAATTCTAAAATTGAAATTCAATATTTTTTTGTATCAGTCTTTTGACTTTTAAACTTAAATGTTTTTCTATTTTAGTTTTAAAGATATAAGAAGTTTTTTGTTATTCATTTCACTTATGAAAAGGAAATTTAAGTAGTACTTTGTCATACCTATGATTTTTTTGATATTTTTAAAAAGATTTTGTCATATGACTTATGAGTTGAAACTTGAAAAGATTTTTGTTGTAATTTTAAGTTTTAAAATGTGAATTTTTTGCCGTATTTAACCATCTAAATTTGAAACTTAAGTAATTTTTTTATGTTCAAATTCTTAACAAAATGTGTACACCTTGAAAAAGACCGGAAAAAAACAATATTTGAATTTTAGATTTATCATAATTCGCAATTTTAGCATAGATTGAGATGAACATCCAAATCCCACAAAATTTTCCAACGAATAAGGAAATTATATACTATTTTATAAAATTAATACTAATGGGTTGGTTTTGATTGATGAAATGATGAAAAATGCTTTAAAAAAATTTAAAAAAAAATATCTGTTTTTTTATCCACTATTTTTTTTTATAAGAAAACCAATTGTGGTTTACAAAAATAAATTACTTTTCTATCATTTATATAAATACCTTCAGTTCAAGTAAAACAAAATGAAAAAATAGTAAATTTCTTCGTAAAAATGTTTTTATTTCTAAGTTCATTCTAATGTGAGCGTGAGTCTGTATTACTTATAATTAATATTTAATTTTTAACTTTTTATGTATCTCTCTTTATATATATATATAATCTTATTTCCGATTTATATATTTTTGAAGCTAGTAAGCTAATAAAGTTTTGAATTCAAGCATATTTTTACAACAAAGGTTTTATTTTATACATACTTTATTTGTTTTCTAAAAGCACGCATGGAAAAATATCATTTATATATAATATATAAATGATATTTATATATTATATATAAATGATGAATATTTTTTCTGTCTGAAATATATAATAGACAATGCGTGGTAGATAGATTCAAGTAGCTTGAGAATGAAAATCTCATTTCTCATCCACGTTAGAAAACAGGTTTCATTTGATGTTGAACGAGATTATCGCAAATATTTACGTTCTGGCTATAAACTTGGTTAAAGATTAACATGGCTGCGTCGCAAAATGATAAAAAAAGAAAGAAAAAAATCACGTTGTGTTTTCAATCAACTGATGCAATTAAAGTTTTCTTTTCAAACTTACCTACTAGATGGCATCTTTTTCCTTTATAACCAGGAGCACAACGGCAATGGAAAGAATTAATTAAATCTCTGCAAGTTCCGCCGTGCTTACATGGGGATGATGAACATTCGTCAATATCTGTTTCACATTGTTTACCTAAAAGTTATATTAATATTTAAATATATATTGTGATGCCAGTATAGACATTACATATTTCCTATTTATAAAAAAATTTTAATTCCATAAATGTATTTTTTTAATCCTATTATAATTAAGTTAAATCGATTATTTGATTTTTATCATATTTTATAAAAAGTGTTTGTAAATACTCTTATTCTTTCTTTAACAATTGATATATCGCCTAACTCATTAATTCAGTTTTTCGAGATTATTCGAATATCAAAATCTATTTTTAACCATATTTTTCTTTCGGATGCTTTTTTTCTTCTCTAATTGCAAATGTGTTTCTGTCACTGGGTTATATCTAATTCTAACGGTCTTTTTTAAGTGATTAATTTAAAGGCAAATTATTTAAAATTACCGTATATTCCGGCGCATAACGCGCCCCGGCGTATAACGCGCACCCGTGATTTCTAATACTTTTTTTTAAATTTTAAGATATACTCTTCGTATAACGCTCACGAAAATTAGGATTGTACATGTGCAATATTTCGTCTTTCAAGATCGTAAATAAAAAGTTATTTTTCCTATCTTTTGCAAAATTAAAAGAACTGAATTTGACATGTATGTGAGGGTAGAGTTGAAAGAGTAATAATGTGATTCTGAGAAAAGAGATGTAGTCGTATTCAGCAGTGCAGGTGTGTGGAAGAATGTTGTTCCCCACATTCTAGAAGTAAGGGGGGGAGGGTTATCTGGAATGCTGTCTATTGTGTATGTCTCAAAAGCATACCACGAATCAGGAGACAAAACGTAATTCCTCTTCGGCCAATCGCACCATTTGATGTCCTGCCTTTGAAAAGTAAACATTGTAAACTTCAAGAATTCAGCGTAGTTTTTAGTAGTAGACATGGCTCCTATCAAACGAAGCAAACACAGCGCTGGATTTAAATGCAAAGTAATTCAGTTTGCGAAAGAAAGTGGAAATCGGGCTGCGGCGAGACATTTTGGTATTGGGGAAAGCTCGGTGCGTGAATGGAAGAAATATGAACAAAAAATAATGGATATGCCTAAGGATAAGTGTGCATTGCGTACAGGACTAGCAAAATGGCCGGTGTTAGAGGAAAATGTAGAAAACTGGATTTTGGAAAATCGGCAAAATGGCTTGATTGTAACAAGAAACTGTGTTCGCCTGTTTGCTCTAAAATGGGCAAAGATTAATCCACACGAGAGTGAAAATTTCAAGGCAACTGTGAGTTGGTGTAGCCGATTTATGGCTCGAAAAAATTTAGTTCTACGTGAAAAAACCAAAGTATCACAAAAACTACCAAAAGATTTGGATAGTAAATTGTTAAGTTTTCAAAAATATATTATAGAACTGCGAAAAAAAAGGAATATTTACTTTCGCAAATAGGAAATATGGATGAGACCCCAGTCATGTTTGACATGATCGGTAATAAAACAATTGATTTAAAGGGAGTAAAATCTGTCAACGTAACAACAACGGGACATGAGAAATCTCATTTCACCGTAGCCCTTTCTTGCTTAGCGGATGGAACGAAACTAAAACCAATGGTTATTTTTAAGAGAAAAACTTTTCCCAAATGTAATTTTCCAAACGGTATTTTTGTTCATGTCCACGAAAAAGGCTGGATGGACGAAAATGGTGTTAAATTGTGGGTAAAAAATGTCTGGCAAATCCGTCCTGGTTGCGTAAGAAAACCAGAAAGCCTTTTAGTGTGGGACATGTTTAGGTCTCACCTTACAGTCGTAAATATTAATAAAACACCGAGTTGGCTTTAGTTTTGGCTATATTATCTATTGATAACTTCACCAAATTTTGGGTCACTTACCATGCTTCTAAGCGTCCGTTAGCAACTATGCATTAATTGGAAATGTAAACTTCTTGACATTAGGACAAAGAGGCTTTATGGATGCCCGATGGCCCTTCAGTCCGACCGTATAAAAATTGTATATTGTATAAAAATTGATACCTAATATGAAGCTGTCTTGGTCTCTCTATAAGAGAGGCCAAGTTTAACTGTCAATTTGTTATTTTGTTAATATAATATTTTATTTTATTATTATTTTGTTAATATAATATTTTTTGAAGTTTTAAATATGGCTATATTTGTAAATCTAAAAAAAAAAAAAAAAAAAATGAAGCCTAATAAAGAAGGATGATTTTCCTTGTTTGAAAGTGATTTTCAAACAAAGGATGAAGTGAAGGATGATTTTCTTTGTTTAAAGAGGGCCTACTATCTCAGCAGTTTCCCTGTTTCATACAACTTCAATGTATAAGGATTTTCACTAGTGCAATCTGGCATGATATATATTTTGGCATACTTCACATTGAACTTTTTAAGAGTGCATTTAGAAAAGACAGCAATGGAGCATTGAGAACATTTTCAAATGAAAGCTGTCTTTAAAGAAGAAAGCTTTCCTAACAAGCTTACTCAACTAAGCTCATCGTTTTTTTATCGGTAAAATAAATAATTCAAGTTTCTTAAAGAGGGCCTACTATCTGAATAATAAATTGAAAGAAGAGAAAAAAGTATAAATGCGTGCCTGGTTAGAAAGCCAAAAAACTTATTTTCAGAAGATTTTAAATTAATTATCAAGTTTGTCAACAGATGGTGTTGTTAAGATATAAACAGTATCAAACTGTGATTATAAAGAAAACCTTTCTTGAAGAATCAAAGTGGGGAAGTCTCAGAACCAAATTAACAAATGCAGGTGCAAGTATTTAAGTTAAAATGGTGTAATATGTTGCAGAAAATATAATTTCATAGTCTATAGTCAGCAGTGCAATCTATTGGCAAATAAATAACACTGGGAAACATTTTTTTTTTCTTCGCATGAGAATTTTATAAAACAAGTGCTAGATACTTGCGTATAGTTGATTTCAAATCTGCTATCAAATTCTCTCTCCAAGTTACAGTTTTCTATATTTAAAAAAAAAAAATTATGAAATTTTTAGTCTAATTTTGTGTCAAAATGTACAAGTTAAAAATCGTCATATATAACAGATGGTACTGTAAATGTTGTGAAAAACTTCAAGAGGAGTTAAGGCAGAGCACCAGGATAAAGATTGCATAAGAATTAACCCATCCCCGGAAATGTTATCACACGCCGCTAGAGGCGCGTTACTATTATGAACTGTTTCTATGTGTGCTTCTGAACAGGTCAGTATTAGGTAAGCGTCTTTAGTCACGTACGACGGAATTTCCGGTCATGAGTTCGAATGCAATTTTTAACTTGACGATGTGTTTTAACTTTCCTAGAAGTTTGTCACACAGTTTACTTGACCCACGGCTACACATAACGGTCTTGTACATTTCGAAAAAAAAATGCAACCTTCTAAACAATTAAGATCAAGTGTTTGTATAAATTCAAATTTTTTTTTTTTACCCAGAGTTAACCGGCTTCCTGAATGGGCCACCAACCGTACTTTTCTGTTTATTTTTTTTAATCGAATTATTAAATCAATGATCATTTTTTAACATCTGGTATATACTTAATATGGCCATTTATCACCTAGCTCACCTGTATAACCTGGCACACATCTGCACACATATTCTTCCTGAGATGAATTTTGGCATTTTCCTCCATTACGACAAGGATCAATGGAACATGGATCATAGAACTGGCAAGTTTTTCCGTAATAGCCTTTCGTGCAGTAGCACTGATACTTGTGGCTGGCAGTGCTTTCACAACGTCCACTGTGTAAGCAAGGAGAGGGTCTTATAGCACATGGATTGAAATCACTGCAGTTTTGTCCGGAAAATCCAGGTAAGCACTCACAGCGATATTTGTTACTCGAAATGTTTTGACACTTGCCGAAATTTTCGCATGGCTCTAGGGAACAAGGGTTGAATTTGTCGCAAACATCGCCGTAATAGCCCTGTTTACAGTCACAATGGTAACCAGGCTCCTCGTTTAGAATGTGACAATCCCCGTGCTGGCAAATATTCATCTGGCAATCTGAAATATAAAATTTTTTCTTCTTAGTTTTTTCGGGGTATACTTAAAAAAAAATACGAAAAAATATTTTATTTAAATATATATATATATATATATAATTTTATCTGTTTGCATATAGAAATGTTTAAACTTACCCATCCGCTATGAAATGGATTATGCTCGAATATGGGCGTTTCGTAACAACTGCGCTTGATGTATATTATTTTATAATCTTAGTCAAAAATTAAGATAAATATACAGATTGGGAGGCGCAAATTAAAGTGGAGGGAAGAAGCACTAAGACGTTATCGAAGTTTGACAAATTCTGGTTGAGTAAGGTGGATGCGCACAACATGCTGGTTGCCCATTATAACTTGAAGAAATTTTTAATCAACTTTTTCAACTTTTTTAATCAACTTAATCTACTTTTTCATGTTATCCTCAACAATTAAACAGGCTTTAATGGATTGTGCAATGTGCATAAAAAAAAAAAAAACGGTCCACCCTGAATAACAAATGGTTTTAATGATTGGATCTTCACGTTCTAGGACTCAATCTACTTATTTAAAATTTGATTTCTCAGAAAATATCGACTGATATCGCTATAAATTTCTATTTAGCCATGTCAAATGACGTTTTTTGAAATTATGTAAAAATGATACCTTACAATTCAAAATTTTGTCGGATATTATTAAATATAATAATAAAAAATAATAATAAAAAATAATAATAAATATTTTCAAAAAGCTATTTTTTGCATGGAACTAATTTTGGATAAAATAATTTCATAATTGTGAGCCAAAATTTTCCATCTCGCTTAAAAGTTCTCGAGATATGGCGAAATAAGCAAAACATTATTATTAACATAAGGGGTTCAAACTTTGGTGTGCTCTCCTGGACAAACTATTGGGACCAAAATTCCCAGATTGCGGCTACCCCCCATATTTTGAGACAGAAATTCGAATCCGACGATAAAAAAGTATGTTTATACTCAGAGAAAGTACCATTCTATATCAGATTTCTTAGCTTAAATTGACGTCTGCACTAATTATTAGTCTACTTAAAGTCAACCCTTCGAACCATTAAGATAGAGTTGTAGAACGTAGAGATCCAATCATTAGATTAAAAGTTCATTCAGGATGGTCCGTCTTTTTGCGCACTGTACTTAAGATTTCCTCAACAGTGATTCGTCAGAAATTGGTAATGTGCTTGTTATAGTCTTCACTTACGTATAATTTTGTGACTCGCAACATTAATGCTTTTTTTTTTATACAAGAGTTTCTTTTAACAAATGCACAGTGTTAACGATCTTTACTGAACACTTTATATATTTCGATAGATTTTTGTAAAACATTTTGCTCAATATGATTTAAATGAGTTTTCGCAATTAAATTAAGGCTTATTTAACAGTAAAAAAGTATATTTTACTGCATTTCAAAGTTAAATATTATAACATTAACAACAAAATTGGTCCCAATTAATGCAAGATATACGATTTAACTTCATAATAATTCTTTTAAAATTAATATTTACTCGCGAAACTATAAAATTACTTATAATAGTTATGTTACAAAACATAACGCAGACAACATACAGCATGCAATACAGTCTGTTTAATTGGTATTTTGAAAACATTCAACTGTACAAAACTAGGCAAAAAAAGAAAAATTCTCAGGATGTTAAATTATTTTGCTCAATATGATTTAAATGAGTTTTCGCAATTAAAGTAAGGCTTATTTAACAGTAAAAAAGTATATTATACTGCATTTAAAAGTTAAATATTATTCACATCTTTAGCAACAAAAATTGCTCCCAATTAATGCAAGATATACGATTTAACTTCGTAATAATTCTTTGAAAATTAATATTTACTCGCGAAACTATAAAATTACTTATAATAGTTATGTTACAAAACATAACGCAGACAACATACAGCATGCAATACAGTCTGTTTAATTGGTATTTTGAAAACATTCAACTGTACAAAACTAGGCAAAAAAAGAAAAATTCTCAGGATGTTAAATTATTTTGCTCAATATGATTTAAATGAGTTTTCGCAATTAAAGTAAGGCTTATTTAACAGTAAAAAAGTATATTATACTGCATTTAAAAGTTAAATATTATTCACATCTTTAGCAACAAAAATTGCTCCCAATTAATGCAAGATATACGATTTAACTTCATAATAATTGTTTGAAAATTAATATTTACTCGCGAAACTATAAAATTACTTATAATAGTTATGTTACAAAACATAACGCAGACAACATACAGCATGCAATACGGTCTGTTTAATTCGTATTTTGAAAACATTCAACTGTACAAAACTAGGCAAAAAAAGAAAAATTCTCAGGATGTCAAATTATTTTGCTCAATATGATTTAAATGAGTTTTCGCAATTAAAGTAAGGTTTATTTAACAGTAAAAAAGTATATTATACTGCATTTAAAAGTTAAATATTATTCACATCTTTAGCAACAAAAATTGCTCCCAAGTAATGCAAGATATACGATTTAACTTCATAATATTTCTTTGAAAATTAATATTTACTCGCGAAACTATAAAATTACTTATAATAGTTATGTTACAAAACATAACGCAGACAACATACAGCATGCAATACAGTCTGTTTAATTGGTATTTTGAAAACATTCAACTGTACAAAACTAGGCAAAAAAAGAAAAATTCTCAGGATGTTAAATATAGCAACTTTCGGTTTAAAAAAACTACGCCACAAATAGATTTTTGATGTTTATTAATTCACTCTAAATCTTATTTCTTACAAATTACCAAAACTTCATTTAACTTTTTTTTAAGCTCCTCAATCTCAGTACCTACAGTCCGGTCTTGTTTTGAACCTGCCAACTGCGCTACTTTGTCCAGTTTCGACTCTATTCCGTCCATCAATTTGAAAATATTAGTCATTCAATTTTCAAGACTAGGCAAAATAAATTGGTTAATAATGGGTTGTTAAACTGTTTTGTCATGTATTTAAAGGAAGCATCACTCGATTAAAAAAAACTATGCTGCAAAAATATTTCTCATGTTTTTAGTGCACTTTGAAACTCATTGCTTCCCAATTACCAAAACTTCGTTTAACTTTTTTTTAAAGCTACTCAATCTCAGTACCTACAGTCCGGTCTTGTTTTGAACCTGCCAACTGCGCTACTTTGTCCAGTTTCGACTCGATTCCATCCGTATAATCAAATATCGTAGTCATTAAATTTTGTAAGACTAAGTAAATTAAATTGCTTAGACTGCTAAACTGTTTTGTCCGGTGTTGCAAGAAAATGGCCTTCGATTAAAAAATATCTATGCTGCAAATATATTTATCATACTTTTAATGCACTTTGAAGCTCATTGCTTCCCAATTACCAAAACTTCCTTTAACTTGTTTTTCAGTTCTTCAGTCTCAATACTTACAATCGGGTCTTGTTCCGAACCTGCCAACCGTGCTGCCTTGTCCAGTTTCGAATCGATTCCATCCATATATTCGAAACTCGTAGTCCGTCCAAGGTTTAAGTTCTACCAGAGTGGAGCACTTCGACATTGCATCGGATGTTATATTGAGGAAAGAGGGTGCGTCATGGGGATTCTCTACTTCCCTGTACTTTATAATGTAACCTAACACTTGACCATACTCGGGACGTGTCCAGCATACTTGCACTGTAGAGCCTGTTGCGTTGGTAGATCGAACGTTTCTTGGCTCTGGAAAATAAAAAGCAAATGCGAATTTTAAAAATATTTATATTTATATATTGAAATTGCGAAGAATAATTATAAGAAAAGAGTTTGATATCATTATCTGACATGCAATCTCTCACACCGTAAATTTTGTCGTAAAAAATTTCGTCAAAGTGGCGAAATAACTGTTGCCAATTTTTGGGGAAACTAATTTCGTCAAAATTAAAGAAATATTTCATCATTCTATTTCTTCAAAAATAAATAAATTTATTAAAAAATAAATAAAAAAATAAAAAAAATAAATAAATAAAATACTTCTAGCGTCTAATGTATTTAATTTTTCTAATACTCACTTTATCATGAGCACCTTTAAGGTGGACCAATGTCATCCGAACAACAAAAGAAGAATAGATAGAACAGAGAGATAAATTACACCCATGCCCGGAGTGGGATTCAAACCTGTTATCTTCCTGATACGACGTCAAATACTTGACAAGGCCAAGTACATTTTACAGCTCATTTGGCTTTATTTTAGATCGTCTAGTTTTCATTCTAGTTGACGATTTGCCACAATGCACTACGATGAGATTTCGAGTTGAGGAGGAAATATCTTCGTCCTATATTTGAGCGTTCGCGTTTCGTCACAAATCACGTGATTTCGTGACGAAATAATTCTCATGATTAACGAAATGCAGCTCAAAGATTGCTGTATCGTCCAAAGTGAGAATTTCATTTCTTAAATGAGTTCTCGTATCATCATAAATCACCTGATTTCGTGACGAAATAATCCTCACGATTAACGAAATACAGCTCAAAGATTGCTGTATCGTCCAAAGACAGAATTTCATTTCTTAGATGTATTCTTTGAGAAAAATATTCATTTTTTAACTTTTATTAGTATTTTATTAAGAGCAGTTAATTTTACTAACATTATGCAGCTTTTCCTAGTCATTCAAGTGACAGGATAATGAATGACGTATTATAATTTAATAACTGTTAACTTTCATGTTCTTCCCCTTTTATGCCAGAGTGATTTATTTTGTGTTATTAATAACAAGGCTCGGACTGAATAACATAGTTAATGCTATTAATGATTTAAAGAAGGCAAGAAAACCTACTTACTATTAAAAACCTCTTAAAATGGATTTTTCTCAGACAAATGTTTTTTCTGATAAAACAACAAAATTACTTACTAATCGTACATTTAAACAAAACAATTAACGCTAGAATCATTTATGTAGGTAATAGAGGAATGAAAATAAATGTCCAAGAAAATTACACTTGTTCGTGTGACGCACAGGATATTGACTGGAAAACTTATTTTCACAAAAATATTTTAGATAACATTCCTCGAGCACACAATCTATAGAGACAGAAATGACTTTAACAGTTTCGAAGTAAAAAGCTAAATTAGAAAAAAAAAAATTAAATTCAGTTTCAAAGCAAGGAATTATTGAAACTATCGCTGGTGACATGGTAGAAAAATGACATTTTAAAACTCAATATACATTTTTAAATGCATATAATTGTTATAATCAGTAAAACAATGTTTCTAAAAAGCTAACAAAAAAGATTAATTAAACTTTTACGAAATTAATCAGTTTATTACATAATATTGGATTTCGGTGGCAGTTACAGTAAATTTTATAACCGTAGTTATAAACTCCACAGCTTTGTAATTTTGAACCCAATAGCTAGGACAAGGGAACTCCTGAATCAAGTATCGGGAGAAATTTGTATTCGCGGAGAACTTTTTGAGGGAATTAACCCGCATTTGTGTTATATGGTGAGGAAAACACCAATGGTTATCCTAATATCGAGGGGACTCTAGCACGTGACCCATCTACCACTGAGCATATTTTACGTCAGCAATGCGATTGGTGCGAGCAGGCTGCGGAATCCATATCGACCAGTTATCGCTGGGATTCGTACCAGGTTCAATTTTATTTTATTTTATAACCGTCGTTGAACAGCCGACCCAACTTAATGGGTTTACGGCTACTAATGTTCAACTCCGTAGCCTTGTAATTTTGAACCCAATCCAGAAGACAAGGGAACTTCTGGATCGAGAATTGGGAGAAATTTGCTTTCGTGGAGGACTTTTTTGATGGAGCTAGCCCGCATTTGCGTTACGTGGAGAGGAAGACCACGAGAACCTCCCACGGTTAGCCTGACGGCAAGGGGACTCTAACCCATGATCCGTCTACCACTGAGGATATTTCACGTCAGCACTGTGGTCAGTGCAAGCCGGATGCGGAATTCGTATCGACTGGGATTCGAACCCGGTTCGCCTCATTGGAAGGCGAACGCTCTATCCCCTGAGCCATCGCGGCTCGTACCAGGTTCAATTGATTGGAAGACTAATATCACTTGATTGGAAGGCACCTGTGCTACCACGGCTTAGTTACAGTAAATTGTCATATTTGGTGAGAATCGCCCGTACAATATAGTTATGCAGTGATAGTTACTGAGACAAATTAAAATTAAAACTGAGTGGTTGGTAGGGATTATTTTTTGAGCAGCGCACTCATATCGTTGCTGTTAGTGTTTAAATAGAAAAGTCGGAATGAAAATTTCCTGAACTTACACTGCAAAAAAAAAAAAAAAAAAAAAAAAAAAAAAAAAAATTTCGGTATTTTATACTGAAATTTGATATGAAATTTTTTTACTGTGTATATCGATTATAAAAACAGTCCTATTCCCTTTACCTCAAACGTTGTGACTAATATTTGTTAGGCAATAATAGCAAAGTTAAACTGATAACAATTGGTAAATAATAAATAAACAACTGATAAATAATAGCAATTTTAAACTGATTTTAAGCACGTTCTAATGAACTTCATATTTAGAGTAACATTAATTATGATGTGGAATAGTTATGATATTGGATAAAATTTTACAATTTACAACATCAACGTTTTGGATTGCTTAACTATATAACTTTTATTCCATTCCTTACTTAAAGTTTAAGAAGCACATTATATCCAAATATAGTAATTTTCTTAAATAATATGATTTACTGACTAAATGTACAGAACTACTCCCCTTCTTTGTCAAATACAACTTATTAATGTTCGAAAGAGAGCTTATAAATCCTAAAGAGACTTATAATTTAGTCAATAATTTAGATCTAATTCCGGTGCTCGCATGAAACCTTCAATTTTTCTTCGCATTAACACCTGCCAAACGGTGCAGCCTTCAGTAAAAGATATCTAATGTAAAGTTATCGTGTTGACATAGTGTCCTTACACTGATAGCAGAATATCATTATTTAAAGAAGGCCCTGTAACATATAGATAGATACCTTTGATCTTATGCGAGTAATTTAAAGCTTACATTTACATACGTTGCAAATAGCGTTCTTAAACTCAAAGGGTTCGCGTGATTTAAAATACGGAAAAGTGGATAAAATTAACTGAAAATATGTTCATTTAGTAAAAATAATCTTTTTGGAATGGAGAGTTTATATTCAGGTACGGATTAAAACTTTATATCTCAGTTTGTACTGTAATATCAAATATTTTTTTTTTTAATATTTGGTCTTATTAATTTATTGTAATATGGTTCCACCAGTATTCTTATAGTTTCAATAAACGTTACAGTTTGCAACGCACCAAAATAATAAATAAATGTTTTAAAATAGTAACAAACAATACGTAATAAAATTAAATTTAATGAAATAAGTAAATTAATTCATTTTTAACACTTTCTTTTTTACCAGAAAAAAAAATATACTCGAAGTCAAGTGTTAAACTTTTGATAAATAATGAACTATAAAAAAAACTCTATTTCAACGTCTATATCAGCGCGCTGTAACATGATCACATTTCTAAATGCGGACAGGGTAATTTAAAGTATTTTGAAAAATTCACAACTATAAAGCAAGAAAATGCAAAACGAAATTGTTCATTAGAATTTATTTATAAATAAAAACGAGCTCTGAAACGCATATGATAATTTTTTTCAGTTGAAATATTTACTTTGCAATGTACAATATACATGCAATGCACAGGAAAAATCTTTATTTTTCACAACTGACGTCTTTTAGGTACCAATGACATCGTCCGTTACCCGTTTAAAAGTTACCTGTTGTTGTGTTGTAAACGCTTCACAAAGATGCATTGAGCAAAAATATTCAAAGATATTTTATTCTGTAGCCGGCGTTGGACAGCGGATCCCTGTCTGAGTTAATGACTGACTATGTTCAACTCCGTAACCTTGTAATGTAGAGTGTCGTCTGGGTTGGTGAATCCTAACCCTAAGACAAGGGATTCCGTGGATCAAGCATTGGGACAAGCTAGCTTTCGTAGAGGACTTTTTGATGGAACTTACCCTCATTTGCGTTACATTGTGTGGAAAACCACAAAAAACTCTCTCGGTAAGTTCAAATCTCAAGGGGATTGACCACTGAGGATATTCTTACGTAAGTGATGTACTTGGTGCGAATCGAGAGCAGAATTCGTATCAATCAGCCAACGCTGGGATTTGATACAGGGTCACCTCATTGGGAGGCGATCACTCTATCAAATTTCGTAATAAGTGAACAAATTCGTTCATAAAATTCTCTGTATTTAAACATGGGCGAAGTAAATATCAATTTGGGAGCCTTAGTCATTCATGCACTCTACACTTACCTGAAATGGTTTTGATGAGCACTTCAATCTTGGCGTAGTCAGTTCTTTTAGGAGAGCCACCATCAACAGAAACCACTCCCAACTCAATAACTGGTTCAGAAGTTCCAGATTCCAAGGATTTCGCGAGAGTTATCACACCAGTTTGAGGATCTATAGCAAAACGTCCCTTGGGGTCCACAGGATCACCTAATTTATAATATACTTCTGCATTGTAAAGAATAGCATCTTCATCTTTGGCTCTCACTCTTAGTACAGTTGCCCCTACCTTGGATCGAACATGCAGTTCGCCTCTGTATAAGTCGTGTTCAAACTCCGGTGGATGAACGTTGAACTTTGTGACTGTTATCTGAAGCTGACGTAGCTTTGTTTCTCCTTGGCTGATGGCTACTGCTATAATCTGCAACATGCATATTTAATCTTAAAACGCTTGAAACGAACATTATGCTTGGTTTAATAAGAACAAATAATAGTAGAATAAATAATGTATCGGAGAACAAATAATGCAGTCAACCAAAGACAAGTCTAACAGCTACCATCATCAAAGTCAAAACACACAGACCTAGAGATAAGGTTGCGATATGAAGAAAAACATAACGATAAAAGATAATGATACTTGTTATAATTTAGTTTTGATTAACGCTTCCCCTATAACCACAATACCATTACCACTAATTAAACTTAATTAAGCATTTTTGGTGCTGTAATAAATAATTTAGGGATTTTTTATGCAGTCTTCCGAAAAAATAAATGCATTTTTGCCGTTCATTTTTATAATATGACTTATTTTTTGCTTCCATTATCGTAGATTTTAAATTACTTGTTTTTAAATGTACTATCTTTGAAAAGCGTAACTATAAACGACATAAACACATGATTTCAGAATTTTGAAACGCTAATTGGGTGGTGTAGCCCTCTTATGCCACTGACTTCATTCTCGACCATGTTTCGTTCTTTTAAGGGTAGGGGGCAGTATTTGTAGAAGCTATTTCAACTTCCGATAGAAGATTCGCTCGTAGTGATTTCCATCTTTTTACATTATCTTTTGGATTTATTTTCTAATATGATTAAATTATTTTCGAAGTGGAAATATTTGTTGGCAAATTGGGGGTAGTTGTTCTGAGTTTAAACACTAATTTGTTATTTGTAATTAAGATGTTTAAATTCTTTAAAGACCCATCATGCCGAATTTGGAAATACAGGAAAAGAAGAGATAGTCAGGTTCCGCTATGACGCCAGAGGACTCAAGGAAGACTTCCCGTAAGTTTTTTAATTTTTTTTGTTGTTAAAGATTGACAGTGAATACATATTGATCCTTAAGGTTACCTCTGATAATAATTGAATAAAATAATTAATGAAGAACGCAATAAACTTTTGATCAGAGTTGTAAACTAGCAAACATCGCATTTTCTTTAAAATATATGAAAACAAATATCATCCATACTGTCATTTAAAACAAGGGCTAAACCAAAGCGTAAAACAATGTTAAACTAACAGGAAAAAAAGCATTTTTCAAACTTCCCTCTCGAACAATCTAATTGAAATTTTTGAATGAATTTTAGAATCGGGGAAGAAAAATGCTTATCTTTCAGCCGCTGTCCCAATTTCAGAACATATGGATTTTTAGGAGAGTAATACACACAAACTCTTCATTTTATTATTTTAGAACTGCAGCTTCGCTATATTCTTTGGGTGATTTGAATCACAATTATTAGTAAATGTTTCTATTTTCTTATATGGACCGACATTTACCAAAAATGTTTAAGAGTTAAATGTGAAATATTACTATGGGCAGTTTATGTTCAACAAAAAAGATAAGTAATAACTTAAACGTTCTGATTAAAAAAAAAAAAAAAAAAAAAAAAAAAACTATTATCATCACTATCAAAAAATAGTTTTTGATATTTTTTAAACTTCTTAAGGAAATACTTAGAGGATTTAATTTATAGCTTTGAAAGTGCTTAGATCATGCAATTTTTCATACTTATGAATAAAGTTTTAAAGATTTAAGAGGTTTGGAGGACCGCAATACATTACGAACGAAGAAAAGTGTTTTTGAACACCTTATGTTAGAAAATATAGCAATAAACTTGTACTTGTATTGATTACTTTGGTTATTATATGTATATTTCGTAAGCTTAGTTTAAATATTTATGGAGATTCAGACATTTTCCAAAAACATTTATTATCGGTTATTCATCAAAAAATTTTAAAGAATAAGATTCGGATCCTAATAAATGTCATTGTTTTAAGGTATCCGACTAGTTTCGACAACTGTTTTTATAAATATTAATATAAAATTCTTCCACTGTTATTACCTTGTACAAAAACTTCTAAAACTTTGTAAATAATAGAAGTGCAATCAAAGGTAAATATTTTTAGAAAGCTAAAAGAACATGATTTCTAAATTTATAATAAATTCAATTTCGAAAATTTGGCCGAAAATCAAGTTTTTGCACCTTAGGTTAAAGAAATTTAAGTAAAATAGAATACATACATGGATTTTAAATACATTAATAGTGATTATCACAGCTTTTATATTAACCTTTTGCTTAACGGCTGGTTCAAAATGTGGACCACATGTGATATTAAACATATTTTTTTGATTTCAGTAACAACGAATAAGATTGTTGATTATTTTATTTTGAATGATAACTCACCAATAATTTTTGAATTTTCGTAACTTTTTGCTCTTTATTATTTGACCTTTCAATTGAAACTCATGAATATCAGTTTGAATTAAAATTGCTCTGACAGAAATTTTTAATGTATTAGTTAAGGGTGATTTTTCGGAAATACTATAGACTTCATTCAGATAAATGCAATCCTCTTTAAATAAAACTGACATACTATGGGCGACTATTATTTTTACGAGTTTTGATTATGTTTTGTCTGGCAAAGACTATAAAAGCGGAAATCGAAAGCTAACAAGCAAGGATTTGTTTCGGTTTGAGAATTTCTAAGTAGTATGATTTTGAATAAGTTTTAATAGCTTTTATAAAATGAAGTTATTTCGGTCGAAGAGAAAATTCGGTGAAGTTATTTCGGTCGTTAAACGAGTTGTTTCGATCAAAGGAGTTCCATAGTATGCCAAAAAAGTTTAGGTAAAAAATTTAAAATTATAAAATTTTGCTATAAATTATAAAATAATGCATGGTATTTCAAATAATTTTACTAAAAGTGTAACAAATTTATAGAAAAATACACCACATAAAATCTATTATAAAGGTATTTTAAAACTGCTAGATTTCTAGCTTTAGTTCATTAGATTTATGGATGTTGACATTGCTTGTTAGAAAACCACTTATGTCCACCAAATATATCTCTAAACGGTAGTAAACTGCTACCTATACTCCACTGCAAGTTAAGAAAAGACCATTACGGTATAGTATTTAAGTAATCATCCACGACAACTTATCTTTCCGTTTTTTTTTGTTATCAAATCATACAAATACACTTTAAAACAACTTAAAAGCTTTTAAAAGTTAAACCTGTCAAACAGAAGTTTAATTCGCGTTATCTTTTACGACAATATATCTCAGGATTATTAATAAAAGCTGATAGTTTCGAAGCCTTACTGGAATCCTAGACTTCGAGGTATTTCGATAAATACGGAAAACATTCGTTCTTGAAAAGGTAACAACTATATGACCTTGCAAGAGCATTGGGTTTGATTTGACCTCTAAAACTGGATGTCTTATTCTGACATGCCTCTAACAAATCACATGGGAGATAAGGAATTTTTACTTTGTTTCATTGAAGAAGAAAATCGTTTGCATGGAACAATGTTTACTATTCTTTCATCATTTCCTTAAATGTGAATAGAGAGGTTTATATTTTTATTAATTCTTATTACTTGTTACTTAATTATTAAATAAGTGTTGTTTTCTTCATTTCATACGAAGAAAGCAAGCAAAAAAGAAGGCTGTGCAACGTCGTTTTAAGAGTAGGCAATGTTGATATACGTTTGCGTGGGGAGCGTGGCATTCATTTGGCTTAAACTTAAATGCAAACAGGCTCTCTGTGTAGCGATAATGTTTTTTTTCTTAACTTTCAACAGAGTATAGTGTATTTGGATAGTCAACTGAAAAATCACGACTGCTCAACGCTAAGCTGGTTAAAACATTGAATTCTAAGGAACCTCAAACCATAAGCGAAACTCCAACATTACTTCAGTTTTTTCTTTGTTATGTCAATAATAACTGTATTGCCACCTGGAGCACTTGAATTACACTTTTTTCCATCACTGAACATCACATTAATACATTTATAATTGTATGAATGTGTTAATGTGTTAATGTTTCACTGAATTTGAATTTTGTGCATGTGAATCTAGTCTCGCTTGTTTATGATGTTATTTAAGACAATGAATTGTGGTCTCCTTACACTTTTTGCTGTATCCGATATCACGACTTTGTCTACCAATGAGATCTTCTGAAATAATATGGCCCATTCAGTTCTCGAGGTAATATGTTGAACGATTTTGGTTTGACGCAGATTTTTGATTTTTTTTATCTTGTCTGTAAGTCAACTTCCACGGTTTTTCTCATCATATTTTGGATCTGTAATTCTTTCCATGGACTATAGCTTCGTTTATAACTCACTTTGAGCAATTTATTTAAACTGACATCATTGAAATAAACTTAATTTCAAAATTTTATCTCAAAATTCTGAAAATTTCTTAATGGTGGAATTCCTTTGACGTTACAATTGTAGATAAAAGTGAAAAAATAACTTGTAAAATTCAGCATGACTGTTGGAAAAAAACCTTTCTAACTTGGCGTAATTTCTTAAAAAATCTGCAATTATCTTTTCTTGAGCCTAAACTTTTGGGGCAATTAAAACTAAAATTAACTTTTTTCTGTTTCAAATTTTTATCTTTTGCTTATCTGTTATTTCAAATCTTTTCAGACGTATTTTTTATAATTACAGTAAGATAGTTAGAACTCCGACCCACCCCAGGGGAATAAACGGAGATAAAAAGTTAAATTATTACATTAAATATTTAAGCTAAAAACTAAATATACAGTAAAATTTCGCCAAATGACAGTGGTGGTGATCAGTTAAAAGTGAATTAACTAAAAATTAAGGTAATTAAAAACATGTTTTAAAAGCAATGGAAGTTAAAAACGCCGATTTAAATGTCAAGAATTAAAATGATTATAATAATAAGGATATTAGAGATGAAAATAAAATCACAAAACTAAAAATCAATGAGAGTTAAAAGTAAGAGTAAAAGTCTAAAAGTAAAATCCTGAATAAAAGTCTATGAAGTCTAAAATCACAAGTAGATAAAAAATCAAAATGTAGAAGAGACTAAAAGTTGATCACCATAAAATCAAGATGACATGTTCTATAGTTGGTTTATGACTGGGGTCAGTTGATCTGGAGCTGAAATGTCCTCGAGGGTTTGTTTTATAATTTGAATCACAATTTTCCTGCATTTCTTATATTTACAGTAAAATGATTGGAGAAAAATGTGTATTATACTTTGAAATTTTCAGAATTCCAAGTATGCCTAAGCTTTTGTGACACATCTTATATATAGTAATGGTATATTAAAGTTGCAGCATCAAAAACATGAATGGGTAGTAATCAATTTTATAATTTATTATTAATATTAAAATAAATGAATATAAAATAAATAAATATAAAATAAATATAAACTAAATTTGAACTAAATATAAAATAAATAAATATAAAAAATTATCACTGGTAGGCTTCGCTGGACAAATCCTAGGGTGGCCATGGTTGTTTCCCATGGCAACTTTTGTACTACAGTTTTACTGTCCACAACATCTTTTTAAACTTGGACGATATCTTTAGATAGTTTGTTTTATTGTTTGTTGTAATGTATTCACATATTTCACTTACTAAAAAATAAAGTTCGAAATGCATCAAAAATTCATTGTTTTTTAAATATAGAAAAGTTAAAAGAATTTAAAAAGAATTTATTTGGAAATATTCATTGAGAGAGAATTATTTTTTCAGAATTATAGAACCACATTTAATTATATGTATTAAGTACTGATACCGGTAAAATATACTAATGCTAAATTATACTAATTGTATACTTAAAAATCAAAATATTCATGCCACTTATCAAAAAAAAATTTTTTTTTTAAAAAGTACGAAACATGGATTACTACAGAACTATTTACCACTTAGAGGACTAAATAGTTATTCTCCTGTCTAAATAAAACTAGAACCATTAATTTTGTCAATATTCATTACAGGATTTAGGAATTTAACCAACTTTCTCATTTATTTGCATCAGATTTGACGCTATCATAATAATCTCATACTCTACAAATTGTCCTATCATTCTGTACTTCTCCATTCAACACAGAATTCAGAATTTATGAGAAATTCTGTAGATGTCAATTAATAGCGATGACAGCGAGAGATGATGAGACCCCAAGGATATTCTGATCAATGATTCTGTGGAGGATAATATTAAGCTATGATTGCTTTCTGTGAAAGCTATTGCACAGGCATTTAGAGCAAGGACTTAAGCCTAACGAATTTCATGATAGCAATCATATTTGAGGATTATTTAGAATAATGACTCGGCTAGGGATCTTAAAGTACTGAAATCTGACCATAATTTTTACGATTTGATATTAATGATTTATTTAATGGGAAATATTCAGCGATTTTTATTCTAAAAACTTGCATTTTTAGCGAAGTTGGAAAGCTCCAGTTTCAGAGATCTTATGTTCAGTATTTAATAAAGGAATCGTACTAATTAAAAAGGCAATTAAAATAAGAAAGCTTTGGAAGAAGTAATTAAAAGCAATGAGTGGTAAAATTTATGTTTAAAAATAAATTTTACAAGTGAATAATTTCAAATTTAACTGTTCAAGTTCAAACACTTCGGATGAAATTGAATTGAATTCGCTCCACAAAGCACTATTTATTCATTGAAAGATGAGAGAAAAAACTAGTTTTACTGTTTTGTTGCAGAAGTAAAACCCTAGATTTTCTTCTCTTTTTTGTAAAAAAAAAAAAAAGCATTTTTAATGTTGGGAGGAATGAATTATTATTTTCTTCAGAATTTATGATATATTTGTCAATAATAAAAAGGACTGAAAATAATGATGAGACCCCAAGCATATTTCAATCAATGATTCCATGGAAGATAATAGTGAGCTATAACTGCTTTTTGTGAAAGCTATCGTATCGTACACAGGCTTTTATAGCAATAAGGGCTTAAATATAGCGAATTACATGATAGCAATAATATTTGAGGATTATTTAAAATTATGAATCAGCTAGGGATACTAAAATATGACAATAATTTATATGATTTGATACCAACGATATATTTATAGGGAAATACTCAGTGATTTTTACTGTACAGGTTGCATTTTTTCGAATAATTTTGAGGAGACGGTTATTACAGAATCTTAAAAAAGCTATTATGTAATAAAACGTCTTCAAAGGCTAAATAATTCTAGAAACTTTGGCTAATTCAAACAAATAGGCATCTTATTAAGTTAGAATATAATTTTGCTTAACAGCTTACGTTGGATTTTTCCATGAATGACAATGATGGTTTCCCATAATAGAAATGTTCGGATTTGGTTCAGATTTATCTAGTCATGAAAATATGAAAGAGTCAGTCAATTTCAATGGCTCCTTCTATTTAACTAGAGATTCTGAAAGAGATTTGGTTGTAAGAATATTCTTAAATTAATTAAACGTCATTCAAACGAATTTTAATTTTTTGATATGTTCCCAAACAAGAAGCCGTTCAGACGATAGTGAATTTTATATATATATATATATATATATATATATATATATATATATATATATATATATATATATATATATATATATATATATATATATATATATATATATATATATATATATATATATATATATATATATAGACACACACATATATATAATATACCTAAACATCAAACTTGTTACGAGAGTATTTTAAATTATTTTTGAAAGATGTGCAAGTAAGTAAAGAAAGGTACATTTGAATTCGCTACTCGTTTTTACATTCATTTTGTATTTTTCTTGAATTTTTATTTTCTATTTTTCGCTTGATATGTTTTGTTTTGTATTTTTTGCTTAATATGTTCCATTTTCGTTTCTTTTTGGTGTCTCTCACATTATTGTATTGATATATTTTGCATTGGCCATATTAATACAATATTCGGAAGCATTCTTTCTTGCAGATATAATATTGTGAGCTGATGACAAAATTATATCTTTTCCTTATTTTGCTTCCCAGCTTTTATTTTTTTTTTAAAAAATGCCTTTAAATTTTCAAATATATTTTAAAAATATTCATTAATAATTTTTCTTCTTCTCCTTAAAAATTTATAATTTTTTCATCGTGTTTTCTTCATATTTTTAGCTTATTTTATGAGTTACGATACATTATATTACATAAGCCCACGACTAGTTCATATTCCTATATAATTCATACTCCTTAGGAAAACTAAAAATCACCGTAATTTAAATAAATCAATAATATTTTATGTTGTTTTAGATTGCAAATTAAGATCATTATTTACACTAAACTGTAAAAATTGGATACTATTTTTTATAAGACTTTTGTCAAACTTACGTCAACTTTCGCGAGCAAAAACTTTGTCAAAGGGATGAAATAACTACCGTCATTTCTTCGAGGAAAAACTTTTTGTGAAAATTAAAGCAATATTTCGTCCTTCTATTTCTTCACAAACAAAAAGAGTACTAACTTTTCTAATAACCATTTTAACATGGGCACCATATAAGTGGATCACTGTCATCCCAACAACGCAAGGACATATCGAACAGGACTAGAGCGGGATTCAACCCATGATCTTCCTTGTATGAACAAGCTCATTGCTTCGCCTCTTCATTTTTGATAGTGTAGTTTTCATTCTAGTTTCGTCATTCTAGCTAACAATCTCCCATAATGCACTACAATGCGGTTTCTAGTTGAGGAAACATTTTCGTTTTTTGTTTGAGAGTTCGCGTTTCATATCAAATCAACTGTTTTTTGACGAAATAACTTTTAAAGTTAACGAAATACAACTCAGGAATTGCTGAGTCATTAAAAGTTTTATTTCTAAGTGGTAGTTTTAATTTTGAGAGTGTAGTACTTACAATTTCCCTTTTTTTTTGTCAAAGATACGTAAAATTTAGCTTGTGAAGCTTCAATCGCTCATTTCTCTTAAAAATTTTGTCTTAAGAAAGGTAAAAAAAGTATTTTTGTTAAATGGCCCCAAAATAAAATTTTAGAGCAAAATATATTTATTTTTATTGCGGAAATTTATTATGAAAACTACATATAAAATTAAAATATAATTTGGCTACTCCATATCGAGAAAAAAATTTAGGTAAAATTACCGAACTGCGTAGTAATGAAACCATATATCATTTGGTAATTTTTCCATTTCTATGGTAACAGTTTACCGGAAATTCTGTTTTTCAAAGTTATAGTTTTTATTACCCCACATTTAGTGGGAAAAAAACTGAGCAGCAAATTTTACCGAATAAATTGTTTTTGTACCATGCTTTCAAATAATTTTACCGCAATTAGCAAGTTTTATCACTTATCATAAATCCAAATTTCATTGATAAGTTTGCCAACTTCATTGTCAAAGCGTTCCGGTAGAAGTGACCGAGCTTTATGGTATTCCTATAGAGAGAGAAACACGGTAAATTTTACCGTTATCTGGTAGTTTTATCCATTTCTCAGTGCAGAGTGAGGTTTTCAATTCTATTTAACTATTTTAGGGGTTATTTAGACGCGTTCATCAGAAGTACAAACATTATAAGTCAAAATTATCTGTTGGAAGTAGTTTAATACACTAGGAATAACATTGGACCCGAAATTTCGTACAAACTAACAAATAGAATTCATACAGTTTGTACCGTAATAATAGTTATTTTCGATTAAAGACAGCTTAAAGGCAGAATCCTGTTTTGATCACTAAATTATGTACAAAATATGCTCTTTTGTTTGAATGAAATAATATATTCAGGCAAGGGTTAATTTGTTTTTCATAAAAAATCTATTAAAAAAATCATTCGGTTCATTAAAATTACTGAGAAGTAGTGTACAGATGTTTTTGAATTGCTTTCATCCTCTTAAAAGTCGAAACTTACCTCGTATGTATCACCAACTTTCTTGTCAATGGCCTTTGCTGTTGATATGTTACCAGATGCTGAATCCATACTGAAATAGAGATGTTCTCTTACGTCCAAAAGATTATACGTGACTGTTTTTCTAGTGGGGTCATAAGCATGGACGGTAGTTACATGGATTCCTGGAGGAGCCTTTTCGTACACCCTTGGGTCATGTAGGGGATTTTGAAAGATGAGTTTACCTAGAAATTAATAGTTGTAGTTAGTACACAGCATGCTAGTATAGTTTATTCACAAAAAATTTCAATACTTAGATATGAGTTTCTCTCTATACTTTCGGAAACAAGGAGACGGAATTTATGCGCAGCACAGTGCGCATGAAAATAAATGGTTATCCCAGAATATCTTTTGATTTAATGATCGGATCTTCACGTTTTAGAACTCAATCTTAAAAGTTCAAGAAGGTGACCTCAAATACGCTAATTAATTAGTGCATTCGATTTCTTAAATTACGAAATCAGTCACTAAAAACATACTTCATTTGAATAAGCATACCATTTTTTTCAACGGATTCGGATTTCTGACATCCTAAATAACGGGGGTAGCCGGCATCTGGAAAATATAGTTCCAATAGTTTGATCAGGAGACCGTTAATTTGACTCTCTGCATTTTTCACCAGATCTCGATTCTGCATTTTCTACATATCTGCATTTTGACCATACCAAATTCTATGCAAAATATAACTTCTTGCCGATATTCGTTTCATTATTTTATTTAATAATTGTCAAAAATTTATTAACTTTAAGGTACACGAATGTTTGCATAATTTTAAATAATGTAATTTTACATGGCAAAATACAAAAAGTGAACGAAATTGGTTGAATAGTTCCTTATAAATTAAGTTTTTAAAAAAGTAATACTTTCAGACCGAATGGGTCGAAAAAATGGTATGTTTATTCAGAGAAAGCATGTTTTTGTGTCTGATTTCGTTACTTAAAATATCGACTGCTCTAATTAATTAGTATATTTGAAGTCAACCCCACAAGCCATTAAGATTGAGCCTTAGAAAGTGAAAATCCGATCATTAGATCCAAAACTATGGAGGATAATCCGTTTTTTTCGTGCACTGCACATAAAAGCATGATAAACAGCTGGAAAATAAAAGATAGTTTCGAGCGTTAGTTTACAAAATAAGAAAATTACGATTCACATATTTACACACTCTGAAAATGTTTGTCATAGAAAGTAACGCATGATAAACGCTCAAAAATTTGAAATTTTAATTAGAATCGATGCCTTCTTATACTTATGGAAGGACTTAGTGCAGTTTATGTGCAATTCAAGAAAAAATCAAATCCCTTTAGCTAAAACAAATATGGAAAAGACGGTTGCAGTTTCTTAAATTAAAAATAAATATAAATCAGGTAGGACTAGTGCACTATATATCACCAGTAAATTTCTAAAACTATGACTCGAATATTATTAATCAACTTTTTTAATATGAAAATTGCTTTCTAAAAGGTTTAGTTTAAATATTACATGAAAGTTTTACCATGTCAAAAATTTATAAATGCGTGTAAGCTATTAAATTTTCGAAAAATTAGCAATCCGATGAATGCTTATAACTAGAAAGTTGAAGGCATTCCAAGCGCTTTCTGCTGGCTTCGTGTTACAGAACGTACTAAATTTTAAAGTGTTCAATGCATTTTGTATACAAAATAACAAGGTTTTTAAAATGAAACAGTACTTTAAACTTCTATAGACCAAAAACTATATACATTTTAAATGATCTTTATTTTTTCCCCAAAATATTTGATTTTAGTAGCAAATAAAAGAAAAGCGACTTTGACTGTTTTGAAATATTGAATAAAATTAGTCAACAATGGTTCAAATAATACTTTTCAAATCCAGTAAATAAAATTCATTCATAATTATATAACTTTATACTCTTTTCAGAGAACAGCAAAAAAACTAGAAAGAATTGGACGCCTGCAAGTAGCGTCATCGCAGACAAATTGTGGCATTTGTCGATTCAGAAGCCAATTAAGTTCGACGTACTCGCATGACGTCGCTTACAGGTATCCAATTAAATCTGATTTAAATCACATGGTTCGGCATAATAACTTCACTTCTTCTCGAGTTGTAAGTAACCAATTGTGGGAAAAAAGGAATACAAATTATTCTTATAAAAATCACGAATTATTTATTACACTATACAAAAAAAAATGTCCCATACTTTGAATAAACAAACCACATAATTTATAAAACGATATTTTACTTTCAACATCCCTCTGAAAGCATTATTAACTATTCTAACTATTCCCTTCTTTGGAGTAATCCAAAGTTATAGAGCGTTTATAGGTTCACCAGATACCCTAACATGAATATGTGACTAGTAGACGTAAACATAGATATTTTTCTAGACGCATTACAAAATGATTATGTGTCTGGACTTTTTCTTCATCCAACTAGTAGAAAGCAGAGAGAGTTCAATCGATGCCCAAACAGAAGTAGAAAAGATATATATGAAGGGAAGGGGTGTGAGAAGCGAACTTGTCGATAATTGGCTTTGATCCCTACATGTCTTCCAGCAATTTACTTTCTTTACAAAAAAAAAATGAAAGCCATGTTTATTTTTTATCCAAGCGATTAAATCCTTAAATATGAAAAAAAAAATTTTGGTCATTTAATGACGAGCAGAATGATTCCAATTCGTTAATTGCATGTGAAAATTAAGTCTACAATTCATTGTGAAAACTATACTTTGAATATTGTATTATTACTTAGCATTTGTAAACTTCAATAGTTAAATGAATCGACTGGCAATAATTAGTAATATGAATGAAAATAATCATGCATGGTATCTCATGCTTGTTATTACACGTTTATATTTATTTCTGAGTTGGCTTGATGGTTTGTTAATTGCTATCGTAAGTACTATACGTTAAAAACACATTATTGTAATTTCATATGTTTTTTTAAAAACTAAAACGAAAAAAAAAAGTTTTTTATAAAACAGAGCTACAGTCGAAAAGTGGTTAAGAGAAGGATATACAGCGGGAAAATTATTCACGCCAGTTACTCTTTCAGTTAAAAAAGAAATTAAAAATTTAGAGAAAAATAAGTTCAAGTAGACAAAGAATAAGCCATTAATTTCAAACGCTTATTTGTGTTTCTTTCTTTTTCTTTTTTCTTTTTTCGTTTTCAAAATATCAAAATGCAAACAGCTTATGGCATTATGACTTAGGATTACTCAGTGCGATAGTTGTCCTGTAATAATTTATTGACATTTCAGTATTTTTAAAACATTTTTTTTAGCATTTGGAACATTATAGTTTATTTTAGTTTTTACCAGAACCACACTTTTTTCTACACTTTAAAATACAAATGGAGATGAAAAGAACTTTGATGCGAAAAGTTTACCCCATGCAATGGCGTTCTCTTAAAGTACTGAGTTGTTATTTTAAAATATAATTCACGTTAAATAGCCGACGCAATTCTGACTATTAATGTTCAACTCCGTGGCCTTATAATTTTAAACCCAACCCAGACGATAAGGGAACTCTTGTCTCAAGCATTGGACCAAATCAGTCTATATTGCGAACTTTTTGACGGAAGTAACCAGCAACTGCGTTACATGGAGAAGAAAACCGTGAAAACAACCTATGGTTAGTCCGACAGACGGCAATGGATTCTAACAACTTAAGATATTTTACGTCCGTGTATTTTAGTTTTACTCCCGGAATTAGTTTTTTACTGGAAATATCAATATTGTAGCAGTACAATAGTTTTACCTGGATTTTTCTCTCCGTACCTTTATTTTGTAAAGCTACGTGCGAAAACATGTACCTTTGCTCAATGATTTAACACCATGTATCTTCATAGTTCCCGACTATCTCAATAGATATTGAATTGTAATTTACAAAAACTATTTCTTTAAACGAAATAAAATCCGCTCGCAAAGTATCTCGGAAGCTTATAATTAACAATCCATCTCCTCATACAATTCAAGCAGTCATCGCGTGCGTCCAAAAGCATTTCTCTGACTTTCACCAATCTCTTTGATGCTTAATACATATTAATCAAAGTTCCCTTCGATAAAGATACTTGTTCTGCTTAGCTTATACATATTCATTATTTTCCCGGACACTACATCATCCGGCTTGATGCATGCATACACATTCCACGTCACTCTTTTCCTTATGCATGAATCACTATGCCCGAAGTGAAGTCACTGCATTTGCTGCCTGACTTGCATTTGAGTGAGAATTAATTTACAAGCTGGAGTCTTTTTGATTAAATTAGTTTTTAATGACCGGTTCTGGAAACAACAATAGTGATTTGAAGTGGCCTTCGGAAATTGATTTACACATTTTTTTTAAAACTATATATGAGTTTAATTTGTTTTATTTTTTAAAATTATTTGAAATCGCCTTCAATTTTCTAAAAACTCGGTAAAAAGTGTAAACGTATTGAAATTCATACTTAGAATGTTCATCGGCTATTCTGAATTTAAGTAAAAAAGAATTATTAAGTATCGATTTTTGTTTATATCCAGCGATTTGTATTTTGGACAGAGTGATTTTATTTTATTTTATATCCGTCGTTATGGGTTTACGACCACTAATGTTCAACTCAGTAGCTTTGTAATTTTGAACCAATCCAAAAGTCAAGGGAACTCCTGGATTGAGTATTGGGAGAAATTTGCATTCGTGGAGGACTTTTTGATGAAACTAACCCTAATTTGCGTTACATGGAGAGGAATACCACGAGAACCTCCCACGGTGAGCCTGACGACAAGGGGACTCTAGGCCATGATCCGTCTACCACTGAGAATATTTCACGTCAGCACTGTTGTCGGTGCTGGAGAGAGTGATTTTACTTTATTTTATATCCGTCGTTGAACAGCCGACTCAATTTTGGGTTTACGACTACTAACGTTCAACTCTGTAGACTTGAAATTTTGAACCTATCCAGAAGACAAGGAAACCTTTTGGATCAGTATCCCCAGAGGTATTGATTTGTTATGGGAACATGGAGAACTTTGCGACTCGACAGATTTAGCGTGCATCAGTCACCATTTGCTACACGGGGAGTCTTCGGCCGGTGGGGATCGAACCCATGAACTCTTGGGCATGAGCCCAGTGCCCTATCAACCAGGCTATCCCAGCCCAAGTAATAGTGTTTAAGATAATCACTCTGTCCTTGAGGCCGGGATAGCCTGGTAGATAGGGCACTGGGCCCATGTTCAAGAGTTCGTGGGTTCGATCCTAGACCGGCCGGATTGGGTCTTCTGGATTGGGTTCAAAATTCAAAATTGCAAGGCTATGGAGTTGAACATTAGTAGTCCTAAAGCCATGAAATTGAGTTGGCTGTTCAAAGACGGTAATAGAATATATATATATATATATATATATATATATATATATATAATATAAAATAAAACAAAACACTATTACCTAAATATGTACTTAAATTTATATTATTCCTTTTCTCTTTACGCATGAATTACATTTTCACTTCATTTGTTGCTTGACTAATTATGTCATTATATTATGTCAGAATTATGTGAGTATTAATTTACAATTTTTGATTTTTTTCGATTAAACTAGTTTTATGACCGATCTTTAGAACAACGATAATGATTTAAAGTGATTAATGATGATTTAGAACCAAATTGATTTTACAACGAGTGTGTTGAATGTGTTTAATTTTATAAATTGTGTAAAATCTTATCGAATTTAATGGAAACTGGTTAAAGAATATATGTATTAAATTTTTTACCTATAATAATTTAAAATAATACGAGAGAAGTTCTTGTTAAAAAGTTAAATGTCATTAAAAATAATGCTCATAAATCCTAAATACTAAAATTTTTATAAAAACCTAACACCTTCATCAGTAGGATATAAGAAAAAATGGAAAATATAGATATAATTAAAATGAGACAGAGTTTACGTCTTGTAAATGAGATAAATGTAAAGTTAAAAGAGATAAATTTTCAGTTATAAGAGCCGAGAAATTGAAAATTAAAAATAAAAAAAAATTAAAGATTTCCAAATATTACACAAATATGATACACTCATATTTCTTTAATATTTGGTACAATATTTTTCTTATATTTAAAATTCATTAATTTAAAATTTTCGACTCTTTTACTTAATGCGTAATAACTATTTATTTTTTATACCAAATCGTTTCTTAATTGGAATTGTTTCCAAATAGGGTACTTAACACATTTCTGGATATTAGCGTATGTCACAAAGATAACTTATTGTACACTTAAACATCACTCTATTTTTTCCCCCATAACGCTCTCCTGAACATTTTAAAAATATGGCTTATTATTATATGGCCCTATGCCTTTCCTTATTGTCTGAAACATTTTAAAATGCATTAACTTTTTAAAATGCGAAAAAAAAAATGGAAAATTAAGAGCTATAATTTATAAATCTAATCTTAAATTCTTTTATCAAAAATAAAATTATAAAAATCTGTAATTTTTAAAATTAAAAAAAAAACTGTAAGTTACATATTTTAAATCATTTCTCAAAAA
This sequence comes from Parasteatoda lunata, assembly GCA_949128135.1. NCBI lineage: Eukaryota > Metazoa > Arthropoda > Arachnida > Araneae > Theridiidae > Parasteatoda > Parasteatoda lunata. Next base: position 35,121,023 of record OX421979.1, read on the forward strand.
ATTTAAAATTTTAAATGATAAAAAAACTGTTTGTATGAATAATGTAAAGCTTCTCTTTTGAAAAAATTTTAAAATTAAGATAAACATCACAATGTTTATTTCTAAAATAAAGAAACAAGCGTGGAATAAAATATTTTTGAGAATATTATAACGTATTCGAAATTTCATATTTATTAAAGAAAGCATTAAAATAAACTTTGGGTGCATTTTAAATGACTAAAGTGGTACATGGCGACTAGCAGGCTATTTTTTATCCGTCATTTCTTATATTTAGTCGCCCTGAAGCCGTCAGTGATTGTTAAGTTTGCAACAAGACGAATACGTCCTAAATGATGTGGTCATTTAATTCAACCAGTGATAATGTCATTTGACGGTATTTAAGAACGATAATGACTAGGAGTGTCCTACCTATAGATGAACTTTCCTCAATTGAAGAACCAAAGCCATCTTTGATTGAAAGTCTAATCACTAGTACCAAAAGGGCGAGGCAACCCTTGAAAATCACGTAATACATTATTCAACACCCTTGAATACTAGGGTAAGTGTTTTAGAGCTTGTTGAAAAGTATTAGGGTGGACATAATGAGGGACATTGATTAATCCCACGCCAGGATCTCTGTAATCATTCTTCCTGACTGATGGTTCTATTTAAGATTTGGAATTGAAAAATTATTTAATGCAACACATTTCAGGTTTTTTTTTCGTATCACCATAAAAAGCTATTCCAAGTTGAGCTTTACCCTCACAAAAATTTAAGGTAACTTTAAGGTACGTTTGCGGTTATTTTGAGGTGTCTAGGTTGATTTGAGGTTCATTCGAAGTTGATTTCAAAAACAACCTTAAAAGATCTACCTCCCAAGGTGTATGAAGTTGTTTTATTCACACTTGTGGTAGTTTTGAGGTTGATGGTAATATACTTTAGAAATGTACGGATTATTTTTTCTACACTTCAAGCAAATACGTATATTTTAGGAGTGAATAATTACACACTATCTAAACTAAAATTATATCTGAGTTATAAATGTGGGTGATTTTGTGAAGTGTAAATGAGTTTGAAATTGAGGTTTATTAATGAGGTTATTTTTTATGCAAATCGTAACCTCATTTTCTATCTCATGTGTTGTAATTTACATCTGTTCACCTCGCAACAACCTCAAAATCCCTTATTTTTTGTAAGGGTAAACTTAAAATTGTTGCCGTTAACGCTCTTATTTTTGGGAATTGTCTTCATACTACTTAAATGCAATAACACCTTTTTTAGTCAATGTTATGCTATTATATTTTAACACACACTATTCTTTTCTGCCTCTGTACGCTTCCTTAAATGTTTGATATAAATGAGGATGATTTGAGGGAGAATTTTTCGAGTTTGGCGACGCATATTTTAGGATGTAATTTTTAATTCTAAATTGAATTTGACCTATCCCAAGATGATCGGACTTATAGTTACAAAAGCTTTATGAACAAAATGTACAAATTTGTATTTGTACCAATTTACGAATCTGATAACGCTATCGAAATGAATGAGACTTTGTTTTCTATTTAATTGTTTTGCTAAATAAAATGGGAATATCCACAAGTTAGTTCAAAAAATGCAAGCGTTTTTATGTATAAAAAGCACTACTTTTCATGTGTGCTTATGCTCATTGTACAGTACGTACATTGCTATACATGAACTACTTGACCATGTAAGACGCATTTTACTTTTTATCTTTGCACGCTGATCGAAATGATTCAAATTCTGATATATTTAGTCTGATAGTTAAGAAGTTATATGTGGTTTATCTATAAAAAGTACAACTTTGTACCAAAAATCATCTACTCATCTTAATTTGCCATCCAGGCAAGTGAGGTATATTTTCTTAAGCTTTTTTAGGTTTAATAACAATATTAAGATAAAATTGAAAAATTGTATGCGTTACTTATGCATAAAAACAATTTATAATCCTATTTATGACAACTTATACTGAAAATCACGCTGACAAAAAGAGTATCCTAATTGTCCCTCACATACAGTTATAATTCGAAGCTAGGGGATTACACGTGAACATTTTGTTTTTGTCTTTTTAAACTAGTAATAAAATTTACCGCTAATTCTAAATACTAGCTTTTTAAAATAATAGTTCTAATTACCACATATTTACTTGAAAATACAAAACTAAAAAGTAAATTTAACCGTATAAATAGTTTTTATGCCATGCTTTAAGGTACTATGATAAAATTACCTAATTTTACCACGCTTACCAAGTTTTATTACATATTACAAAACCATATTTTATTATTATTTTTGCCAAAATCATTACCAAAGCGCTTCGGTAAAAATGACTGAACTGTTGGGTATTACCATAGAGACAGAAACGCGTTAAAGTTTACCATATTCTACTATTTTTTTTTTCCTATTCCGTTTTAGTTAATTGAAAAACAATGCTCATATTATTCAATATCTTTCTATCTTAACAGTATTAAGTAGTGATCCACCTTAACAAATGTTTTCAGAAATAATATTTTTAAGTAGCTATCAAGCTTTTGATTGTCTTCATTATCTTGGAGCTTCTACACACTTTTGTTGCACATAAATCACAATATTCAAATTAAATTAGACTTGGTAAAAGGTTATAGATGATAACAGTTTTGATTCTTAAGATGTTTTCCTGAAATGATAGATGACGTAATTTTATTTCTGATGTAACATCACACCAAAAAGTTACTTATATTTCAGAAAAGTTCTATCTATCCAAATAATTGTCAGATGCATTTATCCATTTATTTACTTTTATACAATACTATTTTTCTAACACGTCTTTTCTATAACTAAGAATAGTTAGGTTTTTTTTAAAAATAAATCCCTTTTGTAGAATTTTCAAAAAAAAAAGAATACTTCTTTTAGAGTTCTAAGAAAACGACAACAAAGAATGAGCCACTGTGAAAAGAATGAGTAGAAAAGCATGCTCCGCTTTAGTGAATGTATTTATACTTCGTAAGGAAAACTTTTATATAAGAAAGAGCAGATTACAAAAGCTATGAGATACGTAAGACGAATTCTGAAGCAAGCTACTTTGTTGTGTGAGTAAAAAAGTAATGACAATAAGCAATGCTTCTTAAATTTTTTTTTTTAAAAAGAGAGTGAGAGAGTAGTTAAAATACTCTCAGTTGAAACAAAAATTAAACAAAAGTGTGAAAAACGAAACTATACCAAGTTGGCAAGAAAAAACAACTTTTATTCTATCAAAAAATTAAAAACATACTAAAATAATGAATTAATATAAAAATAAATTATTTATGAGTTTATTTTCTCTGATTCAGTCTTATTATAATCATACGTAAGACCATACGATACTCAAGACGAATTGTGAAGCAACCTATTTTATTAAAAAAAAAGTAATGAAAACATGCAATGTGTCTTAATTTAAAAAAAAAAAGAGAGTGAGTAGGTAGGTGAAAAAATACTCTCACTTTAAGCAAAAATAAAACGAAACGGGTGGAAAGCAAAACTATACAACACTTACCAGAAAGAACAGCTTTATTCAATCGAAAAAACAAAACATAATACAAAAATAATGAATAAAGATAAAAAAATATTAATTAATTTCTTTTCATAAACAAAAGTATATCAGATTTCAATATGATAATATAACAATATTTAATTAACAATAGCAGATATAAAATAAAACAAGAATTTTAAATGTTACGTTTTTCAAGCAGACTAAAAAGGAAAAAATAATTTCATCTTTTGCAGGTTAAAAAAAAAATTGGGCTCTTAAATTTTGCAGAAAAATTTTTCCGAAATTTTTTGAAAGTGATTTCTTTTTTTCAGCTTTTCAGCTTTTTTTTTCTATTTGCGAGAAAAAAATATTTTTACCTTTCTACTCTACATAAAAAATGTGATTTTCAAGTTAGTATTCATCTTATTAATAACACAGGGTGTTCCTTAATTATCGGCCGAAATATACATTTTAAAAATCATTTTAAAAATTCAAAATAAAAAAAGTACACATACTGAGGATTGAAAATTAATATTTTACCGGGAAAATAATGCTCACGATATCTGTCAGACCACTGGAAAACGAACGTAATCAGCAATAATACAAGTTTTATTGCGGAAGGAAACAGAAGTTTATTATTAGAAATACCTGTGAATTTAACTTCGAATTAAACCTGTTTTATGTTTATTACATTGGCCTTTCCCTACTGTAATTTGTCAGATTTTGATATAGTTTTTTTCACTTAGTCAAATACTAATTTGTGCCCCCCCCCATCTGTATTTTTAAATTTTTTTTTTTCGTAGCAAGGTGTTCATTAAGGAACACCTTACGTAATAAACTATGAAATGATAGATTAATATATGATGTCATACTTTTATTTATGCTTCATACTTTTATTGTTTATCTGTTTGGAATTTATTATTTATAAATGATATATGATATAAATACAGGATATCTGAAATAAATATATCGAATAAATGTATGATGTCATGTTTTTATTTATACTTCATACTTTTATTGCTCAACTGTTTGGGAATTTATTATAAAAATAAATATGTGATACATTATATATATTTAATAAATTAAATAAATACATTAAATAAATGCATTAAATAAATATATTAAATAAATTTATACTGTCATAGTTTTATTTATATTTCATACTTTTATTATTTAACTGTTTGGGAATTTATTATAAAAACAAAAGTGCGATATAAACATACTATATATGAAATAAAATATATGATGTCATATTTTGATGTGTACTTTAATCTTTTATTGTTTAACTTTTGGGGATTTTATTATAAAAATAAATATGTGACACATTAAATAAATATATTAAATATATATACTAAATATATATATTAAATAAATACATTAAATAAATATATTAAATAAATATATCAAATAAATGTATTAAATAAATGTATACTCTCTCAGTTTTATTTATATTTCATACTTTAATTAATTAACTATATGGGAATTTATAATAAAAATAAATATGTGATACATTAAATAAATATATTAAATATATATATATCAAATAAATCTTAGCTTTATTTATATTTCATACTTTTGTTAGTTAACTGTTTGAGAATTTATTATAAAATAAATGTATGATATAAACATACGCTATATGAAATGTATATATTAAATAAATATATGATGTCATATTTTTATTTATACTTTAATCTTTTATTGTTTAATTGTTTGGGAATTTATTATAAAATAAAGTGGAAGTATATATTTTTTCCCTTGTATAAAACATATTCTTTTTTAAAAACTATTCCCTCACAGTGGTTTTTTTTTCCTTTTTCTAGACGCTTATTCCTTTGGATGATAAGTAAAAGTATCGACGTGCATTGCGAAGTTCTTTAAAAAAAAGATATCATACTTAGAGATCGTTATAAAAATGTAAGAGTTAAGATTTTTTTTAGAAATAAAAGAACCGCGTACTATTTTTTGCTTTCACGGATTTAACACTTTGGCGGAAAAACATTCGCGAAAGAAGCGGTTACGATTGCAAAAAAGCATATTTCTGAAATAAGCTACTTTTGTGGTATTTTTGAAGAGGAAGTGTGTAAACAAACGGATATTATTCCTTGACACGTAAAACGAAAGTTACAAAAAAACACGAGCTCTTATCGACGATTGTTTGCGAGACTAGTTCTTTTAGAGAAACAGAAGAGTTGAACAAGTGCTTCTTTTTTTTAATGATCATCGCATTGCATTTCTTTCAGAAAATGATGTAAAAAACTTGGAATTTAGATATTTTTCAGGTTTAATTCTAAAGCAAAAACAACAGGTTTTTTTACAAAAAAAAGTTTTTTACTGATTTTGTCAGTACTTATATATAGGTACGCAATACATCGACATCAAAACTGAAAATAGGGCCACCGGTACTTTTTATAAAACAATCATAACATATACCGACATGGCTATTGAACAGCCGAATCATGTGTGGGTTTTAAATGATTATATGGGTTTCAAAGAGCAGTAAAAAACATAGCTTCTATATATCTTTTTTAAAAAATCAGGTATTTATTTAGTTTTAAGTGTAAGCATAAAAAACAATGTTTGGCCTTTATTTTATAAATATTTCACTTATTTAAATAGCTGTTTTAAGTACGGGTTTTTAATTTTATCATTGGTGTGCAAAGAACAGGAAAAATTATTGCTTCGCTATATATTTCTTTAGAAATATAACTGAGTAATTGTTTTACTCAAATTAGGAGCAAGTAGAATAACAATATTTGAATAATATTTTATAAATAATTCAAAACTTTTGGCAATAAAAACTGGTTTTTAAAATCTCTTAGAAAAAAAAACAGCTTCTCAGAAATCATGATAACTTATAAAAAAATTTTATCGTGGAATTTCACATATTTCGGATAATTGAAAATATGAGGATAAGAAATCCACATATTTTCAACTATCAGGGAAGTAAAGCTTTCCTACGGTTTTGCAATTAATTTTAGATTTGATTAATTTGAATTTTAGACTGAGCTAAGTGAAAAAGTACGTTTTTCGGTAAATTCTGGACCGCGCATTTGCATTGTAAAAAAAGTTGTGATTAAAATTCCTTCTTTTAAAACTCTAGTATGATGAAATTTAAAAAAAAAAAAATCAATACACTCGTTCTTGAGAAATCGTGACGCCAATGTCAGAAACTGTTTTTTTGAGAAAAACTTTCTTTATATTTTAACTTCCGGTCTCGCAAACCTAATTGAATATGTTTTTCAAAAGGTCTCTTTCTAACATTATATATACACTGTAACAATTCCTTTCTGTGATCTTTTTCGTGGCAAAAACGACAAAAAATTTGAAATAATTTTAAGGCATTGGAAATCATGGGATTTTTTAATTAGTAAACTAATAGAAAATCATATGTTACAGTCTATAAATTATCTATACAAAATTTGAAAGTTATTATTGTAATTGATGCTGCTTTTTAGATTATACAGCAGGAATTTTCATTTTAGAATTAAAATAATCCGAAGCAGACCATCCAATTAACCGTAAAGTATACGGTATAGTACATTTTTGACCTTTCCCGTTTTTTAACCATTTACAACTCGCACGGTTTCAAAACCGTAAAAAAAGATTTAACTGGATATTAGAGATAGGCTTTTCATTAGATAAAGAGCATCGGAGGGTACAGGATACTGGAATTTCTTCATTTGTTGAAGGGAATGGAGGGAATATTGTGATGTCAACACTGGGATTCGAACCCAGTTCTGTAGGTGATGAGACTGACGGAATAGCCATCTCCTCTATAATATGCTCGCAGCTGCAAGGGACTTAGTGGTTTCATTAGACGGGCTTAGTTGGCACGATAAATTCCGATTGTTTAACCGTATTAGGTAAAAGTAGTTAAAAAACAGTTTTTCTCACAGTTAACAGTTTGATTTCCACCCCGGGCAATCATGTATATGGTTTTTTTTTAATTTTCTAGTTTAAAATCAATTTGGTGCCTTGGCGATTGTAGTTGGCGTAACAGATTACGATCAAAATATCCCCATCAAAAACACGAAAAAAGGACATTGACCAAACGTCATTGGCTATTATTAATGATAACCGGTTAATGTGATATATTCGCTTAAACAATTCCCTTTAACCAGCTAATTTAGTTAAAGACCGGTTAGTATTAATTTTATCTGACTATTTACATTGACCATAACATATACATCAATTCTAAAAATAAAATGAGTTTGTGAATCAAACATACGCGTAGCACAGAGAGAACATAAGGACGAACTCGATATAGGCTTAACATACTGAAAGCTGATAGAAACTACGCATGATAAAATCATATAATGCCACTTCGTAGATATTTAAAAATTAAAATATAATTATCCTTAGTTCACAACAAAAAACATACATACATATATTAACATGCTGGTAAACAATATGGTAATGTAAACAATATGCTGGTAATATTCAAGCGCTGCCAACATAGGTAGTTTCGTACATGAAAATGATTCTCGTTTGGTATGAATGAGCGAGACTTCGGCGTAAATTATTTCTATTAAACGTGTTTAGATTTCTATTTCAATCTTTATAATTATATATGAAAGCTTGATTTGGTTTAAACTTGAAATATAGTGTTTTTTTCCTACAATATTTTTGGCTTGGGCAACATCATACTCGGAGAAATTTTACAAAACAGTTTCTATTATCATTTCCAGTTTTGCTCAATATTACAAATGCGTAAATATTTTAAGGGAAAAGCAAATCTATTCTTTGTTTATTTAGTTTATCAATTTATCCAAACAATAAAATAACATACGTAAAAACATAAAGCATTTTGTAAATATTTTTGCTACAAATAAGTTCAATTTTTTCCGAAGGAAGATATATAATAACAGAATAATTGCTTTATTTATTGCCGTTGATTCTTTAAAAATAAATTTATTTTCCGAATATGTTTGTTTTCAAAATGATATAAAACAATGATATCAAAAAAGCAATTTTTAATTTTCCACGGCAAGCAGTAGAGACAGTTATGTGGGAAAAAAAGGAGAAACATAAATATTTTAATATACAAAACCAAAAAACAGAATCGTGAACAACTTTGAAAAAAATTAAATATTTCTTTGTTTAAATTAAATGAAAGGTAGTGTTTGTTATAGAAATCTTTATATTTGATACAAAATTTAATTTTTGCTCTTTCTTTTATAGAAACAGAAAAAAAAATTCTTTTTATAACAGTGGAAGGCAACAATGCTATAAAAACATATTCCAAATTTCAAAAGCTTAATTAAAATAAAAAATACATAGATTTTATTATTGCTTGATAATTTGTACAAAGTTAACACAAAAAAGTCGTAAAAACTGTAAACAACATTTATATCTACAAAAGACAATGCACAAAATAGTATTTTTCATCATAATATGTGAAAATGCGTTGAATATCGTGTTAAAATTGGAATATGTTACGTTTAGATTACGAACCCAGTTCTTTTTTATTTTATTTCATTTATTGTTGTTGAACTGCACGCGTGATTATACACGTAGCATATTCGATTGTACTTCACTAAACCTATTAAACGTATCTTGTTTTTGGGAAATCATTTTTTTCAATATATGTTTCAAACCTGACATTGCAAACAATTTTTTTCTCATTAATTAAATGATTGTTAAACTTCACTACTTTTTGACTATCTGCAGGCTAGGATCCATGGGCTTCTCGAAATCTTTGCTATATTCCGTCTCTACATAGATCTTTCCCTGAACCCACACATGGAAGCAATTTAAAGCTTTTATCCATTCTATCGCTGAACTTATTAGGCGCATCTTGTTTTTCATAAACCATTTTATCAGTAAATATTTAAAACCTGACATTGTAAACAAATTTTTCTGTTATTTATTAAATAAATGCTAGTTTTTACTACTTTTAGACTAGCAGTAGATTCACATTCATGGGTTTTTAGCAGGGCTGGATTAAGAGTACGCGGGGCCCTAGGCCATTACAATTTTTGGGTCCCTTAGATTAAAATCTTTTTCTCATATATTTTTCACTTATTCAAATATAAAAGTATTTATATATCTTTCCATTGAAATTTTCATTTATATATCTTATCCGTTGGACTACAACATTTAAAATAAAAATAAATAATAATAGATTAAATTTTACTTTATTTTGTTAAATTAGAGCTAAAAAAAGTATCGTATTTTATTAATATATATTTGAAATTGATTTTTTTTTAAAAATCATTGTTTTTCTTAATTTTTGTAATTTTATTTTCAAATATTTTTTTTTAAGGTGGCCCCTAATCATTGGGGGCCCCAGGCCATGGCCTAGCCTAATCTAATGGGTAATCCAGCCCTGGTTTTTAGCAATCTTTAGAGTGTTCCGTCTTGACACATGGATGCATTTTAAACCCTGTTTGCTTTTGAGAAACCCATTCCTTCTTTGAATTTATTAGACCCATCTCACAGAAATCGATAATTCAGTAAAGGTTTAAAGCCTGATATTGTTATAAAATCATTAAAGTCTTAGTTTTAACTATAAATAGTTATCTTTCCTGAAATCAGTTAAATTATTTTACGCATTTTAAAGCAGTGCAATACGAAAAAAGTGTTGAATTATTGGCTTTTCCATCCTTCAATGTTTTCTTTTTAAAAGAAAAATTACTTTCTTTAAGTTAAATAGAAGAAAAACAAACAGAAAAAAAATAGAGTAGGCACCTGGTCTTTCTCAACAGTTTCTTTGAAAGTATTCTAGAAGGCCAGAAAATTAGACCGATATACTCCCTTGAAAATTTCTTTTCTTTGTACTGGTCTAGGGAGGAAAAAGAATTGGAATGGATGCAGTTTTGTGTGCCTCGCTTTTCAAGATGTTCATTCATCAATGGAGCTTTTTAAGAAATCGTTTTTATTTCTTCAAGTAAGATATTAAGCTGTTAAAATGTATCTTTTTAGAAGCAACAAGAAAAAAAAAACGTATTTACAAAAAAGGGGCATTGCGAACAAAAACTGAACATCTTTGTTAAATGGTTTGATGGTATTGGTTTAATAACTATTTCTTTTTATTGAGGATATTAGATTGAAAGGTATTTTTTGTGCAATAGTTTTTAAAGGATACAGTTTTGGATTTATTTTCATTGTCCAGAATTTAAATGGTTTTTCAAAGTTTATTTTATGAATTGTTTTTACAAAGCTTTCTAATACTTGCTTTACCAGTAATACAGCAGGCAGAGATCTTCATTTGAGATTTAAGTATAAGGAGAAACAAATTCTAATAAAATTTCCAACTGTATTGCAATGGAATTTCTCGCTCAAAAAAACCACAATTCTAATAATAAAACTAAAATATACGGAATTTGAAGCATTCCAGTTGGTATTTTTTCCCGTATGATAACGATATACTGAAAATTATGGTTTTCAAAATTACAGTTCATATTACCGTACATTTAATGAAAAGATACAAAACTGAAAGGTAAATTTAACAAAATAAGTAGTTTTGGATTCCAGGCTTTAAAGTATCATGATAAAACTACCAAATTTTGCGACATTTACTAAATTTTATCACATATTTAACATTATATTTTACCCCAATCATTACCAAAGTGCTTCGGGTAAGAATTGATCCAGAAACACTGTAAATTTTACTATTTTTAGTTATTTTGTACCATATTTTATTGTCATTGTGTATTGTGCAGAATTTTAACTGATGATAATTTTATTTTGATGATAATAGGTTGATAATTTTTACCGGTAGAGACCAGAAACCAATTGAAATTTGTTTTTTTCATCAGCTCAAAGATATCGTCATGTAGGTTAAGGCTCCATAAACAATTTCTCGACGTATGATTGTGGTGTTGTTTTGAGGGAATTTGGTGAAATTGGGTGGGTCACAAGCCGCCAATGGGGATCGAACCCCAGTTCTTTACAATGACAGTTCAGTGCCTTAACCCCCAAGCCAACGTGGCGCAGTAGTTAAGGCACTACATTAGAAATTTAAAGTAAAGAAAAAAACATATTTTCTGAAAGTATACTATGTATTATTAAGTTAATTACACTGGAGAAAAAATATTTTGCAACACTTATACAAGTACTTGATCTAGACTAATTCGGGTGTAGTAATTTCAAATCTGAAAGTAGTTATGCGACAGAATTATTTCAAGATGGCATTTTCAGTTTATACTTTATTTATTTATTTATTTTATAACCGTCGTTGAACAGCCGACCCAATTTTTGGGTTTACGACTACTAATATTCAAATTCGTAGCCCTGTAATTTTGAACCCAATCCAGAAGACAAGGAAACTCCTGGATCAAGTATTAGAAGAAATTTTGCCTTAACGGAGGACTTTCTGATGAAACTAACCCTCATTCGCGTTACATGGAGTGGAAGACCACAAGAATCTCCCACGGTTAGCCTGACGACCAGGGGACACTAACCCATGATCCGTCTACCACTGAGGATATTTCACGTCAGCACTGTGGTCGGTGCAAGCCGGATGCGGAATTCGTATAGACCAGCCATCGCCGGAATCGAACCCCGGTTCATCTCATTGGAAGGCGAACGCTCTATCCCCTGAGCCATCGTGACTCCAGTTTATACTTTGTCGAAATGTACAAGTTTAAAAAAAACGTTATATATAATAATGGGTCCAGTAAATATTGCAACAAACTTCTAGGGGAGTTAGGGCGCATAATCAGAATTAAAATTAGATGGAAACTCATGAGCAAAAAATTTTGTCGTACGTGGTTGGAGGCTTCCTTATTTAGACCTGTTCAGAAACACATACAGAAAGTATTCATAATAGGGAAACGCATCCTAGTCGCGTATGGTGATATTTCCAGACACGAGTTTCTATGTCATTTTAATCATGATGATGTGTTGTAACTGCCCTAGAAGTTTGTCCTAACACTTAGGCGATTCCCTGTTATATACGAGGTTTATAAACATGTACATTTCTCCAAAATATAGACTAAAAATTAATAGATTAAAACTATAGTTCGGAAAGAGAAACTGATTGCAGATTTGAAATCTGCGATACGGAAGTATCTAAGATCTGGTAAGAATGTCATGTAACAAGAAAAAAAATGGTTACGGTAAACTAAAAATTATTTTCGTTTATTGTGTTTTTTTATTTGAATTATTAATAAATGTTTTGAGTTTTGATTAAAAACCTCACGATAGAATTATCTAACGTGCAAAATCAAAAATAATTCATAAATAGTTAATTAAAATAAATCATAAAAATAATTACTGTGAATAACAAATAGGATTTCTTATAGAATACAGAAATTAACTATATATAAAATATTTCACACTGCTATAAAATACAGAAAAGTATGGCAAAATATAAATTAGTTCAGATGGGTTTATTGAATAATCTCTAAAAATTAAAAATTTAATCTTTTTCATTAAAAAAAAGTCTTGTTTATATTATATAATTTTTCATTCCTGTAACATTCAAATATTGAGGTTACTTTTATTAATTACAATACTGATACACATTTAGATTAAGTTTAATGATAAAATAAACGTTTTATTTATAAGCACATAGAGCTAAGACTTTTAAATGTACTTATGAAAAATACGTTTTAGATCTAAAGTATATTAAGAGTTTTCCAATATTGTACAAGATTGCTAAAACATAGTCTTAAATGCAAAAGCAAGAAAACAATCAAATACTACTTAAGTCTAATTCTTCCCCTTCAATTCTTCTTCACCAAATTCACCAACATTGAAAAATATCGACAAATTCATTCACCATCTCTCAGATCGATGTTTTCTTAAACGTATTTAAAGGGAACAAATAGTTTTACAACGTTTCCTTCGTAAACAGGAAGTAATCATCAGAACTTGTTTTGAAAAAAACAAACTAATATAGTTCGGAGGTTTACCTAGTATATCCAAACAATTTATTTAGTGCAATAAAAAAACTCATTTTGTGGCCCTTTAATATCAAAAAGGAAATTTTATTTTTAGACATGTTTAGAATTATTTCTGACACTAATCTTTAATAAATAAGCTTAAAAGAAGAAATGATGATGACTTTTTTTTTCGTAGGATTCGAATGCTAAAATAATTATTTTAGCTTTAATGATGTTTCAGTTTTATTGGTCATTAGTTACTTTAATCCTTGGAGGGGAGCGGATTTTTTTAAAAATAATTTTTTTCTAAAATTATTTTGAGCCGTCATAAGGCTATTTGAGAGGTTGCGATAAAAGAAACTATACATTTCTGGAACTTAAACGTTAATTAAGTTATATTTCCATAGTAGATTATCTTGTGCTATGCATTTAGTTAAGTAACGCATAAAGCAAAGTTGTCCTAATTTGAGTACATAATTAATAAACTACTCTGCTGTTTTAGACGTACGTTTGGGATGTTTTGAGAGACTTTGCGTTACCATTTGTTTTATTATAATAAAAACTATAAGAGTTAGAAATTTGAAATTAGAAAGTTGTGTAGAAACTTGTATAGAGAGTACAATGAAATTAAAAAATAACATCAAATAATTCATTCAAGAATTGTTAATTGTTAAATTTAGAGCAAAAAATACCATGCGGACCGCTCTAAGGTTCGTAGAAACAATACTACGGAATTGTAATTTGACGTGCTGAATGCTTCATTTTTATATATGAAATTGGGTCAAACTTTTTCTTAAAAATTCAAAATTTAATGCAATTTTAAGGGCATTCTTTCACGTACTGTAATTGCATTTTTTTCTTTACATAACGTAACGCAAAATTTTGCTTTGCTAAGAGAAAACTGTAAGATTTCGTAACTTGAAATGAAAAAGGGTTGTTTGTAAATGCATATTGAAACTTTACATTTGATAACAAGCTTAAGATTTATTAACATTTAAACAAGTCGTAAAAAAATATCACGTGGGCTACTCTGCAGCTTTTAAAAATGCGACAGCTGCAGTGAAATTTAGTTTGACTAGCTAAGATTATTACTAATCATTGGCAATTATTATTATGATAAAAATTATTATTTAAGTAATTTGTAATTACGTTATAATTAATTTGACTTACAATTGAAATAAAATGATAATTTTAAGATATGAATTGAATTCTATTGTAAGTTTTATTAATAACAATAATTACATCCAAAACGTCACTTTTGTTAAATTTATTTTTAGAGGACAGATTTTTTATCTTAATTAAAATAAAAAATTTTAATTTAAAAAAGCATGAAAGCAACATTTCTTCAAAAAAATGTAATGATATTAGTAATCTTACATAAAGTGAATAATAATTCAAATAGTAATTCAAATAGTAATTCTTTTATACATCTTTAACAAGACGACTAATGAGCTATCATTGTCTTTGCTTCCATTTCTACTTTATCTGATAATTTCATTTGTTTTATATACATTTCCAAGTAGTAGTTAATGAATCTCCTAAAAAAATAATTAGTCATTTTAAAAATAAGATTATGTTATTCCTCAAAGAGTTTCATTACTTACGAATATAGTATGTTATTTGTCTAATTATATAAAGAAACAGCGGGAAGAAGACATTTGTATTAAAATTGCAATTAAACTCTCGCATTTCTCTAATTAAAGTTTCTTAGATAAAATATAAAGGATAAGATATAATAAAAATATATTTCTTGTTTTTGTTTTCTCCGTTATACTAAACAGTGAATCAAATTCACCAAGAAAAGAGGAAAAAGTAAATTTATCAATTAAAATTTATTGAAATAAATTTTAAAAAATATGGTATTCAGTTTTTTCTCTTATTCACTAATGTTTTGTAAATATTGTTTTTACAAAGAATGTTTTAATGATTGCGAATATTTAAAAACACAATATTGAACTCAGTCATGCTCGTCGAAAAAAGTTTTGGCAAAATTACGAGAATATGTTAAAATTTACCTTATTTCTCGCTTTATGGGAACACCAAAAAGATCGGTAATTTTCACTAAAGCGCTTTAGTTATGAATTTTGTTAAATTAACAATAAAAGATGGTTTTAATAAACGTGATAAAATTTGGTAAATGTAGTCAAATTTGGTAATTTTATCATGATACTTTAGAGCATGGCATAAAAATCATTTATTCCGTTTAATTTTCTTTCAGTTATGAATTGTTTACTAAATGTGTAATAGTAAGAATTATAATTTCAAAAACCAGAATTTCTGGTTAATACGTTGCCACAAAAACAGAAAAAAATACCAAATGAATGTTTTAAATACTGGTATATTTTGGTTTTATTAGCCAGAATTATGTTTTTTTTTCAGAAAGGTCATTACAATACTGAACGTTATTTTTACCAGAATTTGTTTCTCTGTGTGTGAATCTTTCTTTGCAGAGGACTTTCTGAGTTACACTAATCCATATTTGCTTCACACGTAAAAAACAAAAAGCGAACCATTTCTCTCATTAGAAAGCATTTTAATTATCTTTTACGAACAACAAAGCTTTGAAATGTGGTTTTAATGAATGCTAGATGCAATTGATTCAAAGATAAATCTGAAAGAGATTTTGGAAGGCAGCAGTATCATTCAAATTTGTTGCAAATTTAATATGGATTCAATTGAATTATATTACCATGCAAATTAATTTCTTTCTGTGCTAGATTGTATGCAATTATAATTTTACCAGACAAAGCGGCGGTTTAATTTTTAAAGAAGCGGAAACATTACACAATGCTTTCGCTCAATTTACAGTGCACAAAAAAAGTACCACTTTGAATAACGTTTGGTCCAATGACATCACGTTCTAGGATTCAATCATAATGGTTTGAGGGGATGACCTTGAATATGCAATTAATTAGTGCAGACAATCTTTTAAGGTACCTAAAAGACGACAGTTTTTTAAAAAAAAGTTTTATGTTCTTCAGTTTTAAAACTTAAATGCTTTTACGTTTTTTATGCATTTTTGCATATTTAAATTAATTTGCGATTAGACATTTAAAATCACTCGATATGCAGTTGTACATTGCATATTAAATATTTCAACTCAAGAAATTTATCTTTATGTTTTAGAGCTTATTTTTATTTATAAATTAATTCCAATGAACAATTTCTTTTATCTAAATACCTGCATTTTTCTTGCTCTAGTTGTGAACTTTTCAAAATACTTTAAATTACTCTTTTCACTTTTAGAAAATGTGATGATGTAACAAAGTGTTGCATTGCAATAGAGTTTATTTTTTTCTAACTCATTATTCATTAAACGTTTTTACAAATCTAATTAAAAACATTTATCGATTGTTTTGGTGCCTTGCAAACTGTAACATGCATTGTAGTCTTTGAAACTATAAAAATACTGGCGGAACCATATTACAATAAATTAATAAAACCAAATAATTAAAAAAACAATTTCGATATTAGTGTAAAAACTACGATATAAAGTTTTAATCTGTTCATGAGTATAAACTCTCTATTCCAAAAATATTATTTTTACAAAATGAATATATTTCCTGTTGATTTCATTCACTTTTACGTATTTTAAATCACGCGAACCCTTTAAGTTTAAGAACGCTATTTGCAACGTATGTAAATGTAAGCTTTAAATTACTCGCATAAGATCAAAGGTATCTATATGTTACAGGGCCTTCTTTAAATAATGATATTCTGCTATCAGTGTAAGAACACTATGTCAACACGATAACTTTACATTAGGCATCTTTTACTAAAGGTTGCACCGTTTGGCGGGTGTTAATGCGAAGAAAAATTGAAGGTTCCATACGAGCAACGGAATTAGATCTAAATTATTGATGATAAGTCTCTTTCGAACTTATTTGTTCTCTTTCGAACATTGGCAAGTAGTATTTGAAAGGGAGTAGTTTTATACATTTAGTTAGCAAATCATGCTTATTAAGAAAATTAGAATACTTGGATGCAATGTACTTCTTAAACATTGCAAAAGGAGTGGAATAAAAGTCAAGGAATTCATAACTTTGATGTTGTAAATTGTAAAATTGTAATTAATGTTACTTTAAATATTATATTATAATACTTTAAATAGTTCATTATAACGTTCTTTAAATCAGTTTAAAATTAATAAAATATATAATTGATTTTGGGGTTATATGCATAAACTTTGCTATTATTGCCCAGAATATATTAGTCACTATGGTTGAAGTGTTGAGCTTAGGAGAATAGGGTAGTTTTGATAAATAAAAGACACTTTAAAAGAATTCCAGAGCCAATTACAGTATAAAATACCGGCAATTTTTAACAGTGTAGCCCCAGGAATGCTTTGTTTCGACTTTTCTATTCAAACAATGACAGCAACGATAAGAGTGCGCCTGCTCAAAAAATAATCTCAACTAATCACTCAGCTTTAAAAATAATCACGAAACTTTCTTCATTTTTGCCGAAACCATTTCCTCATCCATACTTTGAGCGAGCATTTCCTCAAATTGATGAAATACCAATTATCACTTTTTCGAGGAAACTAATGTCCTCAATAGTAAAGAAATATTTCGTCTTTCTATATTTTCCAAAATAAATAATTAAATAAATATCGTAGCTCCTTATGTATCTATAACTTTTCCAATGATCACTTCATCGTAGGCACCCTATAGCTAGATCAATATGGCGTTAACAACACAAGAAAGACAGAACAGAGAGATCAATTACACCCATTCCTAAAGCGGGATTCGAATTCTGGATCATCTGGGTTTGAGGCCTATTCCTTGATTACCATATAAGCTGGTCAGCTTCTTTCGTCACTTTATTTTCTATGGTCTGGTCGTAATTTATTCTAGTTAGCAATCTCCCACAATGCACTACGATGAGACTTCGAGTTGATGAATCATTTTCGTTTTATATACTTGAGACATTCTGTTTCGTCACAAATCACGTGATTTCGTGACGAAATGATTCAGAATATTAACGAAATGTAGCTCAAGAATTTTTGAATAGTCAAAAGGGAGAGTATTGGATGCACTCAGGGTATCAGTACTTTTTACCGTAATGTGTTTTTTTTTTTTGGAATTTTTTACAATGTATATCTAAAAATTTTTTAAATATTTAACATAGGTAAAAGACTATAGATTAGACGTAAGAATAATTTTTAAATAATTTACAGTTAATAACAATGGTCAAAAGCCGCATATAACTTAAATTATAAATTAAATTTATTAAATTATATTTTTTAAAAAATATAAGTGGTTTATAATAATTAGTTTTTGCTTTATTTTATAATCGTCTTTGAATAGTAGACCCAATTTTTGGGTTTACGACAACTATTGTCCAACTTCGTAATTTTAAACCCAATTGAACCAACACTGTTATTTTGGATCGAATCCAGAAGACAAGGGGACTCCTTGATTAGGTATTGAGAGAAATTTGCCTTCATGGAGGACTTTTTGATGGATCTAACCCGCATTTGCGTTAAGTGGAGAAAAAAAACCACGAGAACCACCCATGGTTAGCCTGATGGCAAAGGGACTCTAATCCATGATCCGTTTACCACTGAGGATATTTAACGTCAGCACTGTGGTCGGTGCAAGCCGGATGCGGAATTCGTATCAATCAGTCGTTGCTGGGATTCGAACCCGGTTCACCTTATTGGAAGGCGAATGCTCTATACCCTGAACCATCGTGGCTCATATAATAATTAGTTTGAAGTGATAATATATATTCATATACATATAGAATCGTTTTACAAAAATTAAAATGCTTGAAACAACAACAATATTTGAGATATCGCATTTAAGAATTGGGGAAATAACGAGAAAACAAGTTTTGAGATACATTGATAAATGGACAGAACATGGAACGTCGGTCTATGAGTAAATAATTTTTAAAATATAAATTCAGTTTTACTAAAGATGGAGTCAAGAATCAAATTGTTTTTGTGTAATTGAATGAACTTGGATTATTTTAATTTATAAAAAAAATTTGTTAATAAAAAAAATTTCATTTATAAAATAATTTGTCAAAAATTCATAAAAAATTGCTTGATAATTTTGTAAAAAATGTTAGTTCGACTCCTTTGAGTCCATAACTAACTAAGATAAAGAGAATTCCACACAAAACTTTTATAAATAATCATCTAAACATTTATTTAATTAAATTTCCAGAACTTATTATGATCAAAACTTTTAACAATCATTCTTATGGTAGCTGTAACTTTTAATTCAAATCCATCTCAATCTAAAATTTATAGAACACTTATAAAATAAAAAGAGAACTCATATTGATCATTCGTACACGATTTAAAATGAGACCCACAATTCAATGAGACAACAAAACCATATCAACATTAATTTACTATAAAAACCAAGACTAGCTTAGATAAGAGTTCTAAATGCCGTATAGATAATCGTAATAATATGTATAGCATTAATTTAATTTTAAATCCAGATTAATCCTCAGATAGATCATTCTTCAGTAAATCTTTCGTTCATTTCGTAATATATCTTTGTGCATAAAATATGGAGAAAACGAAAGAAGCAAATTTTTCTTCTTGATTTTTTTAAAAATTCTTTTTTAAAGTATGTAATAATAGTGATTAATTTTAATATATGAAGTAATATATAAACATAAAGGATCAGAGATGATTCTTATAGTAAATATTTGGTTCCTTTCATAGTATATATCTTTATACATAAAATATGTATAAATAAAGCGAGATAAATTTGTAGTAGAGAAGCAAAATGATCTTCCTGATTTTTTTAAAATTCCCCTTAAAGTTTGTAATAAAAATGATTAATATTGTTATATATAATGTAATTTATAAATATAAATGATCAGATAGATCATTTTTATACTAAATATATTTGTTCAATTCATAATATATATCTTTACATAAAATATGTAGAAAGCGATACAAATTTGTAGTAGAAAAACAAATTTTTCTCTTTTAATTTTTTAAAAATTCCCTTTAAAGTATAAAATATAAATGATTAATTTTAATCTTACCTTCAAAAATCTCAAATCCAATTAGAAGCATTAAACAGAGAAAAATAATCCTCATTGCCATTATCAAGCCTTTGTATATTATTAGACTAACATTTATTAAATGAAGAAAGAAGCGATAAAAATAAATTTAGTTCATTCAGAAATTCATATATACTTGTCTATTATAAGAAATTGTGAAATATTTTAAGCAACATCTCAAATATTTTAAGCAACATCTCAAATTTTGTCACAAATTAAAAGTTTTATCAAAGTTCATTTGTGCTTCAGTTTTTCAATAAAAGTTCAGAGCCTTAAATTTAATAACAAAATTATCCACTAAAATATTTCTGAAAAGACCAAGACTTTTAATCCCACAGGAAAGAGCGAGTTCCTGTTTTTAAAAATCAGGATAATAAAGTTTTCCCGAACAACTTCTACGTTTACCGAATTCCTTGATGCGTTTGAGAAGTTAGAGAAGGCTCCTGTGCTGAATAAAACTGTTTCCCTTTGGATCTTTAAAAGATGAGATGAAAGGATCTATACTACAGTGACATCTGGTGGTAATGGTTTGCAACTTCATATCAATACATGAAAAGGAGAAATATATTTTTATTAATGATGAATATTTTATTCTATGCTGGAAAAAAATATCGAAAATTCTTTGCTGAATTGAACAAAAAGATTTATCTCGAATTTGTTTTTTTCAAAACTCATAATTTCATTTCAATAAAGAGTAGAAAACAATTGCCCTTACTCTATAAAAAATTGACGTTTATTTGAAAAAAAAAATATTTTGATCTATAAACAGGAACTTAAATTGTTTTTAAGGTCAAGACAGTTAATTTTTAAGGCAAAAATAACAAATAAAACTTGGTTTAAAAGCTTGAAAAATAAAGTCTAACAAGTAAAATAATTAAGATTTATAAATTATTTATGAAATATTGTAAATAGGTTGTCTCGTAAACAACACAAAACACGAAAATAAACATATATTTTTTATGTTTTTTAATTTAAATATTTGTTTTGTAAATTCCTTCTTATAACAAAATTTTAACGTAGATTGTATGGGATTGAATGTTACATTTCATACACGTATTGCTGTTTTAACTAACACTTGCTTTATATTTAAGCTTTTAAAATTTACGTATTTGGCTCAAAAACGAAACTTCCAACTTTTTCCGGGTGACTTAGTTTTTATTCAATCTATATGAAAATTCGCAAAAACAATTTTTAATATTACTTAAAACTGAAGTTTAAAAAAAGTTTTTAGTGTCAAATCCTATACATTTTTAATCTACAGTTTATGATAAACTCAAAAAAAAAAGTTTTTTTTTTTATCAAGGGTAATATAAGACGGAATAAAATTTACATATTCTGCATAAAATTGGATCTGAAGGAAATCTTATCATACTAAAATGATATTGTTATGAAAAATGCTAAATTTAATCAATAGATATTCAGAAGTTAGTTTAGATGATAAGTTAGTGAGAAGATAATACCAAAACATATAAAATACGTCAGTTTAAATTGTTGTATATTTAAACAAAAATGTGAAATATTCTAATCCATTTCCTTCTTTTTTTATTTATTTGTTTATTTTTTATGTTGAAATATTTATTTATTATTTATCAAATCATTTATTTATTTATTAATTTAAATTACTGAATTCGGGCACACAAAAAATAGTCTTCCTTGACCCCACAACTTTTAAGAGACAATATGATGAGACTGATAATTTAATTTGATTTGCGTTCCCATGGAGCTCCATTGGAGCTTCTAGCTGAAGTTCAAAGAAGAAATTCTCATTTAAATAGAATAAACTGACCACTTTGAATAACTTTTGATCTAATGATCGGATCAAAAGATCTGATGGTTAAATTTTTTAAAAAGAATCGTATTTTTTAAATTTGATTTCACAGGGACTATTCGGCCGATTTAGCTCAAATTTTGTATTTCGTCATGTAAAATTACATTCTTTGAAAAGATGCAAATTATGAAAAATTATAAAACGATTATTATTAAGTTATTAAAAGTTATTTTTTGCATGGAACTATCATTGGACAAATGAATTCTATAAGTGTATGAATTTTTTTTTTAACTCGCTTAAAAATGTTTAAGATATGGGGAAATATGCAAAAAGTAAAATTTACATTAAGGGATATAAACTTTGAACCGCACTCCTGATCAAACTATTAGAACCATATTTCCTAGAATGCAGCTACTCCCTGTATTTTGGGGATCAGGGGTCCGAATCCGTTGAAAAAATGGTGATGTTTATTCAGAAAAAGTATGTTCTTTTATGATTTCGTAACTTAAGATATTGACTGATCTAATTAATTAGCATATTTGAGGTCACTCCCTTGAATTATTAAAATTGTTTCCTATAACGTGGTGTTCCGATCATTTCATAAAATTTATTCAGGGTGATCCGTTTTTTTTTTTTTTTTTTTTTTTTGCTGCACTGTACATCTATTCTTATTAGGAGCAACAGGATTATATTTAACAATAAATAGCGTGGTTTCTTTGTATTCGATACCTTATATCAAACAACCATGTTATAAAATAATAAAATAACAAATAATAACATATATAAAAGAATAAGTAACAAATAATATAAAATAATTAATTAACCATATTGTATAAGAATTCCAACCACTTCGCGAAGTTAACAGTGGAATTAAAACGAATTCGATCATGTTTACAACGATGTCACTTTTATAAATTTTTTTCTGACACTCTAGTAAAAATGTATTTTAGTATTTTTTAACTGTATAAACAGTTTAATAGTAAGCAAAAGAATTGTTAGATTATCGGAATTACATTTGTAATGAAATATAAAATTTAAAAAAAAAGTAGCTAGAAAAGATTTTTATTTCCATTCATACTCTAGGAATTATCATTAATTTATTATGTAAATTAAGAAAATTTCAATAATGACTTACTTACAGTTTCCCTTAGATCTAAATAACTGCAAATAAGTGCAAATTTAAAGAAACAAATAATTATTTTAATTAATTTAATTATTAGCAAATATAATTATTTTTTTAAAGTGAATAGTCATTTCATTCTGACCAAAGGACACATGTGTCCATATCTGTATCTATTTATCTCTATTTCATAACCATCAATTTTAAAACTCTAAATACTATATTTTCCTCTTATTTCAACTTACACTACTGCAAAATAATAAAAAAAATAGGAACGTATGCCAAATGGTTATCATGTCTTTAAAAGAATATAGAATCAGATTAAAAATAAATATTTAAAATAATATTTTAGAATTTCACAAGACAAAATTTTCTATTTTTGCATAACTTTGAAAATTTACATTAAAAATTTCAAGAGTATGCATTAAAAATTTCACATTTTGTTTAAACTTACATTTTATATTGTCAGTTAATCCATGCTTTTCAAATATCTAAAACACAAAAAAGGTGTTTAATAGTATTTTCTTTCTTTAACTAGTTGTCTAACTAATTGCTTTCAAATGGCAATTAAATGGTCTAAGAAATAATTGCGTAATTACAAACTGCCCCTTAAAAAAAATAGGACCACTCAAAAAATTTTAATATAGTGATCGGATCTGGGACTCGATCTTAATGGTTCATGGGGTAATCTCAAATATTCTAATTAGTAGAGACGATATTTTAAGTTACGAAATCTCGAGAAAAAAATTTATCGCAATAAATATATCCTATAAATATGTCCTGACCCCTTAAAAAAAAGAGGGGAGGGGTAGCTGCAATCTTGGATATATGGTTCCAATAGTTTTGTCAGAAGAGCTGCTTAAATTTTGAAACTCTTAATGCTAATTATTAAACAAATGCCAGCCATTGACTATTAAGTCATTAGGATTCTAACTCTTCAGTACTTCTTAATAATATAGTCAAAGTCTTATAGTGTAGAGCACCTATCCAATTGCGCAGCAGTCATGGCTTGTCGGGAGTTACATAAAAGACAATCTGTTGAAGTAGTCATCTAATGCTGATTTTACTTTCTGCGTATTTCACCATATATCGAGAACTTTTTAAGTTTTTGCATCCAATTGCAAAATCTGTTCATCCAAAGATAATTTCACGCAAAAAAAAACCCATTGTTAATAAATATTTACACATTTTTTATTGTTTTATTTAATAATAGTAAAAAATATTTGATTGTGAGATATAAAATTATTTTACATAATCCTAAAGAATGCAATTTAATATGGTCAAGTCCAAAATTGGAGCAAAATCAATTTTTTGAGAAATATAATGTTTAACCAGTCAAACCATTTAAATCCCTCAAAGAAAATTTTGTTTATTTTGGAAAAGTGCGCTTTTGTGTCTGAGTCAGTAACTTTACTCAACTGCACTAATTATTTAGTATATTTGAGGTTACCCAGTTAAACCATTAAGATTGAGTCCTAGAACGTGAAGATCTGATTATTAGATACAAAATTATCTATGGCAGTCCGTTTTTTTCTCAGCACATTTAAAGAATAATTGCATGTATACTGTTGATTATTTTCTATTTAACAATTCTACCTGTGTTAATCTATATTATTTATCTTACGTTTCGTCTTTCACTACAAAATTCACAGACAGATGGTGATCTAAATATACAAAAACAACTAAACTTTATACCCTATCTTTTGCGTCAACGGGAAATTATATTCAACAACAACTAACACCTGAAGCTCTTTTCGGATTTGTCAGTGAATGAATTTCAGTGATAACGCTGCTAGGCACGGTTTGAAATATTTCCTGAATTTGTAATATATTAACAGTATTGTGCCAGTGTGTTCTTACATAATTAACTATCAATCCGAATTATTGATCTGTTTTACGTGATAGTCAAGAATTTAGCAGTTTGCACTCCAGTTGGTTATTCAATCTCCTCTGTAAGCTTAAACTGTTGCGCTAATATATTAATTTGAAAATAATATTTGATGAACAAATAAATGAACCAATAAATGCAGATAAATATCTTAAACATTTGTAATTTATATGAACATTTGGTTTAATCTTGCAGGATTAATAAAAAAAATTCAGTAGTTAATTATTTTGATGACACAAATTTTTAAAATCAAAAGTATCATTTTCAATGATTCAGGAATCAAGCTGTATTTTGTAATTTTTGACAATCACTTCATTAAAAGTTTTCGTTTTTTTTTAAACGAATTTAAAGAATAAATGAACGAATAAGTAATAAAAGCTACAAATCTCATACAATGCACCACAAAATATACAGCTCTATTACGTTTTTTCAGGTTTTTAATGAAATGTATAAATGAAAAGAAATTTGAAATTATTATTTAGTGCAGAAAGCCTTGAAAGATTTCGACTACTATTTAATTTTTAAAGTAATGGAAAAACCAGAAATAATCAAAATACTGTTAAAAAAAAAAAAAAACGTAAGATACAGTGCACTCTAAAAAAACCCCTCCTAAAGTATCCCAGCCAATGGCAATAAAAATAAAATTATGCCCGTGAAGTCATCATGATCATAAACATAAAGGTCTCATGAAACTCATGAAATGTACGGACACAAACCGTAAATTAACGCTAAGCTTGTTGAAACTGTCTTCATTTTGACGGACTTGCTTTAGACTCGAGTGATTTGTTTGTCGAATCAAACTGAACCGTAGAACGAGGTGGAAATGGTGTAATACTGCCATCTTTTGAGGAGTTGAGAGAGTTTCGCTCACTGGGATCATCAATGCAAAGGGAGTGCGAATAATATGTTTTTTTAGCGTTTGCTAGAAACGAATCTGGGACTTTAGTGTCTTTAGTCTAATTCTTTAATGACCGAAGAAGTTTTTACACCAAGAATAAATTTAGGGAGTTTTATATAATAACCGCAAAATTTAATGGTAGACTCGAATAATTTTATTGGAACTCTTTGTAATTTCGGGTGCTGGGCTTTTTATCTCAAAGAACGAAACTGACCATGCAAAATAACGCCTACCTATACTAATTTTACAGAAATTTCTTTGTGTCAGAAAATTGTAACCTTGCTTATGAAAAAAAAAATCGACATTTAAAAATTTCAATTTGCACATTTTAAATTAGTGGGTGTAATATAATATAATATATATATAACAGATAATTATAAAAACCATAACCAATTAGACAGTAATAATAATTCCGAATGCAAACTAAAGTGTACGAATAGCGACCCATGTTCGGTTCTTAAAAAGACTCGAAATATTTGATATTAAGTTGCGTCGTGGATTACATTACAAATGAGCATCAAGAAGCTTAAAATTGTCTTTTGAGTTCAAATGAAAATAAACCAAGAAAGAAAATATATCTGGTTGTGAATTTTACACTGAATCTTTTAAGACGAGAGATGTAGTGAAAACGTGTGAATTTTACACTGAATCTTACACCGAAGAACCATTACATTATGACCACACTCCATCTATAACAATGTATGATGTGTCAATGTATGGTAGTATGGTGTGGGCAATGTTTTTATGGGGCACATTAGGACCCATAATCCTCATAGAACAATCCCTGATGTCTGTAAGCTACTTGAATATAGTTGCAGACCAGGTTCACCCATTCATGGCAACAGTTTTTCCTACGGGGGATGGTGTTTACCAACAGGATAATGCACCATGTCATAAGGGTAGAATCGTCATGGATTGGTTCGAAGAACATTCCGATGACTTTCAAGTCATGTCTTGGCCCCCAAATTCACCTGACCTTAATCCAATAGAGAATTTGTGGTCCTACATGGAAAACCAAATTCGTGCTGCCACGCTACCCCCTCGCAATGTGAGGGAATTGCAGGACTAGTTGGTGAGCGCTTGGTACCAGATACCTCAGACTACCTACCAGCACCTTGTGGAATCAACGCTAGCAGTTTTGAGGGCTAAAGGTGGTCCTACATGTTATTAACAGGGTGGTCATAATGTAATGGCTCGTCGGTGTATAAGACGAGAGATGTAGTGAAAACTAGAAAAAATGTATCTAACCAGTCTTCACAGAATCTTTGTAGAAATGCAAGTTGTAAGGAATAGAAATTTAATATAATTGCTTTGTGCTACAACTGTTTTCAATCACAGTGCTTTTAAACTATTTGAAGTACTGAAAAGAATTTCAATGTTGAGGAGAATTCCAGCGATCTATGGCCCTCATTGGGATCATTTTCAAGCAAAACTCTAATAAAGTCTTAAGAAATATTTATCAGTAGAAAGAAAAATGGTTTAGTGTGCTTAAAGAAAATAAAAAAAAAAGAATTTCTTTTTTTTCTTCCGGATTGTAAAAACTGTGGTTTACTACCTGTCCGAATCCGGTATTGATAAACGCCGAAGTTTTCTGAACGAATACTTTATTTCAAGTTAATACCAAATCTAGCTCTTACACAATAAGAAAAATTTAAGTTGAAAGAAGTGTAAGGAATGAAAATTTAATATACTAACTTGTGTAACTTATTTTTCAATTGTAAGGAATTTATGTTATTTGAAGTAGGGAAAAGAATTTCTATGTTTATATAAGTAGTCTGTCAAATCAACCCGACAAAAATATTGAAATTACCTGGCAAATAATCGACCACAATTAATATTTTTTTTATCAATCATTAAAGAGGATAGCATTTTACTTGGCTATGGCCTGCTTAATTAAATCCGATAAGAGGCACTCATATTTCACCAATACACTTCATGTAAACAAAAATTGACAATATCTTGAAATTGCACAGTTATTCGCCTTTACATTTTAATAATACTCCAAAAGCATTTATTATATACTTTAAACATGCTCTTTTATTATTTTACTCAAAAATTTGGTTAAATAGTTTAAATATCTACTAATTATTCGGCAAATTTATGGGGCAGGGAAAAACAATACCTTCTTCAACAACAAACTGTGGAATGTCGTAGGCTTTATCAATTATTTGTGTTAAGATTTAAGTACACACTTTGAAGAACGCTCAAAGTAAGAACGCTCGTTTTGGTCTTAACTTGAAATGTAGTAATCATTCACACAAATTTTAAAGTTTTCAGTACCAGATTAGGATATATTTTCACCACTGTTTTTACAATGTCTATTTTATGTGTTTATAGTTTTTACGGTGTTTTTTTAAGGTATAGTAAGGAGAAAATAAATTAATGTTTGAGTTTTCAGTAACAGATTAGGATATATTTTCACCACAGTTTTTATAGTGTCTATTTTATGTGTTTATAGTTTTTACAGTGTTTTTTTAGTGTATAGTAAGGAGAAAATAAATTAATGTTTGAGTTTTCAGTAACAGATTAGGATATATTTTCACCACAGTTTTTATAGTGTCTATTTTATGTGTTTATAGTTTTTACAGTGTTTTTTAGTGTATAGTAAGGAGAAAATAAATTAATGTTTGAGGTTTCAGTACCAGATTAGGGTATATTTTCACCACAGTCAATACAGTGTCTATTTTATGTGTTTATAGTTTTTACAGTGTTTTTTTAGTGTATAGTAAGGAGAAAATAAATTAATGTTTGAGTTTTGGGTAACAGATTAGGATATATTTTCACCACAGTTTTTATAGTGTCTATTTTATGTGTTTATAGTTTTTACAGTGTTTTTTTAGTGTATAGTAAGGAGAAAATAAATTAATTTTTGTTTGACCTAAAACTAAAAAGGTGGAATGAGCTGATTTCATAATAAACTTTCATCACCACTGAAACTTCCCCCTGCATCTTTCGTAGGTGATACGCTCTTCCTTTTTCTTTCAGTTAGCAAAAATAAAATTATTTTCTCCTTTTTAATTTACTCGAGAAATGTAGTTTATGAAAATTAAATTCTGTTTTTTTATTTTTTGTTTGCGTTTAATTATACTTTACTCTTAAATAGGTATATTGTTAGTTTATAATGTTATTCTACTCTAAATAAATTTTTTATTAATATAAATGTAAACACTTGTGTTTTTTCTTCTCTTGTATTGATTATTTTATTGCTTACTCTTATAAGAGGAAACACCTTCCCTTACAGTTAATTTATTCGTCTCCCGCTTACGATAAAGTTAACGACTTTTAAAAATAATTTATTTTTTAAAATGAATTGAAGTGAGCATTCCGTTTCCCTTAGCAACTCATAAAATTTCGGTTAACGGCTTTTGAAGGAGAAAAGCAAAACAGAACGAAATTAAAAAAAAGGTTTACAAATTTCATCCAATTACATTTAATGCTTCTTTGGTAAAAATTGTTTTTGAAAAAAATAACTTAATATGGAATCTAAAACAACATTATAAACACACAAAGGAAATAAAGTAAAAGATAATTCTACCTGACTACTAATATTAAACGGCCGCATTTTGATGTTTATGGATTAAGATGAGCTTCAGTTGCTGAAAATTATAAAAGTTTTTTTCCTGATAATAAAATTTAAAAGTCTATAAGTATAATAATAAATTTGTGCGTAAAATTCACCTTGAAGGCACAATTATTTAATTTCATTAAGAAACTTACTTTACTGCTAAATACATCAAAATAGTTAATTTTAATTGTTATTTTAAAAGCTTAAAATAAGAAATGAATGATATTTTTTCATCAGCCCAGTGCATGAAAATTCAAATATATCTTAAACATTATTTTTGCTAATTAATTTTTGAACACAAAATTTACGTTCATAACTAAAAAAAATAACAAATTAATTAAGAAAAGCGAAAAACAAATATCGACTTTCGGAAAAGTACCCAGAATATGATACATAATTTAAAAATTCTGTTTAAATGATTTTATGTGTTACAAATTCAAAAATTTAGTACGTATATATATATATTGTGCTAATATTAGCAAAATTTCAAAAGCGTTTTTTTCTTCGATTGACTACAATCAATGTGCATACTTTTGACAAGGACTAAAAGATTAATATAAAGTATTAATTAAAATAACATAGTAATATTTTAGGATTATTGAACATTATACTGGTAAATAAATTTATTGCAAAAAAATGTTGCATAAGAAAGACGAAAGTAAATTAAAGATATAATTTTGCTCCCTAACATTTTAATTAAAAAATACAAATTAAAAAAAAGAAAGCATGCAATTGATCAATACATTACTTGCTAAATTAAAGTAACAAAATGAATTTACTCTTTAATGTATACAAATAGGTAAATAAATTAGAATTAGAAAAATAAAACTTGTTCTACTTAACGGAAAACAGACACATTTTGAATCGTCATTTAATGCATTATAGCGTGATTTTATTCATCAGTTTTCAAAGTGAGACACAGGCAACCCAGCCAGAAGCTGTTATGTAATTTTAAATGTCTTAAAATGATGAGATTTTTCGAAATGGTAAAGAAACATGCAATTTTGTTGCCTTTAACTAGAGGGGAGAAAAATAAGTTTAACTACACAGCTAGAATTTTCATTCTAAAATTATAGTAAAATAACCGGAAGCAGTCTGTCTCTCCTATTAACCGTATATTTTACAGTTAAGAATATTTTTTTAACTTTAAGGTTTTGAAACCGTTTACGTTTGTTTAAAATGTAGCGACTCGAACCGCGTTGCTCATCCAGTAGGTTAATTGTAAGGAACAACATCTCACCCGTCCGAAGGAGTGATTTGTCAGACCAAACTGATATACTGTTAACTTTTTTGGGCTTATTAGAATGACTCTCAGCTCACACCAGAATTCCTGAAGAAGAGCTCATGCTTGTGAGATACTTAGATATTTAAGTGTGACACGAACTGTGTCATTGGCTTTCTTGTTGCGCTCCTCTTGTTTGCGAATACGGTGTATATCACGCTACTAAATTCATGAAGCAAATGTATTTTGTTAAGCTTTTAGACTGGAATTTAGTTATAAAACATTAAAAATTTGTAGGTTAAATTAGTTTATATTAGTCTCTTCAAATCTTTGTGATGCTCTATTTTGATATCAAGAGCATCAATATGGCACTGAAAGTCTGCAGTGATATAGCTTTCACGAGTGGATAATGTACTTATAGCCTTAAAATTTTGCTTCCTACCTCCCAAGAGAAATCGTAAATACAAAAAAATATGGTTTATTTAAAACCATTTACAACTAGCATGGTTTCAATCCCTGAAAATGTAATTTAACTTGACATAGTTTTAGGCTTTTCGTAAGGCAATGGACATGTAGCTACGATTTGGTTGTATTTTGTCAAGTGAACTGTGAAATGTGGCTTAACTAGTTTATCTAGTGGCGCCCTCCATCGTAATAGATGAAAAGTAATAGACCTTTTTGTTTTAATCAGCTACGTGGTACTACCATCTTCGAGCGAATAAAATTTTAATAGCTTCGGGTCAAAAAAACTCCATTGAAATAGGAGAAAACAGTCAATAAACGATTTTTCTGTTGGTCAATAGATTGGATATTATTTTTTTATGGTTGTTGAACTCTCTTGATCGAATAAGGTAAAATAAAAATTAAAAATTTTTTTATTTTACCATTTTGTCCGAGAAATTTTGAACAGCGTAGATGCAATTTTGAATGAAATTGATATTTGTTGTGAGTTTTCTTTTTCATATTGTGAAAAATAAACTATAAATCACTGATATTTATTGAGTTTAAGAACGGACCGTTACCCCAATTATAAGCTTTTATATTAACAAATTTATACTAACTTTGAATAAATTATATCCAAACATCATTCGACTTTTTTTCTTGACACTTTACTCTTTACTGAAAATCTTGGTAACGAAAGATTTCAGGTAACACTTAAAAATTAAAAAAAATAAATAATACTATATATTTCTTAAGCTAAATAATAGTATGAAAAGTAAAAACAATGGTTAGGATAAATGCGTGCTAATAATATGTTGCGTTAATAAAACATGCTTATTTAGTCACTACGAACTAATAGTTTATACATGGTAGTACGATTAGAAATTAATTTCTAATAACTAAAAATATAAAACATGAATTCATTATCTCTCTTTTTTCTTCAAAAAATGGCAGATTTGTTTTTGATTCATACACTGAGAAAAAAATATGGTAAAAACTATAAAAATATGGTAAAATTTATAGTGTTTCTGACTCTAAAGTAATACCAAAAAACTCAGTAATTTTCAATGAAATGCTTTGGATATTATTTTGATAAAATTATTAATAAAATATGGTTTTATAATATACAATAAAATCTGATAAGTGTGGTAAAAATTTGGAAATTTTATCATGATACCTTAGAGCATGGCATAAAAACCATTCAGTCTGCTAAATTTACTTTTCAGTTTTATATTTTTTACTAGATGTAAGGTAATAAGACCTATAATTTTGAAAACATGAATTTCCAGTAAACCGTTAATATATAAACTGAAATAAATGGTTAAAATACCGTATATTTTAACTTAATTTACCAGAATTATGGTTTTTGTACCAGAAATGTCACTACAATGCAATGCGGTATTTTTACCTGAATTTTTTTCTTTGTAATAAAGTCCAATATAGTGAAAAGGTGAAAAAAAATATTGTATATTTTTCTCTAGTAATATTTTTTCAGTGAAGAATTTATTACAAAAGAAATTATGAATACAATAACTTCTTATAGAGGCCGATACAACAGGATTAGATTTTCAGAAGGTCATGGATTTGGGTGTGGTTGAAACTTAAACAATTCGCACGTCTGAAACTAAATTATTTAAGCAATAATCCTTCGCTAACTTAAAAATTATTATTATTAACGGCTACGTGCGAATGAGACATTTCTTTTAATAGAGATTTGCTCACATAAATATTACATAAATGAATTTTCTTTGGAATATTATTAACTGTATTTGAATATGGCATCCATTTAGGTTTATACTCAAATAATTCAATAGACCATTGATGGTACTACAAAACTAGTAGACTTATAATTTTTAAATTAATTTTTATAAGGATATTTTTATTGAATATAAATTGCTTCTTTGTAATTCAAAGAAAAAAAAATGAAATGAAATAAATAAATAAGAAGAAAATGTCTCTTTTTTAGATTTCGTTCTTAACCCTTGAATATTAAAGCGTTATCTTAAGTCATTATTAGAGTGCTGAGAGAATAAAAATCAAATTAATGAAAAGGTATGGAATATATTAGTTTTCGTATAACAGAAATTATGATTATGATACCTCATATTACAAAAACAGCACTCCATTGATGTTTTTGCTTGCCCTTTATATGATAAGTATACATTTTTCGATATTCAGTATTGTATTATAATTATTTTTGTACTTAATTAACAATAATTTCATAGATTGTTACAAAATGGATAAATGTTTGGTGCCAAATGTTTAATCTTGATCAATTTTAAGAACTTTTTATTAAAATTAATTATGCAATGTTAGAAATTTGTATCATGTTTAACCATAATATCGTTAAAATTAATTTTACTTTTTTAAGAGAATTAAAAAAAATGTTAGCACACAATTATAAAATCCATTTATACAAAGATAACTCCATGCAAAAAACAAGTTTTTTAAGTATTTATTATTTGTTATTATTAATATTAATTATTTTTTATAATAATAACTGTCGAAATATTTTTGAATTGTAAGATATAAAATTTTTTGGTCATTTTAATGAATGTAATTTTTTATAACAAAGTACAAAACTGGAGCAAATTTGGTTTTAAAATTGAATTTTGAAAAAAACGTATTTTTAAAATTTGATTTTCAAATCTGTTTTGGAGCTATTTTGACACAATTTTGAGAAATCTTTTTCTTATAAAGCAAAATAAGGTTGGCTGTGTCATCAGTTATTCTGTTCTAAAATACATATTTAAAAGGACTTAAGGATTGTTTAATGCACATTTTATGGCTTTTCTACAATTCAATAATAGCCATAAAGCTCACCAGATTTAAATTCTATTAATTTTGCGTTTAGTCTCTACTATCATGAGATATGAACATCCCTAAAATATCCTTGAACGAAACTACCAAATTTACCAATATGCGGTAAAATATTTGCATTCAAATGTTGCACCTTGCAGGTAAGTACATTTAGAAAAAAAAGTATTATCAAAATGGTAGCAGAATATGGTAAAATTTACAGTGTTTCTGACCGTATGGGAACACGAAAAGGCTCAATTTTTTTTCAACCACTTTGGTAAAACTACCAATCAAATATTTTTTTATAATCTGTGATAAAATTTTGTTAATGTGTTAAAAATTGATAATTTTATCATGGTACCTTAGCATGGCTGCGTCCTGAAGATTTCTTGTATCTATAGTTTCTTTCAACCATCTTGTTGGATCATTAAAACTTAGTATTTTTAAAACCACATTTGCCCGGTATACGAACGGTTTATCATTGAATAATAATTTTAGATATAGTTATTCAATAACTTATACTTTTATGATTACCTTTATGGTTGAATTTATCGTGTCGTTGGCTCTGGCTTAACACAAAACTAAAAATCTTGGTAGATTTTACCGATGCGTTTTGAAATGATTTTGGTAAAATTAAAAATAAAATATAGTTTTATAATATGTGATGAAATTTGGTAAACGTGATGACATTTGGTAATTTTATCTTAGATATCTTAGAGCATGGCATAAAAACCATTTATTAGAGTAAATTTATTTATTACTAAATATGTATTAATAAAAACTATAACTTCAAAAGCCAGAATTTTAGGTAAAATGTCACCATATGATCAGTAAAATTATAAAATAATGGTTTAAATATCGCATATTTCGGTTTTATTAATCAGAAGTATGGCTTATTTTTAATTGGAAATATCACAACCATACAGTATGGTAATTATATTTTTTTGTTCCGTGAACGTTTTAGAAGCCAATAATTCCAAATACTTCAAAACATGATACAAATAATTGATAGATTATTTTTAAAAAATAATTAATTTGCAAAGGCATTAATTGGCATCTAATTTAGTATTACGCGATTGATATTAACGTGATAAAACGTGATTAGTTTGAAATTTATTAATTGAAGAAAGAAACATTTTGAAATATTTATTACTCAATGAAAAAATAACTAAATGTAACTGTTCTGACTGTATGGGAACTGTTATTAAAAGAAAATCGCTGTTATTAAAAGAAAATATATAAAATAATTTAACTATCTTCAATTTTGAAAAAAATATCAGATTAAAAATTAAATTTTTAAAAAATGAGCAAGGCACCCGTAAACAAATTGAAGTATTTAACCCTTTGACACATAATTTTTAAACATATTTTTGATAGTTTTTTTCATTATTTTGCATTAATATATGGCAAAAGTAGTGAAAATTTTATATTTAGCATTTTAATAATCTGTACTTATGAAAAACAGCATGAAATTCGGTTTATTTTTCTGATTTAGGGATAAAATATTCCCAACGCTGTTCACTTGCAAACAATAATTTTTCAAATTTGCAATTATTTGCAATTATTAAGATCTAAGAGAAACAGTCATTCATCATTGAAGTTTTTTAATTTACAAAATCAGTTGTCGATATATTTTTGAATGCAAATGAGTTTTTTTTCCAACTACTTTTTTCGGATATTATATTTTAGTACAAGTAATTACGATAATCTAACAATTTTTTTTAGTTTCAATCAGACTGTTTTTTTTATATTTAAAAAATGCCAAAATATAACTTTGCTTATAATTAAACCATCAGAAAAAATATATTAAAATAACACCTTTGTCCCATATGCGTCAAAGGGCAAGGAAAAAATTTCAAAACATTCTAAATCTTAAAAAAAAAAAAATAAATAAAAGTTCTACACATTGTATTCCAGCAATGTTCTAAAACTTAAAACAATCGTGAAAAAAGCGAGGGTGGATGAGAAAGCCTTTTGCTTTGAGCTGTTGTCAGCCTGAGTCCTAGGGGTGTAGTAAAAAGGAAAATATGGATCCGATAGCAATAAAAAACATGAGAAAAGTGTTAAATCATGTTATTGCGCAATTCTAACATTCTAAATATTTTGTATGCCGTAATTACACTGCATTAAAAAAATAGGTTTTCAAAAACCATGTGAAAATCCGTATTAGCATTTTTGTTTTGTAAGGCCGAAATAAATCTGCATCACCCGCAATCGTACCGTACACGTTGTGTTACCCGGTTTGTCATATTTTAGTGAGCATTAAATTCAGTTTGTATATGCTTCCCAGTTACTCCTTGCCTGTATATTTAATATCGATGGATTACGTTTGCATTAAATTTTTAAAACAATCCATTGATTAAAATTTCCTAGATTAATTTAAGCTTTCAGTTAAATTTTATTGCTTTTTAATTACAAAAAAAGTAAAATTTTACTTTATGCAAAAGTGCAAACAATGCTTTTTATGAAACAATTTATTTTAATATATGCAGTAGGGAATGATAATAATAAAACTGTAAATATTCCATAAAATAAAAAATATTTTTTTTTTTTTTTAAAATTCCATTACTTCATTCCTTTCCAAAAACAATTAAACTTTTGTTCAATGAACTTAAAACGAAGCTTAAGACATTGAATAAATTTGCATTCCCTCTCATCAAAAAACAGGGGAATTATATTTGCAATAACATCTCTCTGTGGAGAATATTCATGTATGCTAATTCATTTGGGATTTTAAAATGTCTGTTTTTAAAGTTATTCATTGTCGTACGATTAGGAAATCTGTTGTATTTACTCTTTACAGATATTCGTATCATATAAAATGAAAATTTTACTTTGGGATTTTTCTTACGTACAGATTTTATGTATTTCGATTTATATGCTAATGTTAATTATTTTGCTTTCATATATTCTATTTCGACCCATTTGCTTCATGTTTCCATCATTTCATGTGTGTTGTTGGAAATAAGTCCATGATAATTTATGGCAGCTCAGCAGCTCAGTTTTGTTTAGTTCCGTACTGGCATATGAATATTTCATTTGAAATATTTTCCTCTCAGAATTTGCTAGATTTGGATCTTTAAACTATTATTGTTTAAATTTATTTTTTAAAGAGGGGAATTCTGTAATGATTTCCATTAATACAAGATTAAAAAAACAATAATTTTGATTTAAAAAAAAAACGGTATTTAAACCATTCATTTAATAATTTTTCCGATCATACGGTAACAATTCTCCACAAGTTCTGATTACAAAATTATAGTTATTATTATCCCACATTAAATAAAAACTAAAAAAAACTAAAAAGTAAATTTAACGGAATAAATGGTTTTTACGTTATACTCTAAGGTATCATGATAAAAGTATCCAATTTTACTACATTTACTAAACATTATCGCATACTATAAAACCATATTTTATTGTTAATTTTAACAAAATAATTACCAAAGCGTTTCGGTAAAAATTATCAATTTTTTTAATGTTCCCATAAAGCCAGTAAATTGTACGATACGGTAAATTGCACCCTATTCTAAAAATTTTGATTTTCAGAGTAATAAAATGACAATTTTTCTAAAAATGTCAACTTTTAGAAAAAACTGTGGAAAAAAAATCAATAGTAGGTTTGAAATCAGCTTTACAAAAGTATCTAAGAGATATTAAAAATATCATAAATAAAACTGTTCTCTAGTGTAATTTACTTTTCTTACAGTCAATAATACATTAAAAAATATTTCATTTAAATATGGTATCAAAAATAGTTAATGAAGGTAATTTAAAAAAAAAAACAACTCTTCTGTATAAGAACACAGGTAGCTTAATAATTAAAATAATTAAAGTGAACTTTCTAAACTAAATGAGTGTAAGACGATCTCTTTCGTACCATTAATAACTAAATTTCCTTTCCTTTAAAAGAATACTACATTTAATAATGATAATTAGTTTTCGTTCTTATTCACGCACAAAGATAGTTTAACTTCATGTCTTGTCATTTACAAAGAAATTTAAACATTTAAATGCAATGATGTCCTTATGCAGGGGGCTGCTTTTAATGCGAAGTCATTAAGCGTAATTGCGCTTGAAATTAAAATCATTATTTATTACATGAGTTAGATGTATTGTTACACATTAGAAAACTAATCAAAACAATGCGTGTTCATTCGAAAAAGACATATATAAGCATACTGTTTCATTAGTCAAAAAATATATTAAAAAGAAGAAGTAAGAGTTTTCGATTGTTGTGTGTTTATCATTTACTAGAGTTTTTTAAAATTAAAAATTGTAAGCAATGTTGATAATTTAGCATTTCTGTGAAGATTTCTTTATAGAAATTAATAGAATTACTTGGTATGCCTATTGTGAATGATTAACAATTTTTCATAGATATCATTGATAAGGATATCAATGATATTCTAATATTTACGTAAGTTAATTAGGATTATTTTTAAACAAGAATAAACTTATTTTTGAAAAAGCATTTTTAAGACTATATGATGCATCAATTTTTCTATTAAATGAAGTTATTAATACTTTAATTATGATAGTTTAATAATTCTTGTTAAGTTTGATAATTTTAATTAACTTAGTAATTTTTATGAGTTTATTAATTCTAATAAGTCTACTAATTCTAATGAGTTTAAAGATTAATAATTTGAATAACTTTACTAATTCGAATAAGTTTAATACTTCTTATTAGTTTGATGATTCTTATTATCTTTATAACTCTAATAAGTTTAATAGTTGTTATTAGCTAATTCTAAAAACTTTAATTATAAGCTTAATAGTTCTTCATGCTCAGCATAATAATTATAAAAAGAATACTTATATTAAATTTACTACTGCGATTAATAATTCTAATAACTAAGACTTCTAACAACTTAAAAAATTCTGATTACTTTAAAAATTCTTTTTAGTTTCATAATTATTATCAGTTTAATAATTCTAATAAGCATAACAATTCTGAAGGTGGTAAGACTAATAATTCTAGTAAATTTAATGATTTTAATGACTTAAATTCTTCTTTAGATTACAATAGTATCTGATATTTTTAGTTAAAGGTTTAAAGAAAAACCGAGTTAAAGGGAGATTTTTCAAATGACAGACATAACAGAAAAAATGTGTTACTACAAATTATGTTAAGTTTCTTAGCAACATGGAATTAAAAAGAGAGAGATTCTCAGTTTTAAGACACTGTAAAAATTTTCTTTCTAAGATATGGTAAAATAACTGGCAACAATCTGTTCATCCGATTAACCATAAAATTTACGGGGAATAACATTTTTTCATCTTTATGGTTGTGAAACCCTTTAAAACTAAAAAAAACCTTGACTACAGAACTAAACGTTTTTCTTACCATTCACAACCAGCATGGTTTCAAAACAAAAACGAATTTACTGGATATAGGACCTAGACTTTTCGTTAGGTAATGGGCATTGGAGAGGGCAAGACACTGGAAACTCTTCATGTGTCGAAAGGAATATAGGAAGAATTGTGGTGTCAACTTTGGGATTTGAACCCCTGTTCTGTTGGTCATGAGACTGACAGACAAGCATCTTCGCTATAATTTGCTCGCAGTTGCAAGAAACAAAGTGGGGGCTTAGTTGGTGCAATAAAGTTCTGGTTGTTTAACCGTATTATATGAAAGCAATTAATAAACGGTTTTTCTCACAGTTAACAGTTTGATTACCATCTTATTTATGGTTATTTGACTGTTTTATTTCAACATGGTAAAATAGAAAATAAATAAATTGCTATTTAACCACTTATTCCGAAAAATTTCTAACAGTGTAATTTAATGTGAGCATTCATTTTTCAATTACAGATAAAAGAAATATCATCATACCATTTTCGAACATTTAATATTACTATTAGAGAAGAACTAGTGTTAGAATGATCTACTCTTTTCCACTGATAGACGGGTCGGAAAAATTGCAAATAAAAATCATGTTGGAACACGGACGTTATCCCTTTTTTTATAACAACGACGTACAGCGCGCTAAAAAAATTAACGGACCACCCTGAATACATTTTGATCTAATAATCGGATATTCACGTTCTAGGAATCTTACTAACACGAGGGGGTGGCCTTAAATGTGACTATATTCTAAGTTACGAAATCAGACACAAAAATTTACTTTTTCTGATTAAACATATCTCTTTTCGATGGATTTGGATTTCTGACCCTTAAAATATAGGGGTAGTCGCAATCTGGAAAATATGGTCCCAATAGTTTGGTCAGGAGAGCTCTCCAGAGTTTGAACCCCTTAATGTTAGTTTTACTTTTTGTTTATTTCGCTATATCTCGAGAATTTTTAGCGAATTGAAAAAATTTTTGCACACAATTATAAAACTCGTTTATTCAAATTTTCCAATCCAAATTCCAATTCCGTTTATCCAAATGAGTAAAAAATTTTCAGTTCGATTAAAAAGTTCACAAGATACAGTGAAATACGCAAAAAGAAAATTAACAAACGTTGAAGCGCTCTTCTGACAAAATAATTGGACCATATTTCCCTGATTGCCTTTATTTTCGAGGTCAGAAATCCAAATCCATCGTAAAAAGGTCTGTTTATCCAGAGAAAGTTGTTTTCTAGTTGCGCCATCTATGGCTCCGACTTCAGTCACGCCCATACGTCACACCCGTTGATAGGGCGGACCCATTCATACATCCATTCATTCGTCCACAGATCGTAATTTTGACCTGAACCAGAGAACGATCAATCTGCAATTCAGTACCTCCAGATGTATTGATTTGTTATAAGAATATAGAGGACTTTATGACCCGATAGATTTAACGTGCGTCATTCACCATTTACTACACGGGAAGTCTTCGGTCGGCTGGATTTGAACTGAAAAAAATTTTGCACACAATTATAAAACTCGTTTATCCAAATTTTCCAATCCAAATTCCAATTCCGTTTATCCAAATGAGTAAAAAATTTTCAGTTCGATTAAAAAGTTCACGAGATACAGTGAAATACGCAAAAAGAAAATTAACAAACGTTGAAGCGCTCTTCTGACAAAATAATTGGGACCATATTTCCCTGATTGCCTTTATTTTCGAGGTCAGAAATCCAAATCCATCGTAAAAAAGGTTTGTTTATCCAGAGAAAGTACGTTTTTGTGTCTGATTTCGTAACTTAAAATATCGTCTGTAGCTATTAATTAGCATATTTAAGATCTCATTCTCCCTGAATTATTGAGTTCCAGGACATGAAAATCTGATCATTAGATCAAATGATATTCAGGATGGTCCATTTTTTAGCGCATTTCATTGATCTGTTTAATACTGTTTAAACTTTACTAATATGAAGACAAATGCAAAATGGGATAATTAAGAATAATTCGTTTTTGAAATTTGGGACAAGTGTTTCCTGACAATGATTTGAATTAATTTCAGATTTTATTTTAAATGTATTTCACAATTAATTATAAAAGTAATATACAACATAGTTTAAGAAGAAAGAGACTAATTTTCTTTCAGCATTATATAAAAATAAATAAAGTATAAATGTTATTAAAGTTGAATTTAAACTTACGCAATTGTGACTAAAAAAAATGTAATTATAAAACTTCGAAGTTCAAATTTAAGATATTTAAGAGAAACTAGATGGAATAATGAGATGCTAATTATATTTTAACAGAACTAAACTAAATAATTACTTCGAAGAAGTAATTATAATTAATTAGATTCCTTAATTAAAATTCTATGTTTTTAAAAAGAGTAAGTAATGAAATTTATTTGAAAAAATATAAACTTTTTATATTTTATTTCAATTAATTTAAACTTTGTCATAAAATACAAATACTTTCTAATTATACTATCTAACTGCATTAAAGTTAATAATTGGATAGGGGAAATTGAAATGAATAGAATAAATATCCAAAAAGCTTGAGTTACAATACGTAATATAGTATTCAAAAACCACAAGATGAAACAATTCTGAAAGATATAATTCTCAAAATTAAACTTTGTTTTTCGAAAAAAAGTGTTTGCTAGTTATAAATTATATTTTATGTTCCTATGTGCCACTAATTAGATTTAGCAAGTTGGGCTAATTTATTAAAATGTATAATTAATATTGAACTATAAACTTTATTTCATTTCTCTAACAAAAATGAAAATCAAATTGTAGAGTGCTTCGTAATATTTGTTGCTAAGTTGTGATATATCGTGTGATGTAAGTATTGGGCAGGCCACTTACTGAGGAGGCAAGCAGTAAGAAAGAGGCATACGAAAGACAGATTCCCACATTTTTGCATTAGCTTGAGCACACCACCTCTGCACATCTTAACTCAAAAGTAGAGAAATTCGTCACCTCTTTGCCTCTTTTATATACCTCCTTAGATTAAAAAACAAATGTTTGCCTTAGATTAAAAAAATTATCCTGTTGTTGTTGTCATCCACCATTAAGA
The DNA here is from genome assembly GCA_949128135.1 of Parasteatoda lunata. Classification (NCBI taxonomy): domain Eukaryota; kingdom Metazoa; phylum Arthropoda; class Arachnida; order Araneae; family Theridiidae; genus Parasteatoda; species Parasteatoda lunata. Next base: position 35,163,482 of record OX421979.1, read on the forward strand.
CAGCGGGGTATGATTGTTCTTGTTTTCTAGTTGCGCCATCTATGGCTCCGACTTCAGTTACGCCCATACGTCGCACCCGTTTATAGGGCGGACCCATTCATACATCCATTCATTCGTCCACAGATTGTAATTTTGACCTGAACCAGAGAACGATCAATCTGTAATTCTGTACCTCCAGATGTATTGATTTGTTATAAGAATATAGAGGACTTCATGACCCGACAGATTTAACGCGCGTCATTCACCATTTACTACACGGGAAGTCTTCGGTCGGCTGGATTTGAACTCCCGTTCTCACAAACATGAGTTCAGCATCCTGCCAACCGTTCTATCCCAGGCCGGGATAGCCTGGTCAGTAGGGCGCTGGGTCCATGTCCAAGAGGTCGTGGGTTCGATCCTCGCCGACCGAAGACTCCCCGTGTAGTAAATGGTGACTGATGCACGTTAAATCTGTCGAGTCTCAAAGTCCTCCATGTTCCCATAACAAATCAATACCTCTGGGGGTACTGAGCTAGGAGTTTCCTTGTCTTCTGGATTGGTTCAAAATTACAAGGCTACGGAGTTGAACATTAGTAGTCGTAAACCCATGTAATTGGGTCGGCTGTTCAACGACGGTTATAAAATAAAATATAAAAACCGTTCTATCCCGGCTAAACCACATACTAATAAAAAAGTATGTAAACGGCATTATTAAGAGACAAAATTAAGAATCTAGAGGTGAGTGCGGATACAATAGCGTTGAGATGGTTAGAGTAACAACAGCTATCGTATCTAACATAACGTAGGGATATTGTAAATTTAGGAATAATTTGCACCTAAAGCTTCTGTTATTTGCTTCTAAAATGATACTACTTGCAAAGGGCAAAAGCTAGTAGTGGACATCACTTTTATTTATAGAAGCATATTTTTAGGAGCTTTACTTACTATTTCTCCCTATTCTTTACCTATTTCGAGCCCTTTTCCGCTTTTTCACTATCGCTAGAAGCACGTTCACCTCTTAAAAAAATAAAAACAAATTTTTATTTTATTTATTTTGATTTTGATTATTTCGAAAGATGTTTTCAACAAAAGATAATTTTGATCTAAATTTTCATGGTACTTTAAAATGTCCAATAACTGGTTTTTAAGTGAAATAAATTTATAATATCTTTAATTATTAAAGAAACGTATTAATAGGGAAAACTAGTGTGTTATTTGTCACTTTCAGTTAAAAAAATTCTGTGTTTGTTTTATATTGCTAATTCTAAAATACACAGAGTATTGCTATGCAATTGAAATAAAAACGTAAGTGCTTTTAAAAAAGTTAGAGATTACGTTTTTTTTTTCAATCACCTTTATGTGGGCTAAGTGGTGACATCTTTCAACTTCTAATACACATTTTTAAGTTCTTTCATTGTTAACATAATTGAAAAGAATTTGGGAAAAAGGTCGAAATTTCAATACTTCGTAAACTTTCTATCACTTATTGGTGATATTTGCCCATAAAAGACCAAATTTATGCAACCGATTTCTCTTCTCTAAAAAATCCAGCTTGAAAATCATCGAGATATTTTTCAACTGGCTAAGTTTTTATTTTCCAATTAAATTTAACTCTTCATCTCAGAGTTTAGGAAGCTCATCATCCCGACCTTTAAGTTTCACAATAGCTATAAATTAACTATCGTGCAATACTATTGAATTGACCAAATAATACCATTGAATTAACCCAATTTGCTATTGAATTTATCAAATAACACCATTCAGTTAACCAAATTTACTATTGGGTTTAACAGACAATATCATTGAATTTACCAAACAATGCCACTGATTTAACAAAATGTACAATTAAGTTTACCAAATAATACCATTGGGTCAATCAAATTTACTATTGAGCTTAGAAAATATTTAGCTCAAATCATTTAGGTCAGTGCTCCCCAACCCCCGGTCCGCGAACCGGTACCGGTCCGTGGATCAAATAGTACCGGGCCGCCCATTTCATTGAAACAAAATTTAAATTCCTAGGTTTATACCTCAAATTAAAAATATCTGTGTTCCTTTAAAATTTTATTTATTTAAAAAAAAGAGGCCCCCGAAGGTAGTGACATAAATTTTTTAATGTTGGTTATGTATCATTGTCTCCAATTACCTCCATATGGAACCGTCTCGTTGCAAAGAAACAAGCTCAGGGTTCTCATTGATTTAACGTTCTAGTAAGTTAAAATGTTAAATCACTTTATATTTATTTTTTGGCGTAACTGTATTTTATTTTGAAAACATGTTTAAATACAGTTAAATTAAAATAAATAAATCAAAATAATCTAAAATTTAAACAATCACCCCCCGCAGTAAAATTATCAAACGTTGACAGGTCAGCGGTGATAAAAAGGTTGGGGAACACTGATTTAGGTGATCTTTTTGAAAGCTGTAAAAGTATCTTCACTGTTTGAATATGCCTCGAGCCGAAAAACCACTCATCAAGGTGAATAATTTCAAAACGGCTTCAAGTGAAAGTAAGGATTTGTTCTCCTATCTTTCTCTCTCAAAATTACTCTTAATTTATAAAGTTTTACAGTTCCGAGGATCTGAAATACTATCTTTTGAAAGTCATTAAAATAAGTTTGCTAATCCACTACTTTTATAGGCAATAAAACTAATAATCAAAGTTAATATTTCTTTTTGTACAATAATCGAACATTGCTTTATAATAATAATTTATTGTAATTTGTTTGCAATACTGTTTTCAATTACTTTTTAACTTTTCGATTTAACAAATATCGTATTATACTCTGGAGACTTCGATTGAAAATTTAATCATGATAGGCTATCTATATATAGTTATCTATTTATAGTTATCTTTATATAGCTATCTATATTTAGCTCTTATATATTACTACACAAGTAGTTATGTAGAAGAGCTCTATGCTTGAACTATTGGCTTGTTTTGAAACTGTTTTCCTACACTGTAAAATATTACGAATCAAATTACGGTGAAAAGTAAAAGAACTGTAAGTGGAGTATCCGTAAAATCTACTTTGTCGTAAAATCCATTTAAACTATTCAAATTCATAAACTGGAATTTTTAATGTAATATTTTTTTAATTACAGTAATTCAGTGTTTTTATAGAAAATATTGCTGTAAAAACTTCAGTAAATCAGATTTTTTTTTGCTCCGTAAGACTTAGCAGTAAAAAGTACTGGCACTCTGTGTGACGGTACTTTTGGTACCTTTGATCCGTAGTTTTTTACAGTGTACACAAGTACACACTGTTATCCTGTCTAATAACTTGTTACCTTTGTGTTAAATTGCTATATCGTGTTTAAAAAAACTTTTTTTTTTTGCTTAAGATGTAAAGCATTGTTGAATGCTTTCAAGTCATTTTCTTTAACTACCAAACATTTTAATTAATTTTAATTATCTGGTATTATAAATTTTAGTGTTACTGAATTCATAGAATGGCTCCTAAAAATGATAAATAAATAATAAAAATACATAGAATAGCAGCTGACATACGCAAGTAGTGTTAAAGAATACTCTTGGAGTTCACCAGTTACACCAGCAACTACTATTTTGGATCTTGCTGTAGTGAAACGCCCAGAGCAAATATCTGCAAAATATCAATACACCACTTTGGCATGAAGTAATAGCCACCTTGTTTAGCGTGAAGATACTTAAGCTTTTACGGTGTTGTCAAAAAGAAAGTCGAAATTTCAAGCAAATTAGAGGTTAAAAGTCAGTATTTGGATATCTGGAACTCAAGAAGAAGAAGACAGCTTTAATCAGTTGTTTGTGTACAGCTTTCTTGTTGACGTTGCAGCTATTTGACTTAATTTATTATCACGCTGAATCAATTTTCGGATCAGATTTAACTGAATGCCTGCAACCGATGTCACTCTTGAGCGTTAAACTTAATTGAGCGAAGAATCGTGGCATATACAAATGTCACAATATAGCAGCGAATCAGGGTCGACAATTTGGTTGGCAATTTGGTTTACCAAAATAGGAAATTGGAATTTTGAAGCCTGGGATGAGAAGATGATAACAAGCATAAACTCAGCAAGAAAAAATCATAACATTGCTTTTTGACTTATTAAATATCATGTATTGATAAATTCATATTTTTGTTTAAAATATGTCCCTTTTTTTAAAAAAAAATTAAATAATCATTGGCATATTTTAATTACTTGAATAGTAAAGGTAAAAAAAGGTGTTTTGTTTATGTAAATGAAAAAAAGTAGTAAAATGAAGAATTTTTTTTTAAAAAGTGAAAGCAATATAAAAACTGTGATATAAATATAACATTAAATATAATGTTGAACAACCCAAAAAATAAAGAGACAAATAAAGAGACAATAGATTACAACAACTTCACGCTCATTTACTCAACAAATTAGTTGTTTTTTCCTCCGAAAGCACCAACGTTGTCTTACTTATGTCACCAGTAGTTCGCTTTACATCAAATAAGAGAGAGCGTGAGTTAGTATTTTTCTTCCAAGCTGCTAAACGGTATCTAATAAGACAAAAATGAGCTGTTAAAATATGTATGTATGTTTTTAAATGTGTAATAAGGATAATTATATTTTGATTTTTAAATATCTGGGAGTTTAAAATACATATTTTATATTAACATATATTCACTTCGCTTTCAAATTCATAACAATATTTTCCCCGTGCTGAGTGCATGTTTGTTCTACAAACTAATTTATTTTAATACATAATTAGTACATATATGAATTCTAAATTTTTGATTAATTTAGATTGTGTCGTAGAAGTAATTTATCTGATCTAATCATAATGCAATTATAAATTTTTTTAGAACTGAATAACAGGCATAGGGGCAACTTCTTTACAGCAAGTAGCGTAAAAGAATATTTTAGATGCTTCACTATACCAGGAATTATCCATGGATTAGGTGTAATGGAGCACTTGATGAGACACAATTTTGATATGAAGTAGTTGCCACACTGAGAAAAAAAAGTAGAGTTAAAATTAGTAGAATATGGTAAAATTTACCGTGTTTCTAGCTCTATGGGAACACAAAAAAGATATGCAATTTTTACCGAAGCTCTTTGGTAATGATTTAGAGAAAATTAATTATTAAATAAGATTTTGTAATATGTGTTAAAATTTTGTAAAGAAAAAAATTTGACAGTTTTATCATGATGCCTTAGAGCATGGCATCAAACCATTTCTTCAATTAAATTTACTTTTTTGTTTTGTAATCTTTACTAAATATTTGGTAATAAGAACTATAATTTTGAAAACCAAAATTTTTGGTAAACTGTTATCAGAACGGGAAAAAATCAAACGAATAATTTAAATACAGTATGTATTTTGATTTTTATTGCCAAATTTATGGTCTTTCTTTAACCAGAAATTTCATTATAATATGAATTTTTTTTTCGTTCACCATTTTTGGTGTTTAGATACAAGAAAATTTTTTACATTATAGTGACGGCTATATTGATTCAAGTAGTGTAAAAGAAGAATATTCTAGAAGACTCACTTCACTAGGAGCGAGTCTAAGTTATTCGTGTGAAGAAATGGACACCATTTTTGTTGCACAAATACACGTTGCAAAAAATAATAATAGTATGATAAAATATAAGAAAGGAAAGAACGAAATTTTAGAATTTATTTTGCTTAACAATATTTTAACACAGTCTTAAAGACAAAAGAAATGATTTTTTAAATTTTTTTTTATAACTTCAAAAATTAAATTTTAATTGTCTAAATAAATACATTTAAATAATGAATGTAAAACTCATTAAGAAATTTTATTTTCATTCAAATTTAAGAGCTCTTTAAAATTAATATAAATTACCATTTTTTGGAGAAAGTACTAAATTTGAATTTTTCACTAATCTTCTTTGTTTCGTTTCACTGAATTTTAAATCATCGGGAAAAAAAATTCCCTTTTGTTTTTGCTTTAATAATATTCAGTAAGTAAAAAGAAATCATATTTTTGTCTCATTATTTTTTCTCACATTTGTCTTTATCCGTCGAACAAAATAAGGAAAATTTTTGATTTTCTTGAAGAAAAGGAAATGCTTTTTTTTGTTTAATTTATTTTAATTCAAAGGTAAAGTCATTTAAACACTTTTGTAAAAAGAAATTCATTATTTCTTAAGGACAATAATGTTATACTGAAGAAAAGATGTATTGATTTATTTCATAGTTAATTTTTAATGTTTAAATAAAATGCCATCGTCATCTTTTTTTTTTTAAAAAAAACTAATGCAAAAAAAGCTAAATTATCTCTCTTTTTAATTATGCTTTAGAATAGTTTAAAAAATTTTGACAAGGCAATTTTTTCCAACTTTTGGTGTTCTTTTTTTAGTTCTTATTTTAAAAAGACGCATCATTTTATTATTTGATTAACAAAAAAAAATCTGAAATAAAATACGAGGAAAAACTGTTTTTGGAAAATTATTTTAAAGAAGTAAAATTTTAATTTTCCTACACAGAGAAAACTCACGAAAATGCCCTACGGTCAGCCTATACCGGATTTTTCTACCATTGAGGACATTTATATTTGCGCTATAACAAAGGCGATGCATAAATGAGAAAAAAAATCTGGTAAAATTTCCGAAATCCATGGTAATGGCATTTCTGATAGAAAAAAACACATTAAGTCTGGTTAATGTAACTAAAATATACAGTATTTAAACCATTCATTTGGTAATTTTGTTTTTCATATGGTAACGGTTTACCAGAATTACTGGTTTTCAAAATTATAGTTCTAGTTACCACACATTTAGTAAAAAAAGTGCAAAAAATTTTAACTTTTCATTCTGATCGGAATGAGGCAAATTTTGAGATATTTGAACCAATAGTTAAGAAGTAATATGTCTTTTTTCTATAAAAATTACAACTTTGTACCAAGACTTATTTACGCATTTTAATTTGCCATGCAGGTAAATGAGGTATACTTTCCTATGCATATTTTTGGTTTAATTGCAAGAGCAAGATAAAATTGAAATATTTTATGTGTTACTTATGCATAAAAACAATTTATTATTCTTATTACACTGACAATTTATATTGACTGACAAACACATTATCCTTATTTTCCCTCATATACAGTTAGAATTAGAATATTTTAGAATTATAGTTCAAAGTTCTAATTCCACACAATTAGTCAAAAATGCGAAACTAAAAAAGTATACTAAACCCAATTAATGGTTTTTATGCCTTGCTTAGGTACCATGATAAAATTAATTAATGTTACCAAATTTTATCACACAATATAAAAAAATATTTTTTTTTTTAATATAATAAAAATCTTTACCAAAGCGCTTTTGCAAAAACTAGCAACATAGAGTCAGATATATGGTTTTAAAAGTTTTACCATATTCTGGTAGTTTTGACCAAACTTTTTTCTTAGCATGAAACAACTAAATAAAAATATATTTTTTATGAATTTATTTTGACAGTGAAAAACGATATTAGAATATATTTTTTTAAAGTATACTTAAGTTAATTTTGACAAAGAAAAAGAAATAGGCGTTTCTTAAAGAAAAACATTTATTCTTCTAACTAAAAATACCAAGAATGTTTGGAAAATGCTTCTTTGAAAAACATTTTTTACTTTAAGAATATATACAGCAAAGTTTGCAATATGCTAATCAAAATAATCCAAGGAAACGTGAAAATAGCAACCTTTGTCCCGAACTTTTTATTTCAAACTGACAGTTCCAACTAAGTCAGCAAAAACATTCTGATTTTTTTTCAATTCTAGCTATGCTAGAATTTCATCCGGAATTTTTAAACAAATATAAATAAAACTTTTAAGTTATGCAGTAGATATGTTTCGCTTTTTCATTGTGAAAATTTTTATTTATCCGCTTATTTTTATCATTGAAATTTTTTGTTGTAATTATTGATTAATAATAAATAATACACTTTTTCTAATAAACCACCTAACTTTCATAGAGTTTTATATTACAATAAAAGTTTCTTGTTATGTTGATAATAAAATAAGTAATAAATTAGATTATTAAATTAAAGTAAGTTGAGTTAAAAATAATAAGTTGCAAAAGAAATTGATTAAAATAGTACTAAAATGGAAAATATGTATATATATATAAACAACATTATATGTTTTCACACGGAGAAAAAAATTCTAATAAAATTATCTTACTGCATGAAAATGACTTTTCTGGTAAAACAAAAACCATACATCTGCTTAATAAAACCAAAATATACTGTATTTAAACAATCTATTCTGAAATTTTTCCGTTCATATGGTAGTGGTTTATCGAAAATTCTGGTTTTCAAAATTATGATTCTTATTACTAAGCATTTAGAAAAAATCCAAAATAGAAAAGTAAATTTTACGGAACGGATGCTTTTCTGCTAGGCTCTAAGATATCCTGAAAGAATATCATAAGATATCATGAAAAAAATTACCACTTTTACCAAATTATATCGCAGATTATAAAACTATATTTTATTGTTAATTTTACAAAAATCATTGCCAATGCTCATCGCTAAAAATTACAGAAATTTTTGGTGTTCCTATAGTGTCAAAATTACGGTAAATGTTACAAAATAATGGTATATTTGACCATGTTTTTTTCCAAAGTATTCTCAGTCAATCGAAATTTTATGAATTTTACCGAAAGCATCATAATGTCTTTGAATGTGACAAAAAAGGAATAAAGGGCTAATATTAAAAACGTCTTCAGGCTATATCCGACAATCCAACTGATTTGGTTTTTAATTCCATTTGTTCATACTCTTGTACTAAACATTTGAAAAAATTCAATGGAATAGATCAAAAATATCAACTTACACTGCAAAAATAAGTATGGTAAAAACTGCAAGAATATGGTAAAGTATAATTTGTTAATTTGTGATAAAATTTGGTGAGTGTGGTAAAACTTGGTAATTTTATCATTATACCTTAGAGCATGGCACAAAAACCATTTATTTTGATACATAAATTTTTTAGTTTAGTATTTTTTACAAAATGTGTAGTAATAAGAACTATAATTTTGAAAACCAAAATTTTTCAGTAAACTATTAACATATGAAAGAAAAAATCTACAAAATGAACGGTTTAAATACAGTATATTTTGGTTTTATTATCCAGAATTACGGTTGTTGTTTTTTTACCTAAAAATCCATTACCGTATAATATATTTTACTCTGGATTATCTAGAATTTTCATTATTTACAGAATACTGTATGCTTAAATAAAATGAATTTAAAATTCATTTTAGTTTCAAATATTTTTTTACGCAAATAATTAAATTCTGAAGAGGGTGGTTAATTACTTCAAGTGTAGAATCGACTGAGGTTTATTAAATATTTTTAGAAGAAAAGTATTACCATTTTCCTTTAATATTCAATTTATTGTTCCTGTATCTCCTAAGCCAATCACGCAACACTTTCCTTAATGAAGCAATTTGTAATCATAGATGAAGTTTCTTTTTTTTTTCTTTTTGCCATTACTGAGCTCTAGAATACAGAAAAAAAATATTCCTAATATTTGGTTCTACCAAAACTTGCCTAGTACAACATAAAGTATTTTATGACCAAACGAAACTTAGAAAGAATTTTTTTTTAGGGTTGAAAGTTTCACTCGAAAGTAGGAAAAGGAGTAAATAATGAATATTTTTTTTTAGAATGTTTATAACTTCATTATTCTTTTTGAGATGCCAAAAAAAAACTTTAAAAGCTTTTAGAGGAGATACGGAAATGTGGTTAGAAAAATAATTTATGTAGATATAGTGTTTGAATACTATTTTTCAAGATGTATATTATTTTATTCAAAAATATGAAGTGTGATATTTTTATAAAAATGACATTTCATGATGGGGATCGGAGACAGATAGAAATTTATTTTTTACACTTTATTTCTCCGCAAACAATACAACTATTTAAAATTAATATAAAAGAAAATTTTATCTCCTAATCATTATAGCATCATTCTCAGAAAAATCAGTTCAAATTTTTAATTTATATTGGTACCTTGAACCATAACACGCTACATATTCGCTGATAAGGAAATAGCCATGTTATTGATTAATTTGAAACCATGTTACACTGTTAGAATTTTCATTCTAAAATTATGGTAAAATAACTGGCAGCTGTCTGTCCATCCATTTAACCATAAAGTTTAAGGTAAGGAACATTTTTTACCTATATGTTTTTGTAACCATTTACATATAGTATGGTTATAAAACCCAGAATACAAAACTATACGGTTTCTTAACCAATTACAACTAGCATTTTCAAAAAAAAAAAAAACTAAATAGACATAGGAGCTCTGCTTTTCGTAACGCAATGGGCATTGGAGAGTGCAGGGCACTGGAAATTCTTCGTGCGTTGAAAGGAATGGAAGAAATATTTTGATGTCTGTAATGGGATTCGAACCCCAGTTCTGCCGGTCATAAGATTGACGGATTAGCCCGCTCGGCTATGATATGCACGCAGTCGCAAAGAACTAAATGACTTCATTAGATGATCCTAGTTGCTGCAATAAAATTCTTGTTTTTCAATCGTATTAGGGAAAGCAGATAATAAACTGTTTTTCTCACACTTAACAGTTTGATTACTATTTTATTTATGATTTTTTGACTCTTTTGATTGAATATGGTAAAATAACCATTAAATAAATTGTTATTTAACCACTTATTCCGAGGAATTTCTAAGAATTTAGCGTGTAATTAAATTTAAGAAGTTAATACGGCTCTACTTAATTAGCATACTGACGTTGCATAACACTTAAATGATATTATAGGTGGCATCTAGAGAAATGCTTTGAAAAACATAAGTATCTGAATTTTTAAGTTTTTTTGAACTTCTATCACTTTTTTTTTGTTAAATTTTTTTTTTATTTGAATCTGAAAAAGCTGTTTCGTATTCAATTTTTAATTATTTTTTATTACATAAGATGGTTTAAATAAATATTAGATAATTTAAGAAAATTTTATTGTATCAGATAATAACAGAACGAAAACAAAAAAATTAAAAAGAACTATTTATAGGGCTTTATGTTTTTTATTCTTTGTCTTTTCTTGTTTATTTTATTTGCTTTTATATTATATTAATGATTCTATGTGCTTTCAGCTTCTACGCAGTACCCGTTCAATCTCCTTTTTTTCAATATAGAGACTTAATTCGTTTTTAAAAAAGCAATAATTCGTTTTCAGCATTTGTTTACCGTGATTCTAAAACTTGTTCACCAAGTTATCTCCTCATTAAAGAGCTCCTTTAGTTTAACGCTGTTCTTTCAAATAAAAAAGCCATAGTGCCTTACACTTGAGCAATGCAATAATTTATTTATAAGCTTTTCGTGAAAAATTATCTGGGATTTAGAACAGACAAATAACTTAAGCATTAAAAAAATTATTGAACTTTTTTTAAAAAAAATCACCAATTCGGCAACATTTTTTCCACCTAGATGAAAATTATCAAAATCACTGCCTTATTCTCAGTTTCTTCAAATTTTTGTAAGACCAGGTACAGCAGCATTAGAGTAAGTTCTTCTATATTAAAAAATTAGACCACAAAAGCTTTTCATTTATATCAAACTACGATATAAAGTTGAACCAGAATTTTTTACAGTATGCATATTCTTATTACTTTTTCCTTCGATTCCTAAACGCATTCCTAAATATAAAAAAAAGCAAAATATCTACATAAAACTGTCAAATAATTGTTACCTAAATTTGTAACATCCATATCCCTTTTTTTCTTCCTTTTTTTTAATTTTCTCTGCCGTCAATTTTGTCAGGAAAAAGAATTCCTGAAAGTCTTGCGCAAGAAAAATTCTTTCCAGATCGTCTATTTCCTTCAGGATCATTTAAAGATAATTTAGCACTTGAAAAGAAAATGGGTGTGACTGCAATAAGTTTTCAAATGGACTGAAAAAAATACCTTCAATTTTCAGTTTTTGGTACATTAATATTATATTTAGCCGTTCCTAAAACAAAATAATATATCCACTATATAACAGTACTTAGAGTTTTGTGTATTCTGTGTGTTTCTCATCTATTTAAAATGTCTTGAAATATTTAAAAACAATGAATTTAGCCGTTGAAAAAACTATTTCATTTTTTGAGCATTTTTGACACCTTTTAAATCAGCTAAATTCTGAAACTATACAGAAACTTACAGTGGTGAGTATCATGATTAGGAGTCATCAAGTAAACTTTCAACTTAAAATACTTGCGTGTTAAGGAGTATTTACTTCAGATATAAATTAAATGTAGAACTAGCTTTTGTTTATAGTTAAATTTTATGAAAGTTTCCGGAAACAAAAGAAAGCAACAATGAATTTAAAAATAAAGTAAAAAATCAATGAAGTAAACCAACTGATAAGTATAGTTGTGTTCAAAAATGCTTTTAGTTGATCCAAATTAAAAATAAAAGTTTCGTGACTAAAGCTATGAAATGCATAAATTTATGATAAAATCAAATTAAATATAAGTGAAGGTTAATAAACTTATTTTTAAATTAAAAAGACAGGGTTAACAGCAGTAAAATATCTGATCAAAAATTAACTTAATCATGTAATTGATGGAATGAAAATCAACAAACAAACTGAAAACAGTGATGTTTCTGAAATATCAAAATTCTTTAATCTGTCTTGGCTTAAATAGTGATTAAACATCAAGACAGCAAGTCATGAAAGCCTAAATTCAACTACCACACGGATAGAGTTGCCGTTCAAAATTTACTATAAAAAAAATTAGTAGCAATCTGTCTATCCGAATAATCATGCATTTTACGGCTCGGAACATTTCTCTAACGACACTGTTTTAAAACCGTTTCTATTGCTAAATTTAAAAAACCGTAAATACGAAACTATATGGTTGCGTAAATGTTTGTAACTAACGCAGTTTCAATACCGTAAATATTAAATTCGTTGCGTTATGTTAGACGTTTTGTTTGTTAATAGACATTTTAGTTTGGTTGTGGTTGAGTTGTGTTTTGTCATTAAACAGAAGAATGTGGTTTAACTAGTTTACTTAGTAGGGCTATCTCTTTCGAGTTAAGACTTTTATATACTAGATTTTACTAGACTTTAGATGCTAGGCTACTTCAGAGAGACTTTTTTGTTGTAAACAGTTCTATGGAGCTGCCATCCATGAATGAGAGTTTCGTATTGAACTGAAGAGTACAGGACACTTGAACCTCCTCCTGAATTGAATGCATGGAGGAAATATTGTAGTATCATAATTGAAGTAATAAAAATATCAGTTGACTCCCGTTTAGCTGGTGTATGTATCTAACTGAAGGTACTACGTGGCTTTACCACACCATCATCCCATGATTCAAAATTAAAAGATGAATTCCTGATCCTTCTGACATAGCTTAGATTCAAGCTTTAGAAGAACGTGTGCTTGATTCTCATTGACTATGGACTTAGATAAACATTGAAAATTTTGGTCGTTTAACCACATTAGGTGAAAATGGTCAATGAACAATTTCGCTCACCGTTAAAAATTTGAATTCTATTATTATTATGGCTATTTAACCAATTAAATATATTGTTAAACTAATTTTTCCTATAAATTCTAATAGTTTATAAATTTATGTAATTTTCATACGTGCAGTCTTAGGAAGAAATAACAATAAATTAGTCAAAATAATGGAAAATGTAGGCACCTAATTCAAAATCAAGAAAAAAACGATGATTGTGGTTAGTTACAGCACTATTTAGTAGCAAAAAAGCACTCTATATTATTTTATTTTGTTCTCTCCTATATTTATTTCTTCAATTTTTATTATATTGTATCGAGTAAACATTTATATTCAAGTTTACTTCAATTATTTTAGCTTGTTTTTTTATTCAAATTTAAATTGCAAACAAAGGATTTCAGAAAAGTTAAATTACACACTGCAAACTATCTAAAACCGAACGACAAAACAGCCCTGGAGTTAAAATAACAAACCAAAAAAACAGAAGTCAAAAAGTTACAATAGGATTTGGAATAATTTAAATTTGTCAATACCGTCATTTTTGATCTTTAGAATGAACAGAAATAAATTTTCGAACTTTCAATTCAGATTACATTTTACACTTTGATTATTTCAATTTGACATTCACGTGACTTAGATAACGTCTTTTATTTTTCAATTAACCACCTGCAACTTCTATTACAATAAAAAAATATGTATTAATAATGGTTGATAGATCACATCTTATATTTTCGAAAATTTTAAGTGATAAAAATAATAAAAATAAACAAGAGTTAAAGGGATGAGAAAATAAAATGCGTAAAAACGTAAAATAAAAAAGGTTCAATTTTCTTCCTCAAATTTTTCTAACACTGTACTTCATGGAGCGCCTAAAATGTGGTTTATTCTGCTGAAGGAGGAAATTGGTTCCATCTGATTTTATTCCATTGGGTCAATTTATTTCTTAAAAGGGAATGTCTATTTTTGGCTCAATGCAATATAAAGGTCTGCATTTATGGTTTAAATGCCATCTTTTAGATTCAACTTAATTGATTATGATTCTCTCCAGATAATAATTAGTTTGTTTCATAAAAGAGTAGCCCAAACTTTTTTTTTTAATTTCTTTACTTCTTAGCATATTTATTCCCGAATTATTTTATTTTTTAGTATTATTTACTGCTGCTTCTGTCTAAAATTAAGTGTTTGAAATCTTTGTAGAAAATAATGAAACTGTCAAATCGTTATAAAGGTCTGCAATAAAGAAGTGAACTTTTCAGTCACCAGATCGCCATTGACAACCAATTATTTAAGGGTATTGGAAAATTTTAGTCTTATAAAAAGTTGTATTTCAAATAAAACTATCAAAGGCCGTGGGGGCTCGGGTTCCACCCAATGAGGGAACCCGAGTTCGAGTCCCAGCGATGGCTTATCGATTCGAATTCCACACACGACTCACACTGACGACAGTGCTGACTTAAAAATATCCTCAATGGTAGACAGATCATGGGTTAGAGTCCCCTTGTCATCAAGATATCCGTGGAAGAGTTTCGTAGTTTTCCTTGTCATGTAACGCAAATACGGCTAGTTTCATCAAAAAAGTCCTCCACGACGGACAATCTCTCCGAATACTTAATCCAGGAGTTCCCTTGTCTTCTGGATTAGATTTAAAATTACAAGGCTAAGGAGTCGGGCATTGGCAGTTGTAAACTCAAAATTAGGTCTGCCGTTCAACGACGACTATAAAATAAAACTACTATATTTTTCCGAAGTCATGTGTTTTCTGTTGACAAATATTAAAAATGGGGTAGAATAGTTTCGGACTTTATGAGGGATATTACTTAAATATGCAAAGATTTGCATCCCAGAAAGACTGTAATCTATTTCAACATCTGTGTTTAAAAAAAAAATTGCATCTTTTTTACGTTTTGGATAGACCTTCCGAAGAAAAGAAAATTCTTGAATTTAGAATAAAGGAGATAAAGAAACCCACCATGTATTTAAAAACAAATCTCTTTCATGAACAAGTGAATGTTGAGCTGGTAGAGGGATCAAAATTCAGATGAATGTTCGTTTCATTACCGTGAAATTAAATGCAGAAAAAGTTAAACAATGAAAAACGTTCAGCGAGAATTCCCGAATATTCTCATATTTTAACATTTATGCGTTATTCTATCAGTGTTCACAGTTTTTCTAAAGAGAGGCTTCAGTTCTCTCAATCGACAGAAAACAGGGTCACAGAAATTCTTTGAAGACTGAGACAGTCACTGATGATTTGCTTAAAACGCAGAAGTTTTAAGAGCATGTAAAATTTTTATATAACTTTTATGATATATTTAGAGCTAAATTATATATTTTATATATAATATAGCTGTTATATATTTTATATATAATAATAATATTTTATATTATTATTATATGTTATTATATATTTTATTATATATAATTGTTCTCCCTAACCTTTTATACAACTGTTTAAATTAGAGTGTTGGGCAAGATTATTAAAATTAAAATTTTAATTTATTAAAATATCCATACATATGCTTTACTACCACTTTGAAAAAATATTTTCTTAATCGATAGAAATTCCATACTTGTTGTAGGGTATGTTCTAAATTTCTAAAATTTGCCCCCTCCCCCCGCACAGATCGTAAAATTGACATATGGTATTTTAGTGTCAAAGTGCAAAGTGTGTTTTTTAGAAATAAGCTTGATTCAGTCTTTTATTTCCTATTTTTTTATCGTTTTGTTCATCAAAAAGCTGTTTACACTACATCTGTTGACATTTTGAATGTATAATTTTTTTTTTTTTTTTGGAATTTTTTGTGAAAATAAGGCTGATCAAAAAGTTATGCGTGGCTAGTACTTTAGAACTGAAATTTTATGCCCTGCTCTACGCTTATGGCCTAAATACTATCATTTACATTAATCTCAATGATGAATGATTCGTTTATGGTAATGATAGATTTATGAATTAAAGTTCTGTATTAAAGTTCTCCTAAAGTAAAAATTTAAGCATTATAGATTTAACTTCTTAAAATTGATTTAATTTCCTTTTAGGTTAAAATTTTATTTAGGGCTGCAGTTGTCTAATGAAAAATGTGCAAAATTTCTGTAGAAAATATTCAATACAAATATATCAATGGTTTAACTTCCATTATTTATTTTAAACTTAATTTATAATAATTCTGTCATAATAATAATAGGTTGAAGCGTAAAAGCTTATTTATAGCTTTGAGGTTTGACAAATTATTTTATTTCTTAATGTATTTAAACTTCATTTAGAGTGAATGCTGTCAATGGTAAAGTAAATGAAATTTCCGTAGAAGATATGAACATTCAGTTAGAACTTTTTACACAAATTACAACTATTTTACAATTTATAAATGTTTGTACAAAAATACAGCAATACAAAGTGATATTAACAACGTAGTTAATTATGATTAATATCAAAATTAAAGAAAAACGATTAAAAATACAGCGCGCTTTGCATAAAATTTGCGCATAACAACGCTTATTACATAAAATAAACATAAACCAACTTAAATTACTGAACTTATTAAAAAAAGTTTTTTTTACAAAAGTAGTAACTGATATTTTATTTTTAGTATGAACTTTTATTATTATGGAATATTATTTTAATAATTAAAACAATTAAACTAATTTAAACAATTTAATGACGTTAATTAACAATTGGGCTATTGAAAATAACAAATTATGCATATATTTCAGTTTATAATAGTGCTTATTATTAAGATTCTAATTTTTTTACGACTTGGTGAGCTGTGTCATTACAGTTAAAAATACAGTTAGACATGTGGTGTATCTAATTAAGAACATTATTAATATTTTGTATTAACAATACATAGTCAACGATGAACTAATTTAATTGCAATATTTTGCTAATTGAAACAATGTAAAATGTACAATTTTATAAATAGTATAAAGAAAAGCCACTTTCTTTTCGAGAGAATGTTGAAAATTCGCTCCAAGCTATCTTTTCCAATTTTTTTTTTAAAAAAAAGCATAAAATATTACTTTAATAAAATATTATCTTGAGAGTGAGATTTTGAAACCCAGATAGCCTCGGGTATTGGCTTATATCCTCGAATCCAAGAAACACAGTGATAGAGTAGTTGGAATTGAAATTGATACATTTTCCACCCAATTGTTATTCTGGAAGAAGAAAACCTGCTTGGAATTCCAAATAAATTTACCATTTGATAGTTTGAGAAAACCACTCAAAAGTCTATATGTTTCGCTTGAAAACTATAGACTTTTTTATTGTAATCTTTTATATTTCACATAATTAATAGTTGAAAACTATGAAATATGTGTTTCTAGTTTTCTAGCTTACGTGTTTTTAGCTTTGTATAAAGAGGCTACTAGATAATGTTAAAATGAAGACCGAGAGTAGTAATCTTAATCGCGATATATTTTATTTCATAACCGTCGTTGAACAGCCGACCCAATTTCATGGGTTTACGACTACTAATGTTCAACTCCGTAGCCTTGTAATTTTGAACCAATCCAGAAGACAAGGAAACTCCTGGATCAGTACCCCCAGAGGTATTGATTTGTTATGGGAACATGGAGGACTTTGAGACTCGACAGATTTAACGTGCATCAGTCACCATTTACTACACGGGGAGTCTTCGGCCGGCGAGGATCGAACCCACGACCTCTTGGATATGAGCCCAGCGCCCTACCGACCAGGCTATCCCGGCCTAATCGCGATATATTATTGAGAATGCATTGGTGCATTGAAATTTGTATTCATTAGCCATGGGTGTTAATGCTGTATGAGGGACAACTCGAAAAAGCAATAGCCAACCCATGGTCTTTCAAACAGATTGAAGAAGATGAACAGGAAGATGAGAGTTTGGTTGACAACAGTTGATGCATCAAGCGCATATAAATCATATGTTTGAGTCTTAGATCTGTTAAATCACATCTCCTTGGTCTCAATATTAAGAAAAAAAAAAGTGTTTAATCGCAAAAACTCAACCAAATGCAAAATAACTGGTTGACCAGCAAAAGTCCATTTTAATTAACAATTAAATGTAAAAAATAAATGTAAAGACTGATTTTAACTTTTTAAAGTAATTACTTATTTACTAGATTGTTTTCTCTTTAAGTTCTTAAATAGCGCCACTAAGCTAAGATATTTTTTTAAGGTTTACTTTTTTGCTTTAAAATGTAATGTTTACTGTTTCAAATCTGTGCAATATTTGAACTTAAAAAAAAATTATAATATTTAAAATTATTATTAATTTTTGCGAAAATATCCATACAAATGAAATTGATTGGCTCCCCTAATTAGCTATAGTAAAAAAGTTTACCGTTTGTTTTTGACAAAGTTCCTAATTTGATCTATTATCCATCAATTATAAAAAGAATCAATCAATGAAAAAATTAGCATATTTCTTTCATTGTTAACATATGTTGTACTAAACATGTTAATAGAAATTACATGTTTAGTACAACATATGTTAACAATGTACGTTTAGTACAACATGTTAACCTACGATACCGTGCTACTCCCGCGATTAGCCTGGCAACAAGGGGACTCTAACCATGATCCGTCTACCACAGAGGATCTAAGGTCCTACCACTGTGTTTGGAAAAAGCCAGGTGCAGAATTCGTACCGACCATTCATCGTTGAGATATAAACCCGGTGACCTTTTCTATCCGCACAGCCACCACGTCTAATTCTAATTTTTCCAGCTCGACGTCGACAGCTTATTACTTTTAGTGTCAATGCCTATTATATTACATCAATAGTTTAGTAGTTTTAAGTTAAAGTGATGAAATAACTATAGGAAATATTCATTTAGTTCTATGATAAATTTAATTTTATTTCTTGCACTAACTAGTGCAAAATAAATATAAATTATAATTGACTACAAGATATATTATTCAAATTATCTTATTTTCTAAATATAGGTTTAAATAAAGCCTAGTGAGTGAAACTCTACTCATTTACTCACAAGACTTCATTAATTGTGCAAATTTTTAATATTAGCCAATTTAAACAACATATTTCCTGTTTATCAAACATTTAATTATCATTTCTTAAAGCTGTCAAAGTAGTTA
Source organism: Parasteatoda lunata (assembly GCA_949128135.1). Lineage (NCBI taxonomy): Eukaryota > Metazoa > Arthropoda > Arachnida > Araneae > Theridiidae > Parasteatoda > Parasteatoda lunata. The sequence goes on from OX421979.1 coordinate 35,182,969, forward strand.
GGTAATTATGTTTAAGAAGATATGTATGTCTTTGTGCATAATTAAGTTATCTAAAAACATTATTTGAAAGGTGAATCACAGACAAGAACTCTTTGTTGTTTTCATTAATTAAAAAATAATGTTCCTTATCGATGTATATTTCTCGGAAGTGGTCTAGACGTTTAATTATAACGCCATTATCATAGAAGCATGAAAAATTTTATGATATATTATATTAATCATTCGAGAATTTATTTCATGGAAGAAATAATTTGTCTGTAGATTTCAAAATTCAAATATAAGAGGAAAGTAATTAGTTTTAATTTAACTTTTATTGTATAAACTCGTATATTATTTTGCCCATAAAGCAAAATTTTAGTCAGTACTAACTTTAATATGCAGAATGTTTGTGCTGAAAGAAATTTATTGTATAAAATATTGTAACGGATCTACCTATAATAAGATACTATTAATGAATTGATACACGGGGAAAAATTTCTGATAAAATTACCATACTTCTATGGTAAAGACAATTCTGGTTAAAATACCACAGCTCTGGTTATTTTTGGCAAACCATTGTTTTGGTATTCATTATGGTAATAGCCTACCGGAAATTCTGGTTTTCAAAATTATAGTTTTTATTATCACACTTTTAATGAAAATATAAATTCGGAAATTAAATTCAACCTAATAAATAATTCTTAAGCAGTGCTCAGAAGTATCACTATAAAATTTCCAAAATGTTCATTAGAACTTTCATTCATTTTAAATTATTTATTTGGTTATTATAAACTTTTGAGGTCTATATATTTTACCAAATAGAGTAGCAGTAATATGTTTTCACTTTTATAGTTTATTTAAAATGGTGGTATATTTAAATGATTGAAAAGAGTTGCACATGGATATAAATTCTTTTTTATATTTCATTCGTTAAAGCACCAACAGATGCTGTAGAATTAATACCACTAAAGTTTTAAAGAAGAGATAATAGAAGTATTTTAATTTTAGTCTGAAAAAAAATTCTTATTACTATGTATTTTGAAGTTATTTTATTTTTTAAAAATGAAAATATTATTTTCAAAAATAAAAATTTACATAAAAGAGTAGACAAATATTGGTTTGGTCAATCCCCAATCTTTAATTAAGGTAATATTCCAATATTAATTACATTACTGTAGGGAAATAATAATTTTAAGTAAATTAAGAAACATAAAAATAATTATATAACTTGGAAATAATAGCAAATAATAAGCAGATCCAAAACTATATTCAAACAAAATTTATTAATTTATAATCACTTCGATGTTTATATACATAGACAGAACGTAATATATTTTTTAAAATTTTAATAATGCTAAATAATAATCTTAAAAGTTAAATATATTATTCTTTTTATACATATCACACTATTCATGAAAAAGAAAATACAAAATATTCACTCAAAAGTATAATAGATAAGTATGTTTTTGTTACTAAGAGAAATCATTCAATTCAAACGTTTTTTGACTTACAGTAATTTAAAATAAAAATTATGTTATTATTTGCCTCAATGTTTACAGTTTTGAAATTCGGGATCATCTGAAAATAATTTTCAAAATTTTAATAAGATACTAAATTTTTTAATATACTCTGCCTCATCGGAATAATTTTTTTTTTTCTAATTGATAAAAAGGTTACTAATTGACTATTACTAATTGATAAAAAGGTCAAATATTTAAAACTTACTTTCATATTTTTTCAAATTAGAAAAAAAGGTGGTGAGTATTTGAGCAATATTTTTATTACATACTCCTTACTATATATCTTTGAGATTTATATCATTTTCATAGATCAGGTTACTAATAGATAGAGGGTTTTCAGAGTAAGTTCATGTTTGCAAAGCATTGTCTGAGTAGCTTAAGTGGTAAGAGCTTGGTCTCTGAAGTAATTAAAACTAAGATCCCAAATTTGATTCCTAGACTAGATAAATTTTCACTCAGTTGGAAAAATTTTATTTACATATTATGGTATATAAAGTAAAATACATAACTTGAATAAAAACTTATAAACTAGAAATAATGTATTAAAATTAGCAGGGTGCATATGTTATGATACATAAAGTTTCCACTTTTTAATAAATAATGTTGAGCAAGTAACGATAAGACAATATAGTATAAGACAATATGCATGAGATTATAGCAAGCTTCAACAACAAAATCGTCCAGCAATCAGCAGTTAAAAAATAAGTTCACAGTTAAATCTTGCGCCCATCATAATGCAAAGTTTTGGTGCAATCAATTGCTCCATGAAAGTATTTCTCGATTATATTTACCAATTTATGATGCAACTTAAATAAAACATTTTTTTCAATTAACCAAACAATGGTGCAATTTGAAACTTTACACCAAGTATCGTTTAAAACATTTACCGAGTTTTTTTACAGTGTAGCATGTTAAGTCGCGAAACAAGTTTCCCGCCTTCGTGTCTAATTTGTACTATTGTACATATGCGCATAATGTGCATACGCACCAGACAATGATGCAATTTGCGTGCGCGACTAAATGATTGCCATTAAAAGACTTGACTGAACTTATAATCCACTGCTTAGCAGTCTTTTACATTCTCATGAATAGTTATGTTTAAATCAACTACTACTCTCGGATATACCGATAATTCTTACCGATATATCTCGGTTATACCGATATTATACCGATAATTCTTACTTCCAAAATTTTTGAATGGTACTGAATAATAGAAATTAAAAACAAAAAGAGCTTTATAAAATTTTAAATTGTTACGAAAACTTCTTTGGAAACTAGAATTTACTCTTTGGAAGAGAATTTACAATCTCAAGTCATTTTATTATAAACATGGTCAGTAACTAGGTGTTGACTTTTCATCTTCAAAACCCAAGTAAGTTAGAAGTTAATTCTCTTTGGCGCTGTCGCTAACTCCCAACATATTCATTGTCCCTCAATATTTTGACAGAAAGCAGAACACGCTTTTAACTTTTTAATCTGAAGAAAAAAAAAGTTCTGTCACTAACTCCCAACTTATTTATTGTCCAGCAATATTTTTACAAAAGGCAGAAAGCACTTTTAACTTTGTAATCTGGAGAAGAATAAAAAAAGTTTATTGTCCCCATAAAACCACACCATTTTCCTAAATTATTTTGCTCTTGCGAATTTAGTTATGGGTGAATATTACTTCCCCAACTAAGAAATTAAACAATTTAACAAAGTTTCCTAAACCTAGTGAATAGAGCAATTACTAAGGGACATAACGTTTTAATATCGTTACAATTTTCAGGGGAGAGAGTCATAAAAATATGACTCCAATAAGAATAACCTTATTTGGGAACAGAACTATGTTGACACCAAATTTTACGATCCACTAAATACCGATTCTTTTATTTCTGCTTCACACTTCAGCATTGAGTGGTATCTTAGCTCTCTTAAACATTTCTATTCCACTTCGTTTAAGGTCGGTAATTCGTTTAGGATCCAATTTCGCGCTTACATTTAAAAGTTAATAAATGATGGGAGCTTAATTGCAATTTTTACGATGTGGGAATATTTTCCGGATTATGAACCTTCGGAGAATGCTTTGGAAGGTATCTCTGTATGAAAATCTCGATTATCGCAGTAATAAAGGGTTGGAAAAGCGGAGCGGTACTGACTATAAAATTTGAATATTTCTAAACTGCCGATAAAATTATAAGCTTATCAAAAGAAGATAATTATTTTTCTCCTTATTCGTAAAAAAAAAAAACTTTTTTTGCGATATTGATGGCAAATTTAATAGAAAACCAATATTTTTTTCTGACTTGAATAAATATTTAGAGAATAAATATCGCTTGAATATTTAAAACTTCGAGCGACGTAAATTAGCATAATATGTTAATGACATCAATTAATGTCATAACCGCCATGATGGCCCAGGGATAGAGCATTTTATCTCGCAATGAGTTGCCCCAGGTTTGAATCCCAGAAGGGGCTGGTTGATACAAATTCCGACAACAGTGTGACGTAAAATATTCTCAGTGGTTGACGAATCGTGGGTTAGAATCCCCTTGCTATCGAACTAATCGTGGATGGTTTTTTCATGAAATGCAAAGAGCAGTTTCATCAAAAAGTACTACAGGGAGGCTACCTTTTCGTAATGCTTGATGCATGAGTTCCAATTGTCTTCTGCGTTGGTTTTAAAATTACAAGGCTACAGATTTGAACAATGATAGCCGAAAACTCAAAATTGGGGCAGCTGCTCAGTGCCGGTTTTTTAAATGAAATTAATCATAAGCAAAGAATTTAGAAGACTTAGCTCCATAACATTATCCTTATAGTTATAGGTTTACATTAAGCAAAATATAAACATGACATTATTTTTAAAATCTGAAAATAAAATTTTTATAATATATTTAAATATTTTCTCTAAAATTAAAGTTTTGTATTTTTTAATGCAAATTTCTTTGTTAAATAAAATTTCTGAGGGTGTTGTTTTATATGTTTTGCTGTGTTTTAATGTTTTTTTCGACTATACTATTCAAATATCTTACTTTGAACTTTATATTGTTTCTCTTTAAGTCCAAAAATGTAATCTAAATCCACTAAACAAACCTCTACATTTAAAAAAAAAATCTAATATTACTTATTTTCCAACTAACACCATTTTATATTATTTCTCACAATTTTTAAAGTAATTTAGGTAACTGTTTATTTTTCGCTTTGAATAAATAATATACTAAAATAATCGCCATTACAATTTTACAAAAAAGAATGAGATAGATAACCATCTTTATGATATTTATAATCTGTTTTGCTAAATGATAACATCTTATAAACTGCTTATGCAAATTTTAAAGCATAAAAACTGTTAAGACACATTGTTTCGTATTACTCTAAACTCATCAAATGAGATTTGATATTTTAATGCACATTCATTCATTACTTCTTTTCATTTTTTCACTGCACAGCAAGCACCGGCAGGAAATACAAGAAAACCGATTTACCATCCTGTGTCGTTTATCATATTACCTACGTATTTACTAAAACGAAAGTTAAATAGTTCTCGATTTCCTTTTTACTTGATGCTTTTAAATTATAATTCTTTGCTAAGCTCACATTTTAAAAACTCATGCAACTGTCGTATTGTTATTATTTTGAAAACAAATAAAAATTTGTTTTTTTTAAAAAAAAGTCAATATTCAAATAGTTTTTATAACTAAATAAAATAAGGGAAAAAACTGATTTTATTCAATAATTCTCCCGTATTTACATTGAGTTAGAAATATTTTTCTAATAAAAACATTGATAATAAAATGGTATTTTGTTTAAAAGATTGAAATTGAGGAAAAATATTTTAAGACTTTTAAAATATACCTATTTCCGTAAACTATTGAATAAAATTATTAACTGTAAAATGGCTATTTATACAAAAAGAAATTTAATTCATATCGCAATAAATAAATATTTACTTTTTAAGTTTCATTTCAGTGTTTAAGAAGACAGGATATTTTTCATATTTATTCCAAATTTTTTTTAAATAAATAATTTTGTTCTTTTTTATATAAACGATTAGATTATTAATAAATTTGCCTTACAGTAAATATATAATCATTGTTTATAGACTAAGTTCTCTTGTAATGAGAATAACTTTAGTTTTAGTGATTTAAAATAAATAAGCCACTAATAAATCTGAAAGGTATTAAACCCTCTGACGCAGATGGGACACCGGTGACCCTTTATTTATATATTTCTGACTCTCTAATTGAAGAAAAAAAAGTATTTTGGAGTTTTTTAATTATAAAAAATAGTCTAATAATTACTAAAAAAAGTCTGTCAGGTCATGAAAATTCAACAAAAAAAAATTTACAAAATTTATTAAATTTTAAAAATTTATCTATAATTGATATTGAAAATTAAGGAAATTTCAATGATAGCTAGCTTTTTCATTTAAATTTAAGTAAATGCGAATTTAAAACAAAAAGTATTGTTTAGAAGTGAGCCGTGTGTGGAAGGAAAAAGACATCGGTGTTCCATGCTGTTTAATAACCATAATTTATTAAAATGTTAAATGTAACATTTTTAACTTATTTTGACCTAAATTAGGACATAATAAGGAAAAATAGTATGGAAAATATTTTTAATAAAAATTCGGTGTCAAAGGTTTAAATATAGACTTATTGTATAGTCCAAGCTTATTTTTTACAGTAAATATATTTGTATTTAGCAATTTTTTATTTTATTTTTGCGTATAGACTAAGCTCATTTAAGTACAATAGTTTTCAGTAGGTTTATATTAATAAAACATTAATAAATAATAAAACAATTTTGAAACGGATTCAGTTAAGAATATAAATTTAAATTTAAGAAACATGATTTAAGTTAAAATTTTAACCTTCCATCACTACATTAAAGGATTATCGTTTTTACAGTGAATGCATTAATTTTCTAATACCTTGTAATCACCTTTTCACATATATATTTAAAAGTTATTAAATATAAAATTATTGCATATAGTCTAAGCTTAAATTTTAGAGTAACTATTTCTGTTTGCAATTTTTAATCTTATTCTTGAGTATAGACTAAGCTCTGTTTTAGTATAATAGTTTTCAGTGGTTTTACATTAATAAATATGGAATTAATTTGAAACAAATTCAGTTAATAATATAAATTTAGATTTAAGAAACATGATTTAAGTTAAAAATTAAACACTTCATTACTGCTTTAAAGGAGTGCCATTTTTACTGCAAACGCATTAATTTTCTAATACCGTTACAATTCCTCGTGTTCAGTCTTTTATATTATTCAGTGTCAATGCTTTCCGGTATAAATGGGCAAACATTCTTAAGTAAATTGGGACATCGAGGAAGCGAAGAGCCAGAATGGAATGAAATGACATCACCGGAAGCTAATTAAATCATTCGTATTTTGAGATAAAAGCAACTTAATTTGCATGACAAGTTTGGCAAGGCATATCAACTACAAAGAGCTCTTGCTGTTTGCCACGTCGGAGAACTTGTACGGATTCATATAAAAGGAAATAATAAAATAAAGCCTAACAATAAATAATTCATTCCAACAGGCTGATATGGAACTTAATTATGACATTTCAATGACTTGCGTAATTATGGTATGCTATAAGAAAAACATTTATAATTAAAAATCTGATTTTCTTATTAGCCACCTTCGGTGACCTGTTCGGCCACCTTTCAAAATAATCTTGTACAACATATTAACTATAATGGTAATCAAGCCGAATGCACGGCACTGCTTTATTTAAATATTCTAATTCTTATACCCCTCCTCCAACCTTCTAACATCTTAATTAGTTTTAATTTATATATTAACCAAATTTCTCACTACCTTGTTGGCTGTTGCCTGAGCGGAAATACTTTAATTTTGAAACAATTTTTAAAGAATGTTCTTGATATTGTCAAAATTCTTTAGTTTTGATTTTTTGTAATAATTGAAAAAATCTTCCCGGCAGTTACAAATCAATCACGCAAACCACCGTACGTACGATTTCGGAATATTGAAATTATTTATTTTGAATATAGAAAACATACCTGATTTAAATGACAGAAAACATACACCAATGCTTCATTACATGCTGTACTACTTCGTCATGCACCTCTCAAACCATAACTTGAGAATAACATAATTATAAAAGCATTCTATTAATAAATAATAAAAACATTCTATTGTTCGAAAAAGGCAAGCACCGTCGCTAATAATTGGCACAAGATAAACGGTAAATGATAAAGTTTGAAATTTTATGAATACTTGCTTTCTTTGGTGTCAAGCTTGGTGCCCTTTAAAAACCATGTTGCACAGCATATAAACTTAAATGGTAACCAAACCGAAAGCACAGCACAACTACATTTAAATATTTGAATTTGTCAATCGCTTCTCCAATCTTCACACCTCACTTAGTTTTAAACAATATATTAACCTATTGTTTTTCACCTTCTAGCTGTTGCTAGTTTCTTCCGCGCGGAAGTAATTTGATTATAATTTCAACTTATTTCAAAAGATGTTCATGATATTGTCAAAACTCTTTATGTGTTGAACTTTAGTAATGTTTTAAAATCTGTCCGGCCACAATTAAATTACACAAACCACCGCTAAGTATGAGTTCTGCAAAGGAAAGCTCCGTCACCAGTAATTGGAATGATAGTATGCGGCACCATCTATGTTTATGTTTAAAATTTCTACAGCCATTTTCAAAATGATTAAAAAAAAGAAATCTAAACAATTACTTCGTAACAAAGTTTTTATTTCTACAAAAATATAAATTATTCTAAGCCGTATGTTGTTGGTTATCCCTCTAAGCTAAGGCAAACTAAACCAAATCCAGAAGATCATGTCGCATAACTAAATCAAAAACTACATCCCTATCATTCAACATCTGCCTCACAGAAGCACCAATACAATCTAAGATATAAGAAGGAGAAGCGATGGCAGAACACCGTAAGTCGTCTTGTTTCCGTTAAAAATGAGACTGTTATTGTGACTCCTAAATCTAGATGGGGTGGTCTGAACAAATCTTGGTCATGAGCACTGCAATGACAATCCAGGGGACTCTGCGGCATACCAGTCATGTCCGGGCGCGGATCCTCCAAGTGATGTTTATATTATCTAAAAACAGGGAGTGGACCTCAGAAGGTTGCAGTTCAAACGAAAGGGACAGTGGGAAGTTCGCCATCTTCCCCAGCAAGCAGGTCTGCAAGTTTGTTTTCGTAATCCCCATCATGAGAAGGAATCCACTGTTAACATACAGTACCACTCTGGGTCGAAGCACACAATTTTAGAATCATATCCTCTCCCAATTTATCTAGGATATTAGACCAATTCCCCAATTACTGTATGGAACTTTTGCTATCTGTCAAGATCCAAACATTATCCTTGTCAGCTTCTACAGCAAGATTTAATGCATCTTTAATCGCAACAAGCTCGGAGTGAAAAACTGAGCCTTAACCAGGGTTTCTAAAACAATATCTATGTTCTCGAGTATTTGATTTCATAAGAACACCACTGCACCTTCTTCCCGAGTCAGATCTGCTTCCAACAGTGTAGTGAACAAAAGCCCAGAAAAGCGCATCAGTTCTGGGTGTTTGTTTTGTTAGGTAAAATTCATATTGAGGTCTTCATTAAAAGTTACTAGTCATAACTATTTTTTTTTATCATAACTAATGTTTCCGAAAGTTTGAAAGATGAGTGTTAGGATATCTGGTGTCCGAAGAATGTATAGGACATAGCAGATGATTACCAGTAAATCATAGAGGTTGGAATTCTGCCTGTTGGTTAGCGGGAGGTTTTTTTTATTTCTAGTAAATTGTTAAGTATAAAAAATATTTATATTAGACTTGCATTTATCTAATATTATATAAAATATGTAATCTAATCTATCTAAAAATACGTAATTTAATCTATTTAGTACTATAAAATTTTTACAGGGTGTTAGATAATTTAAAACAGTTTTATAAATCCCTGAGATTATAAATATGATAAGATTATAAATCATAAAATAAGAAATATGATAAGATTGCAAATAATAAAATTATAGATATGATGCAATCATAAATCATAAGATAATAAATATGATAAGATCGTAAATAATAAGATTAAAGATATGATGAGATTATAAATCATAAAATAATAAATATGATAAGATTGCAAATAATAAAATTATAGATATGATGCAATCATAAATCATAAGATAATAAATATGATAAGATCGTAAATAATAAGATTAAAGATATGATGAGATTATAAATCATAAAATAATAAATATGATAAGATTGCAAATAATAAAATTATAGATATGATGCAATCATAAATCATAAGATAATAAATATGATAAGATCGTAAATAATTAGATTAAAGATATGATGAGATTATAAATCATAAAATAATAAATATGATAAGATTGCAAATAATAAAATTATAGATATGATGCAATCATAAATCATAAGATAATAAATATGATAAGATCGTAAATAATAAGATTAAAGATATGATGAGATTATAAATCATAAAATAATAAATATGATAAGATTGCAAATAATAAAATTATAGATATGATGCAATCATAAATCATAAGATAATAAATATGATAAGATCGTAAATAATAAGATTAAAGATATGATGAGATTATAAATCATAAAATAAGAAATATGATAAGATTGCAAATAATAAAATTATAGATATGATGCAATCATAAATCATAAGATAATAAATATGATAAGATCGTAAATAATAAGATTAAAGATATGATGAGATTATAAATCATAAAATAAGAAATATGATAAGATTGCAAATAATAAAATTATAGATATGATGCAATCATAAATCATAAGATAATAAATATGATAAGATCGTAAATAATAAGATTAAAGATATGATGAGATTATAAATCATAAAATAATAAATATGATAAGATTAAGATTATAGATATGACGAGATTATAAATCATAAGATTATAAATTTTTAATGACGAGGAGAATGATCTTGACTTGCATCCCCCTTTTGTGGTGCCATGTGTTTTCTAGGTGTAACAAAAATTTAATCACAGTCCACAGTATGAAAGAAACAATTTAATAATCATACCAGAATATTCTAAATCCCTAATTTAAAGAATGATACCGTGATATGATTCACTGAGGGCAATAAGTGCATTTTTATACAGCAAAGAGCTTAAAAACTGACAGCTTTTAATTTATTTTTAAAAGATTTTTATTTATGTAAGTTTCTAAAAATTAAGGTAAATGTAAATGAACATTTAAAACTTATTTCCACAAAAAATATTGTAACTTTTTAGCTGAGTTTGCTTTTCAAGTCTATAAATATAGAATTCACAAATGGGGGAAACTACCTATTAGTTACATTTAAAAGTACTTTTTAAATTTAAATTACTTTAAAAATGCCCTTTGAGAGGTATATTTATTCATTAATACAATTTTCGTTTTGCACATTTTCTTAATCATGAATACATGTCAGCATAACTTCTAAGCATCAATACTTTATGCATTATTAGACTTTAAATTCTTTACTTCCTTCATCTCATTGCCAACAATTTTTCATCAAAAGAATTAAAATATTTTACCCTTCCTTAATTTAATTTACCGTATTTTCGTGACTTGTCTCCATCTACTTTTAGGGAGTATCCCTAACTAGCAAAGCATATGCGGAGATCTCAGTGCTTTACCTCTAAATTTATTGAGTAATAACAGTTTCATAATGTAAAAGGATGCGATTTCGAGCTCAGCAAGAATAGATTAACATGAGCGAAACTTAATATTCATGAGTTTTTCTATAATCATCTGTTCAAAGCTTTTCATTTAGGTACAAAACGAGCCTACTTAGTTGGGTGAGGAGATTCGGGATTAGAGAATTTAGAGGCTTATGTGGCTGTTAATTGTGAAAATACCCATGATTCCAAGCTGGAAAAAAATATATTAATTCTTCGGTAATCACGAATGGTGTTTAATGTTGAATATAAATATTTTTTTAACTTTTAATACATAGAATATAGCTTCATTTTGGATTGAAAAAAAAATCTAATTATCAAATGAATAGAAAGTTTTGTTTTAATGGATCCCGAAATATACATTTTGTGTGATTTAATGCGATAAAACTATGAGGTGATTTTAAAGTATTTGAATATATAACCATTTGGCGCAAAATTTTTATTAAACATATTTTTCATATGTTATCATTATTTTGGTCGAAATAAGTGAAAAATATCATATTTATCATTTCAATAACTTATAGTTATGAATTACAATGTAAAAATCTGGTATCTATGTCTTCGTTAAAGGTAAAACTTTCCTAACACTGATAGATTTCCATTCAATAATTTTTCGAATTTTCACTAATTTGCAGTTATTTTGATCTAAGAGTAACAGTTTTTCATCAATAAAATTTCTTAAACTTACAAAATTAATTATTGATTAATTTTTGAATATGGATGAAAATAATGTTCAAACGACTCGTTTTGTTTTTTTTTTTTATTTAATACAAATACACAATTTCAATGATCTTACATGCATTTTAGTAACCATTAGACTGTTTTTAATAATTAAAAAACACACAAAAATTTTTTTGCGTGTAATAAGAACGTGAGAAAAAAATATATAAATTGAACATATATGTTCTATCTGAGGATAAATGTGCGAAACATGTACATTTTAAGACAATTTGATTGAAATTGATTTCGTCTATTATTCTCCAACCTTTGTTCTCGCTATCTTTATATACGTTTAAAACTATAATTATTTAAAAATTAATTACTTTTAAAAATAGTTCATTCTAAACTGACATGTATGTTATTTATGGTTGATAAGAAATATAATAAAAAATAAATAAAACTGTGAAAAAATCAAGGGTAATTGAAATTTAAAAAAAAGAGTTTTGAACTGAAAAGCAAAATTAAGGGAAAAATTGTACTAATTCATTGAAGAGAAAGTAATAAAACGCCGATATTATTATTGATTTTAATGATGATTTTTGGTAAAGTACAGTTTGATGCAAAAAAAAAAATAATAATCATGTTCTAAAAAGGAAAACTAATCGAAAAGTGGTACTAATACATTTGAGAAAACATTAAAAGTCGGTAAACTAATATTGAAGTCAATGATGCTTAATTACTTCTGGTAATAGGTAATATTTTTTTTAATAGTTGAAATAATTTAGATAATAATTGAAGTGAAAAAAATTTATGTACTTGGAAGTATAAACAAAATAATAATGAGAAAAATAAAAGTTCTAATTGTTGTCATTTTTTCAACTCTTTCGTTTACAATATACTATAGATATACTTATTATTGATATTACATTTAGTTTTAATATGGATATCACATTATACACAGATTTGTATTTTATACCTCTTTTAATTATCGAAGTAAAAACTGATCTAGATTTCAAAATTACAGTTTCAAAACAAATGTAGATTATACTTGTAACATATTTTTCACACTCCGAAACCGAAAATTCAAAAGCATGATATAGAAATTCAATTTTGCGTTGTTGCCAGCAGCGAATTCTGCCAGAAACAAACAAACATCTCTCTCACGCATGTCCCACCACAACACAATGCAATTCGCTCGAAAGAGTATCTTCTGTTTCAATTTTGGTGTTTTCAAATTCGGCTATTTTGGAGCTATATTGTCAAAAAATCGCTCAATATTGAAAAACTCTTTTTTTACATTATAACACTGTTTTATAATCATTTTTTACACTCACTTAGCAAGTAACTTCATTTTCCCCATTTCTCGGCGGTGACTTTACGTTATTAAATTTATCAAAATACACTACTCAAGTTCGAGTTTTGATGGTTTTCCATTGATGGACCAACATAATCTTGATGGTAATTATCAATAATTCCATCATGTGCCATTATATTTTTTAACGGTAACGAACATAAATAACCATCATCTCAATGTAGGAATTCGGACTGATTTATGATGGTCCAGCATAAGAATAACAACTTGTTTTGATGGTTTTTTGGAGGTGAACCATCAGAAATTTCGTTAGAGCATGGAGTTAGGATGCAGATAGATTATCTGTCTGCAATAATACATTCTACAATAATATACTTTAATATCTTTTATTTTAAAAAGTTTTAAAAGTTATTAATTTTTTCAACAAAAAGAGAGATTTTGTTTTATTTAACGGAAGTACTAACAAAATAAAACACTTATATAAGTGGGATACTCTTCGTAGGATGTTGAGAGAAAATTACTCAAATATATCATCATTTTTTAAAGCCCAAAATACTTATGTCTAATATATACTAAATATTTTACGCAATATGCAAATTATTAGATATACAGAAGAGAATACTTATTTAAGTGAATACTTTCTTAAAAGCAAAAATTTAATGCTTCTTCTTAAAATCAAATTAAAAATCAAAGTAAAAGAAATAAATTAAGTTTTCATACATTTTATTTTACAAAAGGAATACTTAATGAATCAGTTTCGAGTCTTTAACTCAAATGATATCTCTAAGGAACTTATAAAACGACAAACAACGATCTCTTTCAAAACTTGTCATGCAAATTAAGTATCTTTTATCTCGATATATATATAAACGATTTAATTAGGTTGTGTAACTGCCATCATATTCAAGATCTTCAATACGTCTATTTATTCAAGACTGTTAGTCTTTGCAATTTAAAAGCTCTGAAATTGAATTGCTGAAGTCCAAAAGAGTCAGGATGTTATAGTGTTAGAAAAATGAAAACTCTTTCATTACTTGCAGTAGACTTTCACTTAATATAATGAGGAAGTTAACTGTGAAATATGCGCGCAGTTTTAACAGAAGTCGGTTTTAGAGTTGTGAAAATTATTCGCTTATTTTTATCGAAATTATCTTGTGTTGATATTTTTTTAATTACAAAATATATTAAATATTAAATTTTAAAAATAATTTTCATACAATTAAATTAGTAAAATGAATATATGAATATCCGTTACTTCTCAGCATTTACTTAGGAATTATTTAATATATCTATTATAGTAAAATGAAGAGTAGTTTGTTTGTGTGTGTGTCTCTTACAACTTTTACAGATGATTGAATTTCTTTAATGCATTTTAAAGATAACATCAATGATAGTTTCTGTCTTTTAGCTCTCATTAAAAAAATTTTATTGCACGTTCCTTAAAATTTATTTTATTTATTTGTTATGTCAGATGAAACTAACGATAAACAGGAATATGGTAGCATTGGCAGATTACGTTATTTAATTAGTATTCCTAAAGCTATCCAATATTACATGTTATATAGTTATACTTTAAAAAAATTGTTTCCATAAAACTGAAGTCAACGGCATTTGGAATAAAATGATAAATTACATAATAAAAAACAAAACTAATGGAGAAGTAGTACTAATTCGTTTAAAAAAAGCGTAAAAATTAGCTGAATTATTATTGACACCTGCGATGCTAAATTATTTTTAATAATAGATACTAATTGAAGGAAAAAAATAAGCTATGTTCTCAAAAGAAAAATAGTTTAAATTTGTTTAGGAGAAAGGCAAAAAATCACTGTACCATTTTTGATTCCAATGATACTTAATTAATTTCAGTAATACTTACAAATTGAAATAAAAGAAAATAAACTATCCATTGTGAAGCAAAATTAATCGAGAAATGCGAATAATTCGTTTAGATGAAACGTAAAAATTCATCATGCTATAATGCTTTAATACCAATAAGGCTTCGTGTTATTACGGTGAGTGGTGCAGTTTTAAAAAGTACAAATATACTAACTTATGTAGAATCGCTCTATATATAAGTGAAAATTCGTTTGTCTGTGTGTGCGTGTGGGTGGGTGTATGTGTACTTTATAGACTCCTAAACTATCCAACGAAATCCGATTAAATTCAGCATAAAAATAATTTGAAGCACAGAGAAGTCACTGACGCCATTAGAATATTCTACGACGAACCATTCGAGCGGGATGAGTGAAAAACGAAAATTAATTTTCTGATTAGTCATTGTTTTAAATTTAACTGTAGATGATTCAATTTTTCGCGTATTATAAAAGTACAAGGATAAAAGAAACTTCCTGTGTGCTCCAAGTGTAATTCACACCTATCTACTCCAGACCATTTGTTGTCCATCCTGTGTTAGTTCACGATTTTCTGTGGGAGATCGGTCTTCTGGATTTGATCTAGCTAGGACTGGATCAAGTGAAATTAGAAACAACAACACATATATAAAAAAAATAACATCAGTGATAAATGCTAGCTTATAGCTGTATTTCATCAAAAACATAATTTATTGTACGTATTTATTTGTTTAATTATTTTATATCTACTATGTCGGATAAATTCAATGAACAACATTACTTAGTAGTGGAGCCTTACTTAGTAGTAGAGCCCCTGAATTGATAGTATAGGAGCCTTAGCGTCATCTACATCACTGAATGTGTAATTTTAAAGCTGACCGTTACCACACGTTTTGTTTATTTATATCAATTCTTTTAAAACGTGTTTCTAAAAAAATTATTATTTAAAATTAACGGTAGTTGGATAGAGAAAATATATTTATGTATTCAAAGTAAAAGTTATTGGAAAAGTGGTACTAATTTTTTCTGGATAGGCGTTAAAAATCACTATATTATTATTGACACCATTTAGGTAATATCTGCATATTGAAATAAAAGAAATAAGCGTATGTATTTGAAAGCGAAAATAAGAGTAAAGGTATTTATTTGTCTAAAAGAACTGTAAGAAATCGTCATACTATAATTGACGAGGATTATATTTAATTCATGTTGGTAATATGTATTGATTTAAGTAAAAAAATAACCTATGAACTAAAAAGTAAAAATAATGGAGAAAAGAGACTGATTCGTCTTGGGGAACCGTTAAAACTCGCCATATTATTATTGACCCTAATACTTAATTAATATTGACAACATGTATTAATTGAAATAAAATATAATAAACTATGTTATAAACAGCAAAGTTAATAGAGAAAAGGTTAATAGAAAATTCGTTTAGAAAAACCGTAAAAAATGACCATTCCCATATGGCGCTTAATTAATATGTAGTATTTACGATAATATGTACTAATGGAATTACTGTAATTGGTGCACTTTTGTTAAGAATTCTACAACGGTTTTTCTGTAGTTTTCGAAAGTATTTTTTCCAATGGTAGCAAAGATAGTGTATTAATATTTTAATAAATCAAAATTATAAGACCTTTTTTACACCACGACTTCAACAGATTAGCATATATTTCAACAGAAAAGTAAAGGTCAGATAGAGGAATGCTCCAAAATCCTTATCAAGTTCTAATAAGAATTCTATTTTAAAAAAAGGTTTAGTTAGCTGCCACTGATTTATGAATTTTGCAAAATACTTTAATTTTGAAGGGTTGTGTAATAAGTACCAAGCATACTAATACAGGTGTAAAATATTTTATTGATGAATTCGGTGTTTCTTAAAACTGCTCCAATACTAAGTAATTTGAATGCCGATACTTTGGAATTAAGTATTTTTCACCTCTCGAAAGGGATATGTACCGGAGAAAATTACTTAAGAGTGGTAAATTTTGACTATCATGAGTTGGCCAAGAGCAATTGCATCATGCCAAAAGATGTAAAATACATTTTATTTTTATTTTAAAAGGATGAACTACAAAAAACGAATTTTGCTTACTTCAGTAATGAAAAACCACCTAAAAAGGGATATATAATAGCATTAGATATAATAGTAATAATATCAAGCTCTCAAATTGTGTCTTTTAGTTTAGAGCATGATTTCGTAGTTTTTCTCATTATTGATTCTTTGCCTATTTCACGCACCCCGAGACAAGAGCGGGTATTCAGATAGTGTAGTATAATGGGAATGTTCAGTACCTATTAAAACTGTATCAATACTGTCTTGTATTAACATATATACTACGGAAAGTGATTTTTATGGCCCTTCAAAAAGGGTAAATACTGGAGAAAATTGTTTTAATATGGTAAATTAAACATGAGTCGTCTATCATGAGTTGGTCTCAATCAACAGATTAACCTTATTTGGGATGGGAAATACTGCTAGAAACATGTTTTGCTTAATGTAATAACGTAAAGTTACTGAGAAGGACAGCATATATAAATAAATAATAAATATTAGAAGTATTTTATTTTGATAATTTCTTTGGTATATGACTTAGAGTTTGTTATACATATTATATTGATGGAATTATTTTCGGAATAAAATTATTTAATGAAATTATTAAGCGCTAAAAATTCCACTCTACAGCTCGCCATTTGCGGCTGAATATTTAGAGTTGGCGAGTTAGTATTGTCATCTCAAAGAATGTGTTTAATATTAAACTGCCATATTTTTCATAGAGTTGTGAATTTTTAGTTGATGAATATTAAAATTGTGAATGAAGTGAACGTTTCAGACTTTAAGAAGGAGATTATCTAAACATGCAAAAATGTGCAACACAGAAAGACTGTAAGCGCCTTGAAGTTGCCTTTAAAAAAAAATCTCTCCCTGTATTTATGCCCAAGTCTATACTGATTTCTATTCCTGCAAGATAGTTTTTACCGATTCCAGAAAAAAAAGTATTTGTCGCACCGTAGTATTAGCTCGACAAAAATTTATACATATATTATTGTTAATGGTAGTTATTTTAAAGAACTACAATTATGATGGTTTTAAATTTTGATTCTCGGCAATTTGTGGCGTTATAGCAAGAAAAAGATATTAATACTATGCCCCGAGAAACCAATAAGTTTATATCATAGATAAAGGTAGAGAACATAATAATGAATAATAATAAAATTAATATTGTAATACTGTTGTTTTTTTTGGGGGGAGGGGGTAATTTTTTTTAGAAGATAGTAATATATTACAATAATAATGAGTTTATTACTGTTAATGCAGAGTACTCAATCAAATAGGCGCTTATTTCTCCCAAAATGTGCTGTGTACAGTTGGCAGTTAAAATATGATAAACGGTATTTTATTTGAGTTTTTATTAAGTGCATTTACTGTCACAAAGTCGTTAAAATTTAAAAACACTAATTTATTTCGAGTAATTTGAACCTTTTGAAATACAAATGCACGCCGTTTAGTCACTATTGATGTGGAACCCATTCATTCTAATAATTTAGAAAAGGAATTTAATTAGCAGAAGTTTTAAGTTAGAATATTGAACGCATCAGTGAGATGTAGAAATCCAGTTCTTTTAAACCTGTTCTTTTAAATTCTTTCCGAGTTATATGATTTCTTCCGAAAGATTTAAATTAAATTGCTCTGTTTTACTTTGAAATCACGTTGTTTGGGACGCAAATTACAATATACCATTATTTTAATGACATTTTACTCAGCCAATTAAAAATAGTAGAAATATCTTACTATCCAGTAATTTGCAAGACTTTGAATTTAAAAAAAAGGAAAGAAAAATTGTACAATTTCATTGAATAAATTGTAATGAAGATTTACAAAAAATTTTATTAATTATATCATGTAGTGCAATAAATATTATATATATATATATATATATATATATATATATATATATATATATATATATATATATATATATATATCACCGAGATTACTAATCTGTAATCTCACGACCGACAGAGCGGGGGCTCAAATTCCAGTGTCGACACCAGAATATTTCCTCCATTCCCTTTATCACATGAAGGGCATGCCTCCAATTTGTGATCCTGGACTATTAGAATATGATATTCTCCTTCACACATAGATTGTAGCTTTATAAAGCTGCTTAACACAAAAAAAGGCCTAGTATTTCACAATTCTTGCTATAAGTAAAAGAACCAAATACACTTAATAAACCACATTTCATGGTTCATTTTATAAAACAAAACTCCAATGCCCATTACTTAACGAAAAGCCTAGCTCCAAAGCCTAGTTAATTTTTTTATGGTTTTCAAGCCATGCTAGTTATAAATTGTTAATAAGAGTGTAGTTTTGTATTTATGGTCTTTTTACCATAAAAGTTCTAAACGGTTTCAAAACCGTAAAGGTAAAAAATTTTCTCTTCTGTAAAGTTTACGGTTAATTGGATGAACAGACTGCTGCCGGTTATTTGACCGTAATTTCAGAATAAAAACTCTAACAGTGTAAGATTGTAATGCTCCAGAGACATTTATGCAAAGTGTTTTTAAAATACTAATGATCACACTAGTGTGTAAAACACTAATTATAGAATATTGAGCTCCACCCCTTGCTCACTCCACTCACCTACCCTTTCCTGTTCGTCATTGCATTGGGTATTTTGTAAATTTTATTTTTTCAAAATAAAACAAAAATTATTTTGCAAATGAAATGTGAAATTATTGTAATTTTATGCAATAACGTTTTCTTTACATGGACAATCAATCTGCTTGCCACAATCGTAACGAAATGTGGGATTATCTGAATTCTGAAAAACAAAGATACTTAATTTTGATACAAAGATACAAATTTAATTTTGGGAATACGTATTGTGTGACAGAATAAAAGGAAATAAATGCGAAGAAATTTTGCTCGTCAACCGTAAATAACTTTAATCCTATATCATTATAGCACTTATTGTTAGAAATCAATTTTTTAATTTCTTGATTTACTTTTTTGTGTTTTTTATAATGGAAAAAATATTCCAAATGTCAAGATTTAAATTTGACAACATCTAATCTCTATCAATCTTTCTTTGTTCTTTGTCATTTTAAACAGTAACTCAAATGTGAGTATAAAGATCTTCAGGTGGAGTTTAAAAAATTTTCCTACAATAATGAACAAGCATTCCTTGTTTAAAGCAAAAGAATATGAGGAAAACGTCACACTTAAAATTGCAATTTCGTAAAATAACTTGTGATAAGTTCAGAAATAAAAATGTCACTTTGACTGAGCAAATTTCTTCTCTGTGCACTGTAAAATATTCCGAATCAAATTTCTGTTAAAAGTTCTGGTACTCTAAGTGCAGCATTCGTAAAATATTTTTTTACCATAAAACCCATTTTTACTGTAAAACTTCATACCATAATTTTTAGAGTACTATTTAATTACACCGATTCAGTGATTTTACGGAATGAATTTTTGTACATCAGAATTTTTGTTTCGTAAAGTTTTACGGGGGAAATTTTCACGGTAAAAATTACTGGCTCTTTGAACATTGGAACTTGGTGCGAATCCAGTTAATCAATCCAACATTTCAGACAAACTATTACATAACATAGGTTTTATCTATTTTTTATTTTAAAATTGTAGTTGAACAGTCAACACAATTCTGGGTTTACGACTACTATAATGTTCAACACCTTAGCTTTGTAATTTTGAACCTAATCCAGAAAACAAAAAAATTCCTGGGTCAAGTATTGTGAGAAATTTGCCTTTGTGGAGGACTTTTTGATGCAACTATCACACATTTACGTTACATGGGAAGGCTATGCTGTTATGGTAAAACTGCTCATTACGTTTCTAAAGGAGACTCGAAATCGTACTTTAACCGGATGCTTCTTTTTTACGACTGATTCGAATTTTTGATTAACTATTTATAGAGGTAGCCGCATTCTAGAAAATTGAATCACAATAGAAGAGGTTGAAAATTTTGGATTCCGAATGTTAATTTCATTTTTTGTGTTTTGCAGTTTTCACCAAATCTTAGGAACTTTTTAAACATGTCAAAACATTTTTATACTGGATAATTCCCAGCGAAAAATTTTTAACAGTCATTATTATTTTTAATTGTGAATACTCGATTTTTAAATAGCAAATTTTTAAATGACAAAATACAAAATCTAATTGGAATTTTTCCAAAAAAATTTTTAAGTGATAAAATTTCAAAAAAGTCGTTTGAAATTACATAAAGGAGTAAAATTAAAATTGTCTGTGTTTGATATTTTCAAGTTTTAATTTCTCAAAACCTATTCAACCGATTTCGTCCAAATTTTGCATTTTGTCATTTAAAAGGGTAAAACTATACATAAAAATTTGTATACGTTTTCACGTCCTCATTAAATAATTAATTAAAAATTAATTATGTAATTATCTCGATTAAAATGCTACAACTTTCTTCTATCTTTATTAAATAAAATAATGAAAAAATAACTACTTATAATTCTTTTTTTTTTACTGAAAAAGTTTAATGAACCAATTCTATATTTGTATGCAAAAAAAATAATGATTGGTGTAAATAGTAAGGAAAAATAACGAATTTAACAAAAAATGAAATTCAAGCTTTTTATTTCTCTCTTGACTATTGAAACGTTATTTTTTAGATTCGGGCTTCCTGACTTACCAGTATTTCTGATCCCATATTCTGATAGTCAATATCTTGATAGTCAATCAATCAATCAAATCAAGTCAGTGAAATCAATTGATAACAAGGCATATTTATTCAGAGAAAGTACATTTTTGTGTACATTTAGTTAATAGTTAGCACTAATAGTTAGCCCTTTAAACCATTAAGATTCGCACTTAGTAAAAATCTAATCATTAGAACAAAAGTTATTTAGAATAATGTATTCTTTATTGTTTCACTCTACAATCCTCAAATTAAACGTATAAGAGATGAAGTTACACAAACAAAATATGCAAAAGACTTTTATATTCTTGACAAATAAACGTGATAGCAATACTATGCCAAACTTTCGATTTCTATGTATTTTCTAGAAGTAATAGTCACGAAACTGAATACAATTTTTCCCTTTTATCTGAAAAGAGTGGCTTTTCAGCTACAAGAGTTAGAAGAGTATAGCTTGAAAATCTCTTTCTTTTCCCCCACAATGTTCAAAGTATATGTTCAAAGCAAAAGCATTTCAGATCCACAAAATAGGGGCATGAGATAGGAGAAACTGGTTTGCATTGTGCAGCGATGAAATTGAAGACGCAGGCTTTGACGGAAAATAGAACAAAAGAATGGAAGGCTTTCAAAAATATACACACAGAAAAAAAGACCTCAAGGGTCCAATTTCCTGCTATTTTCTACAGAATTATTTCCCTCGCAGGAATAAGTATATATAAAAAAATGAATTTTAGTGAAGCCTAAAATTTGAGTCTGTAAAATTTGCACGTATTTTTTTTGGTGTAAAAAGAATTTAAGTTTGTTTGTAAATTTATATTAACAAACTGCACGGCAAGAAATAGCGAACAAGACTTTTACCGCATTTACCAATTTTTTTCGTATATTATCAAAACCGTATTTTAGTTTTAATATACTTAATTTTACCAAAGCGCTAAGGTAAAAAGTTTCGAAAGTTTTGGTGTTTCCATAAACCCAGAAACACGGAAAATGTTGACATAGCCTGGTAATATTGCTCAGATTTCTTTTTTCACGGTGTGGTTTAAAAATCTACCTGCTACATTTCATTTTTAATAGTAATCTTTTACTAAGTAAACTCTCAGAAAAATAGATTTAAATTTGAACAATAAAATTGTTACTCAAGTGCAAGTTTTCTGTAATTTTAATAAGATAATAAGCTTAACCAAATTACTACTCAAGTTAGAGAACAGTAACGTGTAAAAAAGTTTCAAACGGATTAACTTAAACGATAAAGATATTTTATTAGTACCATATTAATGTTTCAGCCAAATTGCACGCTATTATAGTTTAACCGACCAGAAAGCTTTTAATAAAGTAGTTATTTCAGCTAAAGTAAAAAAAAATTTAATTAGTGTTAGCTTATTTTATTTTTATTTTTTTGAAAATTAACAACTAAAAATTTTTTTTTATAAGTTGGCTATTGATATCGGTACTTTTAGCTGAATTATTGTGCAAATTTTCTGCATTTTTTTATCAGATTATAAACTGAACTACATTTCTGCTCACGTTGTATCTTATCTTCATGCTAGATAAACATTCCCGAGAAACTGAAGCTGTAAGATATTTTACAACCGTCTTTGAACAGCTGGCGCAATTTTGGGTTTACGACTACTAATATTTAACTACGTAGCCTTGTAATTTTGAACTCAATCCAGAAGACAAGTAAACTCCTGGATTAAGTCTTGAAAGAAATTTTGCGTTCGTGGAGGACTTTTTGATGGAGCTAACCCGCATTTACGTTACATGCAGAGACCAGTCACGAAAATTTCCCACGGTTACCACGTCGGCAAAGGGGACTCTAACACATACACATATGATCCGTTTACTATTAAGGATATTTTACGTCATCACTGTGGTTGGGATGAGCCATGTACGGAATTCGTATCGAACAGTCATCACTGGGATTCGAACACGGTTCTTCTCCTTGGGACGCAAACGCTCTATCCCCTGAGTTACTGCTACTCCAGCTGTAAAGCTGTAATATATTCCTGATTGAAAACTTCGTTAGTTAAAAAATGTACAAAGATGAAGAAAAAAAACAGCGGGCATGCTTCAAGTGCATCAAAAATAGGCGCATATATTCAAAACTTGCCAGAAGTGAAAGTAAAGGAACAGAAATGATTTGAATTAAAAAAAAAAAAAAAAAAAAACGTGAAGTTGACGATGAAAAATGAAAAAATAAAGTATAACAAATTAATCTTTATTTTTCCATTTTTCCATTTTTCGTTGTCAACTTTAAGTTTTTTTATTTCAAATCTATTTTATTTCTTTACTTAAACATCTGGCAAGTATTGAAAATGGGTGCTGGTAACACATCGACTATTTTTTTTTCTTCATATTTGTATATTTTTGAAGTTGAGGTTTGTGGACTGCCTCCAAAATGACTTGGAATCAATAAACACCAGAGACCGAATGGCTGTATCAGGCAAAAAGAAGGACTGGTCCAGTCTTCTTGAAAAAGCCAAGGTCCATCCAGAACTTTTGAGCTATTGCTGATGATATTTTTGAGACAAATGAAGATTTCAATCAGATCATATCTTTGGGTATTTAAATTCAGAAAGATCAAGATTCTAATTTGTACGATGATACGGTTACTCTTAGCATGCGATTAATATTTCGGCCAATTTAAACTATATTATAATTCATCATGTTTAGATCAAAAAGTTTGAACACAGTGTAGAAATATTGTACATTAAAAACACTGAAGAGGTTTGTTTATCTCTCACTTTCCAATATTTGAACATTTTCGATCAACTGAAATTTGCTAAAGTCTAGTTGTGACATTTTTGATACATCTAAAATAGCACTGGGAATGGATATATTTTGAAAGTGTTAAAGAAACTTTCAGACGTTACTTCAGACGTCAAGAATGATGAGGTAAATCTCTACCATCCATCATTGGACTAAAAAGATTTTTCTAGAAACATCGAAATACGTTTTTTGAGTTGATCCTCCAGACGAAAAAAAAGAACCACACCTTTTTTTTTTGGACAATGATTGAGTAATCAATCAATCTTTTATAAGCAAGCATATGCGAGGGAAGTGTATTTTAATACGAACAAATCCTTTATCTAGATAAAGAATTTTAAAAACACGTCAAAGAAAGTTTAAAGAACACATCATAATCAACATGGAAAATTAAAAATTTTAAAAACTCCAATCAGCATAATATAAACTTGTTTTGTGACTAAAGGTGTAGTTTGACGTCTAAATCAGGCATTTATTATGAAAAATTATGTTTTAATTACTTGTGTGTTGACTTATAAATATTTTTTTTAATAAATAAAAATTACTAGTAAATATACCAGGTGTTTATTGTGGCTGAAAATTACTTACTTGATTGTGACTTTGTAATTTAAATATGCAACAAAGAAAACACAAGACATGCTAGTAGTGAATGGTTCTGAATAGTGAGAAGAAGGTGAATGCTGACTCAACTTATGCTGCTTTGTCGTGCATTTATATATATATATATATATATATATATATATATATATATATATATATATATATATATATATATATATATATATATATATATATATATATATATATATATATATATATATATATATATATATATTTGTGTGTGTGTGTGTGTAAGTATACAAAAAGGAAATTTCTTGAGAGTAAATCCTCAGACACCATGTAATTTTTATATGATTCTCTATATTGATTGGGTGTGTGCAAACTCATATATTATGGAAAAAAATTATTCTAAATTTATTCTAAATTATTCTAAAATTATTCTATTATTACTGATTATTCTAAATCTACAAAGAACAAAATTTGGAGGGGCAATTACTGGATTGTATGGTAATGACTTTCTGGTAAAAAAAATCCTAATTCTGGTTAATAATAGCAAAATATTTTGCATTTAAATCATTCATGTGGTAATTTTTTCATTCATTCGTAAGTTAACGGTTTACCGGAAATTATCGTTTTTAAAATTATAGTTTTTATTGCCACACATTAAGTATAAAAGACAAAACTGAAAAATAAATTTGACCGAATAAATAGTTTTGCCATGTCATGCTTTATAGTATCATGATATAATGACCAAATTTCGGCCCATTTATCAAATTTTATCCCAAATAATAAAACCATATTTTATTTTATAATTTTACCAATCTCATTTCCTAAGCCCTTCTATAAAAATTACCGGTCTTTTTCGTGTTCTCGTAGAAGGTAAGTTTAGAAATAGTAGAAGGCATAAATAAGGTAAGTAATAATTTAGTCTCGTAGAAGGCATAAATAAGGTAAATTTTACCATGTTTAAATAGTTTTGACCTTACTTTTTTCTCAGAGTACTTGATGAGTCTACAGATTATTAGCGTTTGTGAACTCATATATTTTGAAAAAAATTCTGAAACTATTCCAATGTTATGTGGTACAGTATATTGATTAGGTGTTTGAGTATACATATAGTTTGAAAAATAAAATTCCAAAAGAAAGTGTTCTAAAACTAATAAATAATATAACTCTTTTATGTAATCTAAATGATTCATATTTAGAAAGTGATTATGAACTCATAATTTATATTAAAAATTGGTATCATAAAATTTCAAAACCTGATTCACGACACGAATTAACGCGGAAACATAATGAACTACTAAAAGTTGATCGTGCCAATTTTATGAAAGATAATTACTTATTAAAACATTTTATAAGTTGTTGAAGTAGAAATCTGAGATTTCTTTATTACTGGAGAAGAGGAAGAAATGAAATAAGACCTTAATTTACTTAATTTCCATTGTGTGAAAAATTTAATGATCAAAAATAATTGACAGATCACGGATGAATGAGGAAATGGTGAAATAATTTTAAAATTAATTAGAAATCGTGTTCTAACTTGTCACAAAAAGATAAAAAATATATATTTATGACATTTTTCCGAGCAACTTTTGGATGAAAAGTTCTTAATGAAGTTCTAATTTTTTTTCTAAATTTTGCCACCATTATCTTTGTACGTCAATCAAATATTAAATGAGTTAGACTCGCATCTTTATCATTAGCTTTATGTTACTTTTTTTTTTAGTTGAAATAAGAATTTATCATTCGTTGAAAACATTTCCTTTTAACGAATAATTAGCTTCAACATAAAAACCTTTTCTGAAATTTCTAAGTAAAAACGAGAGAAACAAAGATACATAACCTTACCTACATTTTTCAAAATTATAGATTTTATGATGAAAATAATTCGGCAGAGAGCTTTGTTATTATAAATGTGCTTGCATAATTTTATAATAATTTTGAAATTTTGGTAAACGTGTATATTATGCATGCATACTGGTATGGAAAAGGTAAAAATTGAGAATAAATTTAATTTTAAAACTTGTACACTGAGAAAAAATGTATTGTCAAAACTACCCATGCGTGGTAAATTTACTATGTTTCTAGTTCTATGGGAACACCAAAAAGGTCTGAACTTTTTTTCAAAGTTTTTTTTAAAAATAATTTTGGTAAAATTATCAATAAAATATGTTTTGTAATAAGTGGGAAATTTTAGTAAATGTGGTAAAATTTGGTAGATTTATCATGATACCTTACATCATGGCATATAAACCATTTATCCATTGAAAAAATTACTGGATGTACTATTTAAATAAAGTAAATTTTAGACTTCGATATCAGAATGATATTTTTTCCCCTTAAAATCATAAATACTATTACCATGAAAATCATAAATACTATTAAGTCGCACCAGAACTGCACAATGGGCTATTGGCGCCTGTCTGGGAAACACCCCTGAGGATGATCCGAAAACATGTCATCACAATTTTGATCCTCTACAGAGGAGATGGCTCCCCTGCTTTGGATAACCGACGATCTGCTTCCGAAGTCAAGCACTTTACGGTAGAACAGTTCAATGGGGACTGATACCGCGAGCCCTCGGTTGCTACGCAGGCTGTTTAAAGTGATCAGTCACCCACCCGCTTACTGCTGGCAACCAGTGATGCTTGACTTCAGTGTCCTACTGGAACTGTGTCTTAACGATCAGTTCACTGCGGTACAGAAAGTATCTAAAATATATTCAACAGATATTTAAAACATGAATAAATAAACTTTTACAGCCTTATGATTGACTAACTTGAGTTAAAAAATACTTATTGTAAACTTTTCACTATTAAATCAGCTAAATAAATGCATAATCTATGTAATTAAACTAAATTATGAAAATAAGAGCCTTTTTTCCTATTATTATGTTTAAGTTGAAACCTTTATTAGAAGATTAAAACTCTGACTGGATGTCTCATTTTGAAAAACTTTTAACTGTTAATCACCAAATCATGCACGATTTTTTACTTTTTCAATAATCACTCAGTCTTAGAAGACAATGAACAACTTCGAGATGTATAAAAGTGTTTGAAAAGAAAGTGTTTGTTTTTTAAAGAATTTGATGAATATAATAAAATATTAAAAGCGTCTTGTTTATTTTTTTATACAAATTGTTTTTAAAAATTTTAAAATTAAGTAAAGTTCTTATGTTTAAAGTAAATAAGTAAGTAAGATAAATAAAAATTATATGCAAAAATTAAAATAGTAGGAAGTTTTATGTATTTTTTCTCGCTAAAATCTTTTTCCAAATTCCACTGCTAGACCGTAATAGGAACTTTTTACATTATAATAGTTTTAAATTTGTTTTGTAGTTTCATAGTTTTTGATGGCAAAGAACATTCAATAATACCTTAGTAATAATTTCTCGAATTGATACAGTGAAAATTCAATTTTCCACGTATCAAGAAAATATCCTCAGCATTGTTTCAAAAAGTCGAGTTGAAAAAATGCAATGAAAATCCATTCATAAATTCCCTAAAAATGATAGTCACGAAGCTGAAAAGAGGGAATTTCATCCTCTTATCCTCAAGAGTGGTTTTTCATACTACATGAATTCGGTCTGGAGGCACTTTCTTCTAAAACTTTAGAGTATACGCAGCATTTCAGTTCACTGAAATAGAGAACATAAAAACGAAGAGCCTGGTTTGCATGGAAAAAAGGGAGAAAAAAACTAAGACGAGGACTTGAAAACAAATAGAACTAAAGGAATTGGGTATCTGGAAAAAAAGAACCTTCAGGGTCCAATTTTCCGCTATTTTTTGATAAAAAAAGAAGTTTTTTTTTTCGTCTAAAGAGACCAAAGATCGAATTTCTGCTCTCATACGATTTAAATTTTTATTTTATTGCTATGATCGTATGAGATATATATTGTTATATAGAAAGCTGTTGAAGTTCTTGAACGTCATCTTTAATTTGTGCGAATGCAACTATTAAATTTGTAGCTAAATTTAAAATCAGCCAATGTCAATGCTTTAAGTTATTGAGTGTTAAATTTGTAAATTTCGAAACAAACTGGTCATTTTAAATTTCTAAACGCACTGGTAATTCCGTGATGATTACCGTTTTCCGGGGTGGCCTTAGTTAAAACATTCAACTGTGTAAAAATGGCCAATTTCGGCGAAAATTTCGTTTTTTGTTTAAATTTTTTGTTTGTCTGCTCTTGAATTTTTGTTCATTTGCTTTCTAAATTTCTTTATATTTTGCTCTCTGGTATTTAGAATAGAAGTTAGAGGTTTTTTTTTCATATTGACAGTAGCAATTACAGAATTTAAAAGTTTTTTCAGAAAAATGTTGATTTTGTGGAAAATATTTTGTTATATTACATATTACAAAAAGTATATATATATATATATATATATATATATATATATATATATATATATATATATATATATATATATATATATATATATATATATATATATATATATATATATATATATATATATATATATATATATATATATATATATATATATATATATATATATATATATATTTATATTATCTTATTACATATATGTATTAAAAAATTAATAATATATTACATACAAAAAAAAATTATTATAGAATTATTCGAACCATTGTTTGTAGAGTTTGTATACTTTAACTTAGCTTTAAATTAAAAGCTAGGGTCTAAGTTTGAGTTTATTATTTTTAGCATGCTTGAAGTAGAAATGTTTAGAAAAATTTTATGCTTATATTTAGCCTTAATTTGAAGAAAAAAAATAATAATTTAGAAATTTTTAAAGTTTACTTAAAATTTTAATTTTAAGACCCCTGGTTACCGAAAATAAAATAAAAATTTTCATTAGGCCTTTACCGTAAGTCGTTTTACTAGATATATTTCAGGTGTTATTTTTAGCAGTATTGTTTTTGTTTGTCATATTTTCTGCCAACAGATACATCAATACTATATGCGTATCAGATATATCAATACTATAAGCGTAATCTTTGTTTTCATTTAAGATATTTTTATTATAGTCTTGTGTGTTTCATAACTTTAGCCGACTAAGTTATATTTTTAAGGTGCATTCCTTATTAATATTTTCAGACATTTTCTCAGTAAAATATTTAAAAATTGGTTTACTTCCTTGATTGTATTCGTAGCAATTATAGTACTTTCGTAAATTATTATTTTTCAAAATTATAGATTTTATGATGAAAATAATTCGGCAGAGAGCTTTGTTATTATAAATGTGTTGCATAATTTTATAATAATTTTGAAATTTTGGTAAACGTGTATATTATGCATGCATACTGGTATGGAAAAGGTAAAAATTGAGAATAAATTTAATTTCAAAACTTGTACACTGAGAAAAAATGTATTGTCAAAACTACGCATGCGTGGTAAATTTACTATGTTTCTATTTCTATGGGAACACCAAAAAGGTCTGAACTTTTTTTAAAGTTTTTTTTAAAAATAATTTTGGTAAAATTATCAATAAAATATGTTTTGTAATAAGTGGGAAATTTTAGTAAATGTGGTAAAATTTGGTAGATTTATCATGATACCTTACATCATGGCATATAAACCATTTATCCATTGAAAAAATTACTGGATGTACTATTTAAATAAAGTTAATTTTAGTCTTCGATATCAGAATGATATTTTTTCCCCTTAAAATCATAAACACTATTACCATGGAAATCATAAATACTATTAAGTCGCACCAGAACTGCACAATGGGCTATTGGCGCCTGTCTGGGAAACACCCCTGAGGATGATCCGAAAACATGTCATCACAATTTTGATCCTCTACAGAGGAGATGGCTCCCCTGCTTTGGATAACCGACGATCTGCTCCCGAAGTCAAGCACTTTACGGTAGAACAGTTCAATGGGGACTGATACCGCGAGCCTTCGGTTGCTACGCAGGCTGTTTAAAGTGATCAGTCACCCACCCGCTTACTGCTGGCAACCAGTGATGCTTGACTTCAGTGTCCTACTGGAACTGTGTCTTAACGATCAGTTCACTGCGGTACAGAAAGTATCTAAAATATATTCAACAGATATTTAAAACATGAATAAATAAACTTTTACAGCCTTATGATTGACTAACTTGAGTTAAAAAATACTTATTGTAAACTTTTCACTATTAAATCAGCTAAATAAATGCATAATCTATGTAATTAAACTAAATTATGAAAATAAGAGCCTTTTTTCCTATTATTATGTTTAAGTTGAAACCTTTATTAGAAGATTAAAACTCTGACTAGATGTCTCATTTTGAAAAACTTTTAACTGTTAATCACCAAATCATGCACGATTTCTTACTTTTTCAGTAATCACTCAGTCTTGGAAGACAATGAACAACTTCGAGATGTATAAAAGTGTTTGAAAAGAAAGTTTATTTTTTTAAAGAATTTGATGAATATAATTAAATATTAAAAGCGTCTTGTTTATTTTTTATACAAATTGTTTTTAAAAATTTTAAAATTAAGTAAAGTTCTTATGTTTAAAGTAAAATAAGCAAGTAAGATAAATAAAAATTCTATGCAAAAATTAAGAAAGTAGGAAGTTTTATGTACTTTTTCTCGCTAAAATCTTTTTCCAAATTTCCCTGTTAGACCGAATTAGGAACTTTTTATATTATAATAGTTTTAAATTTGTTTTGTAGTTTCATAGTTTTTGATGGGAAAGAACATTCAATAATACCTTAGTAATAAGTTCTCGAATTGATACAATGAAATTTCAATTTTCCACGTATCAAGAAAATATCCTCAGCATTGTTTCAAAAAGTCGAGTTGAAAAAATGCAATGAAAATCCATTCATAAATTCCCTAAAAATGATAGTCACGAAGCTGAAAAGAGGGAATTTCATCCTCTTATCCTCAAGAGTGGTTTTTCATACTACATGAATTCGGTCTGGAGGCACTTTCTTCTAAAACTTTAGAGTATACGCAGCATTTCAGTTCACTGAAATAGAGAACATAAAAACGAAGAGCCTGGTTTGCATGGAAAAAAGGGAGAAAAAAACTAAGACGAGGACTTGAAAACAAATAGAACTAAAGGAATTGGGTATCTGGAAAAAAAGAACCTTCAGGGTCCAATTTTCCGCTATTTTTTGATAAAAAAAGAAGTTTTTTTTTTCGTCTAAAGAGACCAAAGATCGAATTTCTGCTCTCATACGATTTAAATTTTTATTTTATTGCTATGATCGTATGAGATATATATTGTTATATAGAAAGCTGTCGAAGTTCTTGAACGTCATCTTTAATTTGTGCGAATGCAACTATTAAATTTGTAGCTAAATTTAAAATCAGCCAATGTCAATGCTTTAAGTTATTGAGTGTTAAATTTGTAAATTTCGAAACAAACTGGTCATTTTAAATTTCTAAACGCACTGGTAATTCCGTGATGATTACCGTTTTCCGGGGTGGCCTTAGTTAAAACATTCAACTGTGTAAAAATGGCCAATTTCGGCGAAAATTTCGTTTTTTGTTTAAATTTTTTGTTTGTCTGTTCTTGAATTTTTGTTCATTTGCTTTCTAAATTTCTTTATATTTTGCTCTCTGGTATTTAGAATAGAACTTAGAGGTTTTTTTTTCATATTGACAGTAGCAATTACAGAATTTAAAAGTTTTTTCAGAAAAATGTTGATTTTGTGGAAAATATTTTGTTATATTACATATTACAAAAAGTATATATATATATATATATATATATATATATATATATATATATATATATATATATATATATATATATATATATATATATATATATATATATATATATATATATATATATATATATATATATATATATATATATATATATATTATCTTATTACATATATGTATTAAAAAATTAATAATATATTACATACAAAAAAAAAATTATTATAGAATTATTCGAACCATTGTTTGTAGAGTTTGTATACTTTAACTTTGCTTTAAATTAATAGTTAGGGTCTAAGTTTGAGTTTATTATTTTTAGCATGCTTGAAGTAGAAATGTTTAAAAAAATTTTATGCTTATATTTAGCCTTAATTTGAAGAAAAAAAATAATAATTTAGAAATTTTTAAAGTTTACTTAAA
Organism: Parasteatoda lunata; assembly: GCA_949128135.1. Taxonomy (NCBI): domain Eukaryota; kingdom Metazoa; phylum Arthropoda; class Arachnida; order Araneae; family Theridiidae; genus Parasteatoda; species Parasteatoda lunata. The sequence continues at coordinate 35,216,089 of OX421979.1, forward strand.
ATTTTAATTTTAAGACCCCTGGTTACCGAAAATAAAATAAAAATTTTCATTAGGCCTTTACCGTAAGTCGTTTTACTAGATATATTTCAGATGTTATTTTTAGCAGTATTGTTTTTGTTTGTCATATTTTCTGCCAACAGATACATCAATACTATATGCGTATCAGATATATCAATACTATAAGCGTAATCTTTGTTTTCATTTAAGATATTTTTATTATAGTCTTGTGTGTTTCATAACTTTAGCCGACTAAGTTATATTTTTAAGGTGCATTCCTTATTAATATTTTCAGACATTTTCTCAGTAAAATATTTAAAAATTGGTTTACTTCCTTGATTGTATTCGTAGCAATTATAGTACTTTCGTAAATTATTTTTAAATCCATTTTTAATTTAATGAATTGTCTGATACTATACTGTCTTTCAAATTTTATTCTTAAACCTTTTAAAATTTTATTCGGATAATCAGATTCAAAATTGACTTAATTGAAATTCTTAATGCTCAATAACAATTCAATTAATTTATTTAATGTTTAAAATAAACCTAGAACTCTAGTAATTCAGAAAGGAAACACAAATCTTAACTTAAATCATAATCTAACATTACATTTCGGGTATATTGCCAATTCAAAACAACATACATCAAAAAAAGGAGAAACAAAGCACAATTTAAAATTTCTGACCATAACTGGCTATGATAAATCTTTATAATAAGCAATTTTTCATATCCAGAGCTTTAAAATTGAGTTTCCTCCAAACTACAATACATTTAGAACGATAAGAAAATGACATTAATAGCATTTTATGCCTTTTCTATAAAAGTTTAAGAAAATGTTCGGTCAATAAACAAGAACAGCAGTATTGTTGCCATTCTCTATCTCAGAAATATCATAATAACTAGTAGAGAAATACAACAGAGAAAGAGAAAATAGCACCATCTTATTTTTCATTCGATCAATATGTTTTCAAATCCATATGGGATTGTCTAGACGTATCCTATTTGGTGTATCTTATTTTCTGTATTACATAGACATGCGTGCGTGAGTTTTTTGATGGATTGTCGTTTTCGAGGATTGTGTTTCATATATTATGTTCACACAAGTGTTAATATATGCAATATAGCTTTAAAACCATTTCCCTAAAAATATATTTTGTAAAAAACAAAATTGCCATCACTTGGTGTGCATTAAAACTGACTTACATACACATTTAAATCAGGATTTGTTGATTTAAATCAGCTTGATTCAAATCACGATTTAAATCATGATTTAAATCAAATGATTTTTTAAAAAAAATCATTGATTTAAATCAACTAATTTTTATATATATATATATTGATTTTAAAATTTAAAAAACAGTGTTTTAAATTATTGATAATTTTATTATTTTCTTTTCTTAGTTTTAAAATTTATTTTAATTAATATTAGTTAACGAAAATTAATTAATTAGTTTCAGTTAACGAAATTACTTTCTTTCTTGAAGTGTGTTAAATTCCAACACATCTGAAATTACATTTTTAAAAATCTTTTGATTCTTGAGACTGAAAATGCAGATTAAAGTAAACATTTAATGCTGTCTTAATATAGACTTGCATAGCTGTAGAAAGTAATTTATAAACATGAATTTTTTTCAAAAAATAATGCAAATAATGTTAATTAAATTTCTACCTTTTGAATGAAAAAGCGTGGAATTAAATTCTACATTATATTTTATTGGTGGAAAATGTATATATCTGAAGCTTGAGGTTATATTAAATAAAAAATACCCTAATATGCCAAAACTAGAAAAAGATAAAAAAATTCTGATGAATTCAGATATTTTTTTTCCTGATATAGTGTCATTCTTCCCTTTCAAACTCTTTGAAAGTCTATTTGAAGCAGCCGGATTATTAAATGGTATTTTTTCTCATAATATGTTTACAGTATCTTTGACATTATCTGATTTTCGATTAAGAAATTTTGTGGAAAAAAATTCCTATGAGTAAATAGATTTTTAAATTTTTTTTTAGCTTACCTTATCTATTTTGATATAGAATTAAAAATGAACATTTTAATGTAAAAATATATAGATTAAATATTTATTTATGTTTTTATGAATGACTACATTTATAAACACAATCTGTTACATTTATTTTGTCATTTTAAAAATCAGGAGAAAAAAAAAGAAATCACAATTTTATGGTTTGCTGGTTGAAACTTTGTTTTAATAGTTAAAGTACAGGGATCTGTCCAAGTCAAATTTACTACCGTTTAGCGGTACCATCACAAATTCAACTCTAGGAAAAACGGTAGAATAATTTCACAAAAAACTTTTTTCTTAAAATGTTATTTTCGTAAAAAACGATAAATCCATATTTTTGTTGATTTTTTAAAATAATTTTTACTTTTTACTAATTATGTCCAAATTTTCACAAAATGTATACCTCTCAGAAAAACCTAGACAGACCCCTGAAGTATTCTTGAAATTCTCTATTTCATCGAGTCTTTAAATTTGAATCATGCATTTGTTTCAAAATGGTTGCTATGCATTCAAAGCTATGTATTAAAATGAAAAATTATTTTAGTAAGTTAGAGCTTCTAAAATATTGTTATAATATAGTTTTAATATTAATTTGATTTTGATTAAACATTTATAAAGTTTATTTAATCATAAATTTAAGTTCTTACAGTGTGAATAAAAAAAAAAAATCTGATTTAAATCAAAAAAATCCGATTTAAATCAAATAAATCGGATTTTTTTTTTGATTTTTAAAAAAAAAAAAATCAAAAAAAATCACGAACCCTAATTTAAATGTACAATTACCTTAAAAAATTTTCCTACGTTTTGAAAGCACAAAAAATAAACATTTAAACTTACACGCACTAACCAAAAAAATTAGAGACTTGAAAGATGTTTTATTAAAAGCTCGGTAACGTTCAAGGGTCTCGCTTGAATATCATTATGTAGGGTATTTATATACATATTTATATGTACGCAGTAAAAATTATAAAACCTATATTCGAATTTCGAAAGATTTGTTATTAAATGCTCGCTAGCGTTCAAGAGACTTGCTTGAATATCATTATGTATGGTATTTATATACATATTTAAATATATGCAGTAAAAATGAAACCTATTTTAGAAAGTTTCCCGAAAGGAAGTAACACCCATATTAGAATTCTAAACTCCAATATGGGAGTAATTTAAGTATTTATGACTATCAGATCCTCAACGGATTTAAGATCATTTCAAATTGGAAGAAAACGATTACTTGTTCCATGTTTCGATTTTAGTAAAAAATGATAAAATGGAGAGAATAAACTCTATATTGGTTTTGCTATAAATAATCCCATACTTAAGCTATTAACAATACGATATTCTACGAAGAAGCTAAATAAACAACAGTAGAAATAAAAAAAAAATTATAATTAAAAATTGTGATACGACCCTCTGTTGATTTGTCTCAGCGTTCAAATATAATTAAAAATTACATATAAGTTATATAAAAATATTTTCAATTCTTTTAAAACGGAAAAAAAATATGAACGTCAGTAAAAAAAAAATCGAATAAATGAAAATGAGGAAATAATGGAAAAAGAAACTCCATATTATTTTCGTTATAAATAAACACGCCACCATTTAGCTATAACGCAATACGATATTGTATAAAGCAGCTAAATAGCCAACAGTAAAAATGCAAAACAAAATTTTATAAATTTAAAATTCGATCATCGATTGATCTGTCTCATTATTCAAATATAATTAAAAATTAATTATATATAAGTTATATCAAAACGATGTTCAATTCTTTTTAAACGAACAAACATATGTCTCCATAACATATATAAACTCCAGTAAAAAAAGTATGAATAAAAATGAGGAAATAATGGAAAAAAGAACTCTATATAAGTTTCGTTATAAATAATTCGGCCATTAAGCTTTTAACAATACAGTAAAACCTTTTTTTTGTGCGGGGGATAGGGACCGCATAAAAGAAATCGCACAAAAAAAAATTCGAAGATTTTATAAATTCTTACACGTAATAAACAAGTTTGTACAATATACTACCTAGAGCCGCGATGGCTCAGAGGATAGAGCGTTCGCCTTCCAATGAGGCGAACCGGGTTCGAATCCCAGTCGATACGAATTCCGCATCCGGCTTGCACTGACCACAGTGCTGACGTGAAATATCCTCAGTGGTAGACGGATCATGGGTTAGAGTCCCCTTGCCGTCAGGCTAACCGTGGGAGGTTCTCGTGGTCTTCCTCTCCATGTAACGCAAATGCGGGTTAGCTCCATCAAAAAGTCCTCCACGAAGGCAAATTTCTCCCAATACTCGATCCAGGAGTTCCCTTGTCTTCTGGAATGGGTTCAAAATTACAAGGTTACGGTGTTGAACATTAGTAGCCGTAAACCCATTAAGTCGGGTCGGCTGTTCAATGACGGTTATAAAATAAAATATACTACCTAGGAGCCGCGATGGCTCAGGGGATAGAGCGTTCGCCTTCCAATGAGGCGAACCGGGTTCGAATCCCAGTCGATACGAATTCCGCATCCGGCTTGCACTGACCACAGTGCTGACGTGAAATATCCTCAGTGGTAGACGGATCATGGGTTAGAGTCCCCTTGCCGTCAGGCTAACCGTGGGAGGTTCTCGTGGTCTTCCTCTCCATGTAACGCAAATGCGGGTTAGCTCCATCAAAAAGTCCTCCACGAAGGCAAATTTCTCCCAATACTCGATCCAGGAGTTCCCTTGTCTTCTGGATTGGGTTCAAAATTACAAGGCTACGGAGTTGAACATTAGTAGCCGTAAACCCATTAAGTTGGGTCGGCTGTTCAACGACGGTTATAAAATATACTACCTAGAGCCGCGATGGCTCAGGGGATAGAGCGTTCGCCTTCCAATGAGGCGAACCGGGTTCGAATCCCAGTCGATACGAATTCCGCATCCGGCTTGCACTGACCACAGTGCTGACGTGAAATATCCTCAGTGGTAGACGGATCATGGGTTAGAGTCCCCTTGCCGTCAGGCTAACCGTGGGAGGTTCTCGTGGTCTTCCTCTCCATGTAACGCAAATGCGGGTTAGCTCCATCAAAAAGTCCTCCACGAAGGCAAATTTCTCCCAATACTTGATTCAGGAGTTCCCTTGTCTTCTGGATTGGGTTCAAAATTACAAGGCTACGGAGTTGAACATTAGTAGCCGTAAACCCATTAAGTTGGGTCGGCTGTTCAACGACGGTTATAAAATAAAATATACTACCTGAAACTTTTTTTATGCGATTGATACATTGTACATACACCAGGAGAAGTTTTCAAATTATACATTAAATAGTGGAATTGTCTGCCTTTTTACTTTCTTTTGGCTATAATTATTCATTTTAAGGCAGTACTTATGTCTAAAAATAAAATAAAAATTATTAAAATTACATATAAATAGAAACAAAAGTGACTAATTTATTTATCTTTAATCTCACTATAAAATGAATCCTTAATCACGTGAATCGTGTATAAAACTCTGAATACGAAGCGTATACTGTTCTCGCGTCGAGCGACACTATGTACGGTCCGCAAAAAAAAAAAAAAAAAACGAATCACCCTGAATAACTTTCGTTCTAATGATCGGATTTTCACGAACTAAGTGTCAATCTTAATGGTTCCTGGAGGTGACCTCAAATATGCTGATTAATTAGTGCTAACTATTAATTAAGTTACGAAATCAGACACAAAAACGTACTTTCTTTGAATAAACATATATTTTTTTTACATATTTGGAATCCTGACCCTTGAAATAGAGGGGGTAGATAAAATTTCGAAAAAATTGGGTCGTATGTTTGGTCGCAATAAAGATTTATATATATGGCGAAAGTTTAAAAAAATGCCAAATTACCTCGCCATATAAAGTGAAACAATTTAAAACAACCATAAAGAAACTAAATGAATGCCGAGACGTCATAATAAAGTGTGTCTCTGTTGCTATAGGCAACCCAGAAGAGAATTTTGGGATCTGCTTTAGTATTCGTTTTAATATTTTGAAAATAAAATTTGAATTTAAAATAAAGAAATGAAAATGAAATTATTTTTGATTTTCCAATATATTTCAAAATGTAAACGTTGAACTTATTATCTGACATTTTTATTTTTTTTCAAGATTATTATTTGTATAAAAATGCTGTACTAAAACCAAATTTACTTAAAATAATATAAATTTATGATTTATGAGGAGTTGTAGGGCTAATTGCTTTTACACCTCAGCTTAAGTCTTTTAGATAAGGAAAGAAAAAAAGAGATTCTGCAAAAAATTTGAGGCATGATTCTGATGCGCAATCAGAAGCGCACGGTATTTCTTTTCGATAAAATTGAAATATATATATATATATATATATATATATATATATATATATATATATATATATATATATATATATATATATATATAAGTTCAAAATGAAGATAAAACAAGGGTAAATTACAGACAAATGGAAAAAAAGGGGGGGGGGAATAATAAAAATAACAAACAACTGGGGGGAAAAAAATTAATTAAAAAAAAAAGTTTTTTTTTAAAAAAAAACGGAAAATAAAAGATATAATCTTTTTATCAGCCCACACGATTATATCCGAAAAAGAGTGCTTTCTAATATTGTATCAATATAGCCAAAGCAAAATACATCAATACAATAGTGTGAGGAGCACTCAAAAAATTTTTTTACAAAAATTACGACAAATAAAATTAAACACAATAAGTAAAAATAAGTAAAAATAACACGTAAAAACAGAAAATAAAATATAAAGGAAGAGCAGAATAAAACAAAATCTATAAAGCGAGTAGTGAAATATAATGAACTTACATGAACGGGAAATTTTTCAAGAATGATTTAAAAAGTTTACGTAACAAGATTGCCAGATTGCAAAATATGAAAACTATGAAAACAAATCGCAAATTGAGCGTAACTAGAGGAGTTTAAAGTGCGTTCTTGCTGCATTACTGAAGTGCGTTTGATTTGTTAGTTACCAAGGATGCGCCAGAAAACGGATGTGCGCGAGGTAATATTATACTGGATAATTTAAAGAAGTTGACTATAAATAATTTTAGAAAATAAATATTTATTTAAGAAAAATCCATTTCGGGCAAATCCGTGGCTAAAATTATGTGCAAAACTGGCAATTCATGTTTCTTTCTCTTTTCTATTTATTTTTTTTCTGACCAAACTATGGGGACCATATTTCCCAGATTGCGGCTACCCCCTATATTTTGAAGGTTAAGAATCCAAATATGTAAAAAAAAATATATGTTTATTCAGAGAAAGTACGTTTTTGTGTCTGATTTCGTAACTTAATTAATAGTTAGCACTAATTAATTAGCATATTTGAGGTCACCCCCATGAACCATTAAGATTGACACTTAGTTCGTGAAAATCCGAGCATTAGAACGAAAGTTATTCAGGGTGATTCGTTTTTTATTTTTTTTGCGGACTGTACGTAACTGACTCTGCCTTGTCTGGAGATTGTTTAAAATAAATGAACAGAGCATCGCGAAGTCCAGATACATCGTTGTTAAGGAGGTCACGTGATCAGTGTTCGTCCACAACAAGTATATGTACATTGATAGTAAACATAAACTGGTGCTAACGCCGCTAAAATACCGCATAAAAAAAATCGCACAAAAATAAAATCGCACAAAACCAATCGCACAAAAACAAAATTGCATAAAAAAGGACCGCACAAATAGAGGTTTTACTGTAAGTTATTTTATAAATCAGCTAAATAAGCAACGGTGAAAATGCAAAATAAAATTTTATAAATTCAAAATTCGATACGATCATCGATTGATTTGTCTCATCATTCAAATATAATTAAAAATTAATTACATATAAGTTATATGAAAAAGATGTTCAATACTTTTAAAACGAAAAAACATATGAATAAAAATTATGAAATAATGGAAAAAAGAACTCTATATATGTTTCGTTATAAATAATTCGGCCATTAAGCTTTTAACAATAAGTTATTTCATAAAGCAGTTAAATAAGCAACAGTAAAAATGCGAAACAAATTATTATAAATTTAAATTTAGATAAGATCATCAATTGATTTCTCTCAGCATTCAAATATAATTAAAAATTAATTGCATATAAGCTATATGAATAAAGATTTTCAGTTTCATTAAAAGGAAGGAAAAAAAAACATATGAACTCAAATTAAAAAAAGAGGGAATAAAGATGACGAAATAGTGAAAAAAAGAAACTCCATATTGATTTCGTTATAAATAATCCCGCCATTAAGCTATTAACAGTGGGTTTTTGCATAAAGTAGTTTCACTTCAAATCTTCCATTTTCCACTTTTTGCGTGACTTCCTATGTGTTTCTGTTCGCAGTGGCAATGCCATGCATCTTGAGTGGAGTTGAGAGGAGAGTAAAAAGATTTCCGGCCGAGTGCGAACTACTTCTAGTTATTAGAAATAGAAGGGTTTTTTTTTTTTCTCACACCATCGAACATTTTTATTCTTCTCTCTGCGAGCCACTTTTCGAATTGAATTGGAGCTTAGAACAAATATTGTGTACAAAAATCTGTAAAAAAAAAAGCATATACAAGATGGTTCGTTCTTTTAGAAAGTTCTTGAGATTATTAGGATTTATTGATGCAAAAAATGCAATTAAACATTGTTTTTTAAGGAAAAAATATTTTTTATGCTTTTAGTTTTTCTGTATTAAAATAAAGTGCAATGATTTGATAAATATATACGTGCTATTTTTTCGTTATATATCTTTAAAAATATTCGGAAAAAAAAGGAATCGGCAAATATTTTAATAGAATTCCCTTATTTTAAGCTAATAAAGCTTATTTTAAGCTAATAAAGTTGTAATATAAATATTTAATTATTATTCCAAAATTCTAAAATTATTCATAGTCCTCAGATTCAGCCTCTCCTCACTATTTTTTTGAAAAACCATACTAGTGCTCTCTCATAAATGAAACTCTCACTAAGACGATTCACAATTTTTTTAAGCTGTATTTCTTTAACTTTGAGAATCACGTAATCACGAAATAGAGTAAATTGTGACGAAACTCAGAGTTTTAAATGTACGACGCAAACTCTGAACATCATCACAGTGCATTGTGAAAGATTATTTAACTATATTGACGAAGCTAGAATAAAGAATAAACAATGGAAAAGTAGAATAGTGAAATAGGCCAACCGGTCTGTTTTTTGTTCATGAAGCTCTCTTCCTATCAGGAAGATACCGGGTTCGAATCCTACTTCGGGCATAGATGTAATTTATCTCTCTGCCACGGATAAATGTTTAACAATAGTAACCGTTAAATACCATGAGGCACCGCAAGCTCTTTCTCATGGATTTTTTTCTTTTAGAAAAAAAAGAATGATGAAATATTTTTTTTTTTTACTTGTGACAAAATTTGTTTCCTCGATGAAATGACGATAATTCGTCACTTAGAAAATTTTTTCATTCGGAGCCTATACCAGGAAACGGTTTCGTCAAAAACAAAGAAAATTTCGTGAAATTTGAGTATCTATTTCTTACAGTGTAGTACTTCAGCTCGAAATGTTTTTCAGCATATATCTATTAAAATTTACACCTCAAGCTTACACGATATATCCACTTAGAGCAAATAGTTCTATCAGAAAGATAAAGCAATAATATAAATTAAAATTTTTAGAAAAGCAAAAATTACATATTTATTTTTTTTGCCATTAATGGTTAGCTAAAATAAAAACCAATTTAACAACAACCTTCATCGCACAGAGCACAAAATGAATGATGGACCACTCTGAATAACATTTGATTTGATAATTGAATAACATTTGATTGAATAACACTCTGAATAACATTTGATTGAATAACACTCTGAATAACATTTGATTTCATCTTCATGTTCTAGGACTCAATCTTAATGATTCTGGAGAGGGATTGCAAATCTGCTAATTAATAAATGCAGACTATATTTTAAGTTACGAAATCAGACACAGAAACGTACTTTCTCTGAATAAAGAATCTTTTTTTTCCCAACAGATTCGAATTTCTGATATCCAGAATACAAGGAATCGCTGAAAACTGGGAAATATGATCCCCGCAGATTGGTCAGGAGAGCGGTTCGAAATTTGGACCCTTTAATCTGAAATTTATTTTTTGCGAATTTCCCCATATCTCGAGAACTTTTTAAACGAGTTGAAAAATTTTTTACATAGAATTATAAAATTAGTTTATTTAAACATAATTCCGTGAAAAAAATGACTTTTAGTTAGTAAATATTTAATATTTTTTTAACATATTTTATTTGAAAAGAAGGTCAAAAAAAAAGTTTAAATTGTAACAAATAAAATTTTTGCATCATTTTAAAGAATGTAATTTTAAATGCAAAATATAAAATTTGAGCGAAATCGACCGAGAAGATTCTGAGAAATCAAATTTTAAAAATGCGGCTTATTTAACATTGGATTTCTCAGGAAATATTCGACAATTTAACTCAAATTTTGTGTTTTACCATTTAAAATTGCATTCGTTTAAATGATGTAAAAATTTTATATTTTACAATTCAAAAACTTTTCGACTGTTACTAAATAAAATAATACTTACTAAAATTTATATTTTGCCTGGAATTATTTTAACGAAGAACTAATACAACGAGGCAAGCAAAAATGTTTCGATTCACTTAAAAAGTTCAGGAAATAAGGGGGGAACTGCAAAAAGTAAAATTAGCATTAAGAGTAGCCGCTCTTTTAGCCAAACTATTAGGACCACATTTCCAAGATTGCAGCGTGGCTACTCCTTACATTTTGGCGGTCAGAAATCCGACTTCGTTTAGGAAAAAGTATGTTTATTCAGATCAAATACGCTCTTGTGACTAATTTTGTTATTTAAAATATCGTCTCCACTAATAAGTTAGCAAACTTGAGATCACCCTTTCGAACCATTAAGATTGAGTCCTAGAAAGTGAAAATCCAATCATTAGATCAAAAGTTATTCAGATTCCTCCGTTTTTTATTTTGTGCACTGTTTATACTCGCATAATATATCCTCAGAATAAAATGAAATTATTGATCGGAATAAAATAAAATTGATGTAATTAACTAATATAATGATATAATTTACCAACCAAAAAAAGACTCAATTTGGAAATAACATTCGAATTTTCCTAAAAATTCCACCTTTGGCTCATACTATACGTTCACATAGTGCAAATTATACGACACAGCACTTTTAGAGATTTCCCCTCACTGCAAACAAAATTAATATAAATGAAATCAAATGTAGTGCCTAACCAAAACAAAACTTAATTCATGTCAATCGACTAAATATTACGAAAGCTAACTAAAAAAAATTATAGTTAGCACCATGGCTCATTGTACTCTAAAAATCACCCATGTATAGTTCTTATTACGTATTTACATAATACAAATAAACTCCCTCAGCGATTTAAAGCGGAGATTTGATAACTTGAATAATTACAAGAGACGATATTAAATCATTTTCATATTAATTGCTTACCAAATGAAATTATACATCATCAAAATCAACTAAAATGCTCACTATCGTACAAATGATCTTATTTTTCAGTATGGTGCATTTTAATCAGTATTTAACACTAAAAAAATTTAATTCTGAAATGAATAGTAAATCTAGTTGCGATATACGAACTCGTAAAACCTGTGGAATCTGAGTCCTCAGGTCTTCTTCAGATCTTTGTTTAAATTGAGAGAGTGTCTTTACAAAAGTGCTGCCATCTATCCGCGTGGTTCTGAACTAGGACGTACTTTCACCCTTGCGGTGCTCTCCTGTCAAACGAAAAGTGCACCTTCATCACTTAGTTCGCAAAATGATTCCAATGTCTGGCAGCTTGGTTTAACCAAGTGCGTTAGAAATAACAACAACGTAAATCGAGTTCCTTAATTATAACTATTTTTTTAAAAAATGTTTTTAATTAAAAATCAGAATTCAATGTCTACTAAAATTACCATTCGTTACATTATTAAATATGAACGCTTAATACTTTAGGATGTATTACTGTGGCGTAATCGCTATGTGACGAGCTTTCAATGTTACTTCTCTTTCTAGTCACAGTGGAGCCCTCAAGCAGCATTAAAAGAAAACAGAGAGTGATAAGAGTTTACTATACAATTTATTATTTAGTCTCTCTGTTACGTTATTCTACTTATTTCATCTTTTCAACTTTTTGGTGTTCCCATAGAGCAAGAAACACGGTTAATGTTACTATATGCTGGGATTTTTGGCCATATTCTGTTTCTTCAATCTATATTTAGAGTTCTTAATTAATTGCATTTTTTTTTTTTTGCTTTATATATAAAAAAAAATAAATATAGCATTATTATTATTTTTTATAACCGTCGTTGCACAGCCGACCCGAATTTAGGGTTTACGACTGCTAATGTTCTACTACGTAGCCTTGTAATTTTGAACCCAATCCAGAAAACAAGGGAACTCCTATATCGATTAGTGGGAGAAATTTGCCTTTGTGGAGGATTTTTTGATGGAACTAACCCGCATTTGCGTTACATGGAGAGAAAATCATTGAAAAGAAAATAGTAAAATTGCAGTGGTGTGTTGTTTACGCCAGGTTAGGATTCGCACCTTGAAAAAAAAAAAAAAAAAAGGTTTTTACATGTTCCAGAAGTCTGGGTGCTGCCATCTAGTGTGGCAGAAACTAGACGTCCAAATTAACATGGCCAACGATATCTCATCCATTGTGGTGGTCCTGAAAGAGTGGATACCACTTCTAGAGAAAGCACTAGGTCTGCTCATCGGGAAGACTGATTGTGCAAGTCATAGGAAATAAAATAAAAAAATAAAAAATGTTTCAGAAGCAGAATAGAAACTCTTTAATTATTTATCAAAGCATTTAACCACATCAATAAAGCTTAAAAAAAGGAGTAAATCATATGATACACAGAGCTTGCTTTCTTAAAATTCCTCTGCTGTAAATAAATAAATTATAACAATAATACAGAAAATGTATTTTTCTGAAGAAAATGACAGATTGTTCGGACTTCTGAAATTCCATCTATTTTTCTTAGGTTCAAAATCGTACTATTCTTTGTTCTTCAATGTTTTCGTATTCAGTATATCGGTGTGCAAACCAAAGACACAGTATTCTTTCACGTGAGCTATTTTTCTATGAGATGAAATGTTTTTGCTGCAAACATTTTTAAGTCTGAATCATGTTTTTAAAGTAAGAAGGACCACTGTAGATAAAAGATGAAGTTTCCTATTTTCTGTTTCGTGATTCTCATTTTAATGGATTTATGAATAGATTTCATATCTTAGACATCTTTTTGCTGTTTCTTGAAAGAAGGAAAGGGAAGAGGTTGTGATAAATGCGATGATAAATTCAAGAAAAATATAAAACGAAGTAAATTTTAAAAGCAGTTCTTGAATTTCATAAGTTTCTAATGTAATCGTATTAATAATCGTATAATGTAATAACAAAATCATATATAACACTAATAAAAAAAAATTGAATCATAAATAAAAATATTTTAAAAGAAAAAAGAAAAAAAAAACTAGCGAATTAAGATTTAAATATTTACTTTCTTTGTATCAAAACTGTTGTTAATCTTAAAAAAATCTGAAAATTTTATATTCAAATAATGCTGTACTTTTTCAAACTACATTCAGGTTTCGAATGCAAAAATAATTTTACAAACCCCCTTGTTGTTTTTTTATAACTTTAGGGTAAAAAAAATGATGTGTGTGCTATGTTCACACCATATTTATTTAAGTAACATAAACCATATATCATCTCAAAAACTGAACTTAATATTTTTAAAAATAAAAGAAATTTTCTGTTGAATTTAGTCATAAAAAGTGTCCTCAGTTTATTTTTCTCAGTAAAATGGCATGAAATATTATTTATAAACTGTGCAACATTATAAAGTTTTCAGCTGCATTAAAAAATCATGTTTACCTTTCGACGATAACATAGTGTAAACAATATGAAAAAAATCAAACTCAACAAAATATGAAAAAAACATTTTTAAAACAAAAAAAATTATTAAGGAAGTACACAAATATTTAGGAGTTAATTACAAAACATCGAAATTTCATTTAAAAACTAGCTGCCTGAGGACGCAGAACTTTGAGTAATTTGACTAAATTCAAATGTTTTCTTTAAACTTTTCGTTGTTTTATATTTTTAAATTAATTTATACATACTCGAAAATTGTAAGTAATTCTTAAATACATTGCAATAATAATCCAGAAACGCAAACTCTAAAAACGTAAGAAACTATACTAAATGAACAATCAGTTTTATTCAAAATTAAACAGTTCAATGAAATAAAAATATATTATAATAGGTTTTCTAAACACATATTAATTTGAAAGAGAGAAGAGAAAGTCATACAGCGGAAGTTTTAATCAATTTTATATTTCGTCAATAAGTTTTTTTAGATTTTGGCAATTGAATAAAAGAGGGAAATAACTAGGAAAAAAGGGATTTCTATCAGCAAATCGATGTATTAGTGAATCGATAAATCATCGCATCAATATTTTTGTTGTTGTAAATAAAGATAAATGTTATAAACCGGTATTTTTTCAACGGGGTTTTTTTTAAGGAATAGAGTGCACGTCCTGCAATGAGATTCCAGATTTGTATACTGATGATAGCTGGTCAGTTCATCTACTGTTCTCAATTCGCACCGACTACAGTGCTGACGCAAGTCATCCGTAGTGGAGACGGATTAAAATCCTCTTAATGTCGGGCTAATCTTGAAAGAGTTTCGTACTTTCAAATACCTCCAATGCAAAATGCGTTAGTTTTTTTGAAAAAATTCGTTCCCAAAGACGAGTTTGACCCAATAATATTAGTTTGGCTTTTAGTTTGGTTCATAATAGCAGGGATACATTAGTAGCAATAATTCTCTAATGTAGATCGTAAGTATTTAACGCTTATATATTGGGCACTTTAAACTCACTTTATGTATCAGGAAAAAATGGATAGTTAAAGAAGATATAAAATGGTTAAATTTTCACATATAACACTATTTTATCAACAATTTTATAGCTTATATTTATGAATCTTACTATTGTTTTACGTGCAGTAATTATAACGAAATACAGCAATAAAATTAATTTTCGATGTTTCTGTAATCATTTAAAATTAAAACTCTTCTGTTTTGAAATTCTCAATTAATGGACATTACAAGAATTTTATATGACATTACTAGTATATATTTTTATGTAAAACTCAGCCGTTTTTTAGCGTTTCTATACAACCAGAAACACGGTAAATTCAATCATATAGCTAAGTTTTCAGTTTTGTTTTAAGTTTTAGTTTGCAGTTTTAGTTTATAGTTTTTGGTTTTAGTGTATGGATACTTTTGACCGTTCTACTTCTTAGCGTAATTGCAGAATCAATTCGAATCTTATTGTGGTTTAAGGTATCAATATTATGGTTCCACGTTGAACCAAATTTTTCTAAGAGTGTAGCATGGTAATCATCAAGTAGTATCATAATTTTATTTATCCCTTTTTTAATTTATTTTTTTTCTAACTTTTTAAATTCTGTTTTGTCATAAACATAATGTATTGCGAACATGTTACATTCATGAATAGCTGCAAATCCTTTCAAAACAAACTACATAAATCATACATAGCTAATAACACCAACCAAATAATAAAACATCTCTCAAATGAATGCAGCATAGTTCCATTCTCATTCATAGAATACGGAAAGTACATATTCACTTTTCATCACACTTTATCTATCTTTTCTCGGTTCAGGGCTTTTAGAGACAACGCCGTTCCATTCAACACCCTCCACTCCATTGAAGAGATTTGAGGACAACGCCTTGTTTGGGAACTCCTTTTGGCTTCTGTCCAAAGATCTTTTCCACGCATTTGAAGTGATGAGGATGACCACTCCATTGATCTTTACGCAACATCCATATCGCACGGATGCACTTGAAGTGTTGAAGTTTAGAGATCCTTTGATTAGTGGGACAACTTCTGGATTTGCTCTTCGCTTTGATGGATTTTAGGTCTGCACTTCTGTTTGTCAATTTACTTTGGCAATCTAAGCGAATGCAATGAATTTTGAAGTTTGTTTAGTAAAATGATTATTATGAGTAAAAAAAAATATTCTGGTTGCCAGTGCTGCTTCACAAGTTCCAGCTATTTAGTAATTTACGAATTTATTTACAGGAGAGAAAAAATTCGGTGAAAATTTATCGTTATATTTCATAAAGAAATTCTGCTAATGAAATCAAAGTGTAAGGAATTTAACCCCCATTCATATGGTTACGGTATATGGGAAATTCTGGCTTTTGAAATTATAGTTTAGTATAACTACACAAATAGGAAAGAATGTAAAATTGAAAAGTTAATTTAACCGAATAAATGGTTTGACCAATGGTGGTTAAGTATAATACCGAAGTGTATAACGACTGATTGAGAACCAGATCAAACCTCAAAAACTGTAGAGAAGGAGGAATTTTAACTTTTATAAAGATCAAAAACGAAAATGAAATGTTTTAATTATGCACAAAATTATAATTGCTAGCTTTCAAAATTATAGTTTGATACAACCGCACAAATATTAAAGAATATAAAATTGAAAAGTAAATTTAACCGAATAAATAGTTTAAGCAATAGTGGTTGAGTATAGTACCAAAGTATATTACAAATAATTGAAAACTAGAACAAACCTCTAAAAATGTAGTAAAAGAAGAATTTTAATTTTTATAAAGATCAAAAATGAAAATGAAGTGTTTTAATTATGGAGAAAAAGCCTTTGGAGCTTATAAAGATAAAAATAAAACAAAAGATGTAAGAAAGATACCAAAAAGGTTCAATAATCTTCATTTTATATATAAAAAGAATTGAAAATATGAAGAATGGTCTGTATGATCTCAATTGTTCAAAGTTGAATATTGCTCCGCTCTAATTATAATTATGTAAGTAGGTCAGGCAGGTACTATTTTTAAAACTCTATTCAAATACAAATGTACCTTCTTTAAATTCACCTCTTTCTAAATCTGCCTCACTTCGTTTGAAATTTTGGATGAAATTTCATCATTATTTTTGCAGTATCACTTTTAGAAATAAAATCTTTAATATCTTCATTTCTAAGTAAATTAAACGAAAAAATCTAGTAACTGAAAATAATGGATGTTTTTTAATTAATGTTTACAATAAATAAAAATATATTATATTTTCTAGAAAAAAAATAGGTAGTTCTTAAATAGTCTGGCGCATTAAAAAGTATCCTTTTTACAGCGCAAAAGTAGCTTTAAGATTATGTAAGTAGGTCTGACAGGCACTTTTTTTTCGGAAACTCTTTTCAAATACAAATGTATCATCTTTAAATCTACTTCCTTTAAAATCTGGCTTTCTTCTTTTAAAATACCTAAAGAATTTTCACAATGTTTAAGTATATTTGACAGGCACTCTTCCCACAAATCCTTCCTTCGAATACAAATTTCTTATTTCTTAGGCAGAATAATGCATTATAAAGGAGGATATTGGGTAAAAAAAATATTTGAAAGCTCCGCAATAGTTTAAGAATAGAGTGTTTTAAAAATATTCGAAACTTCTTAGATAAATAAACAACTACGAAGTAAATCCATACTATAATTTTTACGGATTTTGAGAATCAAATTTTTTATGGGTTTCTTGTACAAAGAGTTGTTGGAAAGTAAGGTTTAGTGTTTTTGAAAACCTTTTCCAAGTCTGGAAAAATTGCGAGTTTATTTATTTATTATTTTATTTATTTTGAAAATTACATTTGTGGCAAGGATATTCTGTTGTTGAAATGATCTATTAAATGAAGTGGAAAATTAAACTGATTTAAACTAATGTAAAATTATTTCTCCAAATATGAAGAGAATTTATTTATATTGTAAATAAATTTTACATTACAATCTGCATGTTAACATTTCTTATCGGAATACACTGTTTAAAAAAACCCTACTACATTCACTTGTTTGATAACATAAAAAAATCAAAACTATTAAAAAAAAATAGGTTGTAAAGACATTAAGCTTAATGCAACAAATCGATAGCACTATTGATTCGGATGTATAGCGTAAAATAAAACTAGTAGAAACAGTCAAACATGACCAAAAGGCAAATAGAAACAAATCCTGCATCAAATTGCGGTAAAAAATACAGGCACTCAGGGTGCCAGTATTTATTACCTTTAAGTTCATTTTTAACATAAAATTTACCGGAAAAATCTAATAAACAACAATTTTATCGTAATTCTGTAATATTACTGTTATTTAATAAATATTTCTGCAAAAATTACGATGTAAAATTTTGCGGAAAAAATTGGTTTCAAGAGCGTTGCACTCCCACAGGGTGCTCATAATTTTTACTGTAATTTTATCAGGAATTTTTTTACAGTTTAGTGGAAAAGCAGATGCACTAACCCCTGCACAATAACGTAAAACAGTGTAAACAGCTTTAAATATTAATTATATTTGTTAGATAACTTTAATAATACGGATACCACCCAGTTTTCTCTAATTTTTGAAATTTTTCATTTTGTCAAATATCACGTTATTCTGTGACGAAATAGTTGTGTAATAATTAACGAATACGACAAAAATATTTCAAAAATGTATTTCTAAGAGTCTAATTGCACAAAAACAAATAAGTTCTGAATGAGAGATTTTATTGAGATATGTTAAAATGTTTCAGATATTGAAAAGAGACAGAAGGTTTTTTTACAGACAATTTTTAATAAAACAGAATAGGTAGTTATTTTTCTACCAAGAGCGCAAAAGAGTAAAATATTTTACTACAATAGAATGGAATAAAAAATTGAAAATCAAAATGCAGCAAAAAATTGAAAATTGATTTTCTACGACTGATAAAAAATACAAGTTTTGCTTTACTGTAAAAGTTTGCATCTTTGCGAGTCACAACTTGATATGAGTATCCACGTTTTTCTTTTTTTCTTCGTATTACAAGCAAAAATAATTATATTAGGCTGTTATTTTCTGCACTTGCCTTACCTTGGTACTGTAAGAGTTAAAATTCAAAAGTTATTGAATTATTATAATATAAAGCAGACCTAATACAAAGGAATGAATAGTAATAGTAATTAACTAACTATTTAGCACTTCATCCAAAGTTGCATCGTAAGTTTACAATATTTTAAAATAACTAAAAATCTGTAAATTTATTTAGATTCGTTTAAATATATATTATTTTTTGTAAAAAAAAAAAAAAAAAAAAAAAAAACCCATAGGAAATCACTTGCTCAGGCAGGAGATTCTGTCACTTAAAGTGACTTTCACTATACTTTTTATACTCCATATTAACGTAATCCCTTATAGATTTTGAACTATTAGTCCTATCGATTTGGGTTTGATGACATTTAATTAATCAGAACAAAATCATTAGGAAACTAATAACATAGCAATATAGAATGCTTAAGTTTTGACTCTTCTGACTTTCAGTAAGTTCAAAATTGCAGCTAAAACTGACCTTGAAGAAAGGAGCAAACTTCCGGCCTCTATGTTGATCAAGAGCATTTATAATAATTTACAGCTTTCACATAACTATTTTTTCATTCAGTAACCCTCCCTTTACTTAACTTGGTAACTAACTTAGTAGTCATTTTTAGAATAAAGAATAAAAAGCACTTCTCACTGTATGAATTTTAAAAAAATATACATATTTTTAAGGGTTTTTTTTTTATGAGAACTATAATTTTTTTAATTACTTTGATATAAGTTTCATAGTCAGATAGTCAAAGCATATTTAATTATTTATAAGCGTGAAATATTATTTATTACTCTTTGATTTACTTGCCTTTTATATAAAAACCAATGTGTGTCCTTTTTTATTCATTGATTTCAACAATACCTTCCTTATCGGGTATTTGAACTGAAACTCCACGAACAACTAAGAAATATATATTTAAAAGATTTATACTATAGTACTAGTATTTATGTTTCTAAATGTTTTAAAGAAGTACAAAAAGAATCTGATTTTAGAAGAAAAATTTAAATCAATTAAAAATAGGAGGCAGAGCTTTTTTCAAAAAATCAGAATCTCTCAAAAATGGTTAAAACGTAAGCAAAAATAATAAGCATAGTATTTTTAAATATCTAGTTCATTTTCTTTATAAAATGAGGAAAATGAATCTAAATGGCTTTGAAATCAACCGACCTGCATTTAAGCACCAATATTTATAAATCAGTTTGTTATCAATATGTCATTTAAACGTACCAGCAACAAAAAAAAAATAATCCTCATATTGAAATTCGTTTCTAAATGTTTAATAGTTTTAAGATTAAAAAAAAAAGAACTATTTCCTTCAGAAATAAGAATAAAACTTTTGAAGAAGGAAAATCCTCTAAACTCGTTTAACGATTCGAGGACAATAAGTTACGCATCGGTGATCCTCAAGTTCCGAAACTCAATTTGGTCTTTTCTTAATTCCTAAAACTTCGTTACAATGTTATATACTCTGGTGTAATAAAGACTCCGATGGAAGAAAGTAAAACCTTGAAGAACTCTTTTGTCATCACGCTATTGGAGTAACTTAGTTATCTGGATAGTCTTAAACACATTTTCTAATTTCACCAACCAATTGAATGTTCGCGAGTAATTTAAGCCGTAACATTTATTTCAATACAAGGAATTACCACAAATCTTTGATGTATCAGTTGTGCGTTTTTCGAAGAAAATAAAGCTAAATCGTTAATAGTTAATATTAATTTAAAAATTCTTATTTCACCAACCGATTGAATATTCGACAGTAATTTAAGTCGTAACCTTTATTTCAATATAAGGGACGTTTCTTGAACAAAATAATGCAAAATCGCTAATAATAAACCTCAAATTTTAAATTTAAATTTCTTACAACGTTTTTTAATTTTTTTACAACGATGATGTACTCAAATCGTAACTGGAGCTCCAAGCTTGTTGAAAATGCAAGTTTCAATCATATTGTAACAAGTACAATAAAAATTTATGTTTTTTTTTTATTTCCAAATTGAATTTTTTGTCAATTCAATTTACGAACATCTTTCTGAGATACAAAGAAGCTAAAATCTTCGTTGCAGCTCGGTTCTTGATAAAAATGCAAATTCTTATATATTATTAACTGATAAAAACAGAATTTATTTTTCGAATTATTAAATTTTTGAACTCATTCTAACTGGCTATCATGCTCACATTGATAGCTACTGTTAAAATTGTTTTTAAACCTTGAAAAAAGTTACAGAATATTTGATATTAAAAAATTTTCATAAACCGATATTTTGACAAATTTCCGACTATCTAGTGAGCTAAAAATCTAAATTGTTCAAAGAAAATCAACGATTCGGTGAGACAATGCCCTTCTACCACCAATCGAAATTTGGAAGGTTTTCATTTTTATTTTTTATTTAAGATGTTTATCAAGACTTTTCTAATTTATACTTATTATTTTTTGTGGCAATGTATTTAACAGTTTTTTTATACCTGAAACTCAACCATCAAATTTGAAAATACATAATTCAATAGAAAGCGAAATGTGTTTACGTATTAAAGGAAGTGAAGGGATATAAAATTCCAAATTAAGAAAAAAGATAATTTTTTAAAATTTAGTTTTGACTCATAAAAACAGAAACGAGTACGTTTTTCATCTTATAAAGAATTCATTTAAGGTTGGAATAAATGCGTGTTTGGGTTCCAGAAATTTGTAAAAATAGAAGGAAAAAAAACATTAATCAGTTTGAATGCAATAACTTAATTTGTTTTTCCGCTCTTTCTTATTTATATGAAAAAGACATAAAGATTTTAAAAAAACTATCACGTGTGTGAAGCTTGTATACGAAAATTCTTATAGTAACCTTATTATTGCATAAAAAAAGATGTAGAAGAAAAATAATCTATTTTGCTTAATGGTGTGTGAAAGCATTTCAGTTTTTAAATATTTTATTTATACATTTCCATTTTATATTTATATTAATATAAAAATTTCATAAACAGCAACAGCAGAACACTATGTATAGACGCTATTTGATGCCTTTATAAATGTACTTTCTGATATCAGTTTTGAATTAATTAATAAAGAAAATTATATATATATGTATATATATATATATATATATATATATATATATATATATATATATATATATATATATATATATATATATATATATATATATATATATATATATATATATATATATATATATATATATATATGAAGTAACAGAGCAAAACCCCGTTATTAATATGCGAAAATTAGTCCCGATATCAGATGAATAATGAGTCCAGATTCTGCATAGCGGTTTATTTATTAAAAGATGGTGAAGCAACAGTTTCCTCCCCTCTCCGACTGGAGGGAACACAAAAAGCCACGCAAAAACCATCGGTCCTGCGTTTTATAGGATAATTAAAAGTGTGAAAAGGCCAGTCATATTGCATTCCTTGTATTCCTACGCCTCATCGCAAATAATTTAATGCTCATAGAAAATCGTTTAATCTTCCCTTATATGGAAGTGAAAGATCTTAAAATAACTCCTCTTTTGAAACATAAATCTAATTATAATTTATTGACATGTTTACACAGCCTTGAAGTCCCGAAATAGAATATCTGTACTCTAATTTTTAACTAAGACATTTTATGAAAATGAATAAGTTTCAATGCTTTTATTAATACAAAAGTAATTTTATAACTTTTGTATTATATACATATATATATATATATATATATATATATATATATATATATATATATATATATATAT
Organism: Parasteatoda lunata; assembly: GCA_949128135.1. Lineage (NCBI taxonomy): Eukaryota > Metazoa > Arthropoda > Arachnida > Araneae > Theridiidae > Parasteatoda > Parasteatoda lunata. The sequence goes on from OX421979.1 coordinate 35,238,798, forward strand.
ATATATATATATATATATATATATATATATATATATATAATATATATATATATATATAATATATATATATATAATATATATATAATATATATATATATATATTATATATATATTATATATATATTATATATATATTATATATATATATATTATATATATATTTTCATAGTATGCATTATGGTTAAATATGGCATTTACATTATGTTGAATGTTAGGCAGATTTTTCAGAAACCGTCTCAACCGATGCTGGTAGAATAAAACGTGCCACTATTTTTGAAAGTGAGACTAAGTGTGCAAAAGTGCGGCGTACAGAACGTGGAACTATTTTGAAGATTCTTCGAATCGAATGCAGTTAAAAAATATTTTCTTGTTATAGTCTTGTTTTAGTCATTTTAACAGTCTTGTTTCGTATAGTTCTTGCTATGCTTGGAAAGAAACATACATTTCAAAAACATGTTGATATTTTAAAATAATTTTATTTGGAAACCATTACAGTGAAATGAATATTATAAATTTAGTTTATCTAAAGCAATTTTAATAATTTTAAATATTAACAGCGTAACTTTTAAAAGATAAAAATGATAGTATTCAAAAAATACAATGCGAAGTCAGTAGCGAAAAATAGGAAACAAATCAATAAATAGCATGGATTTTAAAAAATAAAATCTGAATAAATTATAGAATAGAATCGTAAAATATGCATCTTAAAGTCAGTATCAAAAAAATAATTATTTTTCTAGTTTGAATTCCTGCGAAAGTAGAAAGAAAAAATGCATATTTTTTTACTCTTAATTACCAAGAATATGAAACAGCAATAGTATTTCCAAAATAGTTCCAAAAAAAAAAAACATTTCCATGCAAATACAGAAAATTTATAATCAAGGCTAAAGTGTTTCATTTAAAGTAAGGCAAATAAACTGCAAAAGAAGAAATGGCCGAGTTCTAAAGTGTAAAAACAACGAGTGTCTTTTTGCTGAAATTAATTATTTTTTGGAAATGGCTCCTGAAGTCAATTTTAAGGAACAAAAATATATTTCAAGAGTACTTTTAAATATTTACATTTATTATTTCTTTTTAAGGTATCCGAACACGTTCGGAGGACTTTTTTAAAAATATTAAGTTTCAGAACACTTTAATTATGTTTTTATATTTATTATATGTAAAAACTAATATTAAATAAGAGAAATTAGACATTTATATTATAATTTGTTTTTAAAAGCTAAATAACAAGAAAAAATTGATGTTTTTTTCATAAAACTTGGGAAAGGATATACTTCACCAAAATTATTGTATTAAAAAAGTGTTATTATCAAAATAAAGAGCAGAATTGTGTCTAGTGATTTGACTACAATCATAAAAATATTTGAAAAATTAAATTTTTTATAGAAAATCGAAAACTTTTTATGAGATTTTTGTCAAATTTTTTACGTCATATTTCACATTTTAGTCCAATAATAAAAAACTATTAAATATTTTTAAACAATTGTAGCACAAGCACTAGAGAACATTATACATAATACACATAAAAAATTTTATTGAAATATATCAACAACTTTTTTAATAATGAATTTTTAAAGTTACTATTTTTGCGTGAAATTACATTCTGAGAAAAAGGCATTTGAAGTATAATTTATATCATTTCTATTTTAAAAATATATTTTAAAAATGCTATTCCCATGAAACTTCTTTTTTCGTCCATTATTTCGATTTCTTGGATTACCCATATTGCAAAGTACTTAAACATAAAATTTTGAAAAGAAATTCAATTACGTTTCAATAAAATGTAGTCAAAATAATATTAGAATATTCGAAGAACGCTGCTTGTAAACAAATCCACAAGAGAGTTTAACCCAAAAACTACTAATATAAATGATAAATTGGGAGGCTCCTTTCTAGCAACATTAAAATAATAATTATTTAAGTGAAAGAAAGATAATTATCCCAAAATAAAGATAAATATAACTGTTTTTGTCCCACTTCCGGTTTCGGAATGCTATTTCCGGTTTCATTTTTTAATCATCGACTAATATTCTTTTAATCATAACTTTTCTTCTAATTGACGCACAATTAAAATTTAAACTGTTTTAAAAACTAGAATAAACGGAGATTCGTAATATAAAATTAAAAAAAATTGTCATTTTTAGCTAAAATTCACTTTTTCAACGTGTACGGATACCTTAAATAGTATCGACTTTAAAAAAGAAGGAATAACCCTTTTCGAAGAAGAAAAAATGTTTACTCTAATATTCATCACTGTTTGCAAAATTTAATTTTTACTGTTTTTGCTCAATTCATTACAAGTTGAGTAATTAACTATAAAATTTGCTTTATTTGATTACATAGAGAATACATAGAGAATTTTTATAGTAATGGTATTTCAATATTGATAAAAATATTTAATAAATTAAGTCCTGAATGTTTAAACCATTGAGTAAATATTTTATCCCACAAAGCTATTCGCAGGCTAACAAATTTTTCAAAAAAGTAAATATTTTTTATTTTATTAAACATACTAGACTCCACCGATTGCTCGTTTTACACACAATCTTTTCTGACTTCGATGCATTTTTTAAATTTTTAATTATATTGCATTATAAGTTTAGAATTATTTAATTAAGATATACCATATTTTATATTAATAAAGAATTTGTTTTTCCAATCAAGTTTTCGATTTAACTGAGATAAAAGTTAACCTTTATACCATAGCAACTTCAATCACTAACTTTTACTTACTTTTTTTATCGAAGCATATATATATATTTTTCTCTCTTCTATCAACTTTATCTGTTCCATCTGAACCTCTTGTTCAATAAAATATTTTTAAAAGAGCCATGGTGGATCAGGGGATAAAGCGCCCGCCTGCCGATGAGGTTTACCCGTTTCGAATCACGACGATGGCAGGTCGATACGAATTCCACACCCGAGTCCAACTGACTTCAGTGTTGCGTAAAATATCTTCAGTAATGGACGGATCATGGGTTAGAGTCTCCATGCCACCAGGCTATCCGCGGAAGATTTCTGTGGTTTCCCTCTTCATGTAAGGCAAAGGAGGGTTATGTCCATCACAAAGTCCTCCACGAAGGCAAATTTCTCCCAATATTGAACTAGGAGTTACCTTATCATCTGGATTGGGTGCAAAATAACAAGTCTATGGGATTGAACATTAGTAGTCTTGAACTCAAAATTGGGTTAAGTGTTCAACTACGGTTATCAACAACGGTTGATTTTTCGTGGTTTTCACTCCATGTAACGCAAATGAGGATAAGTTGCATCAAAAAGTCTTCCACGGATTCAAGTTTCTCCCAATACTTGGTAGTTCGGGGTTGAGCATTCGCCTCCAAAAAAGGTGCCCATGTTGGAATCACAGCGATGACTTGTCGATACGAATTCAACACCCGGCTTACACTGATCACATTGTTGACGTGTCCTTAGTGGTAGACGGATCAAGGGTTAAAATCCATCTGCTGTCAGGCAATTCGTTTGAAGTTTTCGTGGTTTTTCTCTCCAGGTAACGTAAATGCTGGTTAGTTTGGTCAAGAAGTCTTCCACGAAGGTAAAGTTTCCCCAAATACTTGATCCATCAGTTCCCTTTTCTTCTGTATTTCCCTCAAATTTTGTATTTTGCAATGCTAAATTACATGCTTTAAAATGATGTAAAAAATTACATAATTACAATTCAAAATTTTTTCGACTACTCTTAAATAAAATGATAAAAAATAATAAATATTTACTAAAAGATATATTTTGTATGGAATTATCTTTGGATAAGTGAACCTATTAAATGTGTGCAATTTTTTTTAATTCGCTTAAAATGTTCCCGAAATATAGCGAATTACACAAAAATTAAAATTAATATTAAAGGGTCCAAAGTATAGGGGCCATATTTTCATGACTGCGACTACCACCTATATTTTGGGGGTCTGAAATACGAATCCTTTGAAAAAGAGGTATGTTTATTCATAGAAAGTACGGTTTTGTTGGGGATTTCGCAAATTAATTATCGTCTGCACTAATTGATTAGCATATTTTAAATCACTCCCTCAAACTTTTGTGATTGAGTCATAAAACGTGAAAATCCGAATATTAGATCAAAAGTTATTCGGGGTGCTCCATTTTTTATTTTGAGAACTGTGTGTTATTTTATTACAGAATAATTGTTTAAATAAAACACCAAACGGAAATTCCAAATCAAAATATTCAGTAAATAGTACTTTTTTTAAATCTTATTTTACTTCTCTTTCTCGATTCCAATAATATTTAATAGTCAATTAAGCTTTTAGAATAAAATCTATATTAATATGGAATTATATAAATCAAATTACATGAATTTTTAATGCTGAATTCTACGAAATCTAGTAACATTTTTAAGACGAGTTTTATTTTTTATAAACATAAGGAATAATACTCTTGTTAAATCGATATATAATGCAAAACAACATATTTATTATCATGTATTTTTCTATACAGAGGAAAAAATCCCAACAATATTTATAATTGCTTGTTGCATCCAAGTCTTATGTATCACATAAAATATTATGATTTATACTATTTAATATAGTTAAAGTAATAAATTTTATCTAAGAAAAATATAACAATCTACAAATTGAGTATAAACATATAGATATAATATTTTAAAAAAGTAAACGAGAAAAGGGTTTGGTATTATCTGCATATTTGTTCTAAGCTTACATAATGGTTTACATATTTTTCGGAAGATAAATTTCTTAAATAAACAAAATCACCTCATTATTTATGTGATTTAACAATAAATAAATAAAATATTTTAGAGTCGATGAGCTTTTTTTGACCTGAAAAAAAAGCTTTACTTTCTTCATAAAATAATGCGCATGTTTTCTGAAGAAAATGATCCATAAAATTTCTTGTATTATGGCGCAATTAAATAAATGGCTTTATCTATTGATTTATACTCAGTTTGAAGTAAGAAAAATGATTTTAAGGGAGGGGGAGCGTTTCTTAAGTTTTTTCATTATATATGTATAAATTTTCAAAAGGTTCAATACGACACGACCGTAAAAAATTGGCGGATTACATCAGCCTTTGAATTATTTAGAAGTAGTAGATGTAAATGGTGTGAAAAGATATATATATATATATATATATATATATATATATATATATATATATATATATATAGTTGAGGAGATTGATGGTCGTGGTCACCGGCAGGTTTCAAAACGAAGACAGACTGCTTCTTTCAGACTAGAGTGCTCTAATCACCATAAGTTGTACAGTGCGCAAAATAAAAAACGGACCACCCTGATTAACTTTTGATCTAATTATCAGATCTGATACGTTCTAGGACTCATCCTTAATGGTTCGAAGAGGTGATCGAAAATATGCTAATTAATTGCGCTGATGGTAATTTAAGTTACGAAATCAGACACAAAAACGTATTTCTCTGAATAAACATACCTTTATTTTGACGGATTCATATTTTTTACCCCCAAAATATAGGGGGGAGCAGCAATCTGGAAAATTGGGTCCTAATAGTTTGTTCAGGAGAGCCGTCCAACGTTTGGACTCCTTAATTTTAATTTGACCTTTTGCCTAATTCGCTATATCTCGAGAACTTCATAAGTGAATTTAAAAATTTTTGCACTCAATTATACAATTTATTTATCCAAAGATAATTCTATGGAAAAAATGTTTTAGTAAATATTTATCATTTTTTTTTATTATTCTATTTAATATTAGTCGAAACAATTTAAAATTTTTGAAGGTATATAATTTCTTACATCGAATTGCAGAATATAATTTTGCATTGCAAAAAATACAAAATTTGAGGGGAATAGGTCGAATAGTTTCTGAGAAATCGAATTTCAAAGAAATCATATTTAAAAAATTCGATTGCTCAGGAACTATTTAGCTAATTTCATTCCAATTTCGTATTTTACCATTTAAAATTATATTGTTTTAAATGGTGAAAAGAGGACACAATTTAGGCCTTTTTCGACTAATATTAAATAAAATATAAAAAAAAATCTTAAAAACAAATAAATATTTATTGAGTTATTTTTTGCATAGAATTATCTTTGGATAAGTAAATTTTATAAATTTTCATTTCGCTTTTAAATTTTTATCTTTATAATTATAATCTTTATATCTATGATTGCCTCAAAGGGTTGCAGTTTGGAAAATAAGATTCCAATAGCTTAATCAGGAGAGTGGTAATTTCCCCTTTTTGTTTATTTCGCTACATCTTAAAATTCCTTAAATTTTAAAGCACTTCGCATTTTACACAATTCGCACTTTTCTAAACTTAAATAAATATTTATTAAACTAAAAGGGTTCTTTTTTATGAAAAACCAAAGATAACAAATGTGTATAACTGTTTATATGTAACTAATGTATTCCACGGCTGTTCGTGCGGCCAAGTATTTTTTTTTATAACTAGAAAAATTCACACAGCGGCTAAAATTCTAACATTTTTTTTTTCAAAATTTAGTTGATTTATTTCCCCAGTGGCTTTGTAGAAAAATTAAAAGCATATTTTTCTCAGTCGAGTCTAGTAAAAAAAAAGATTTCAAATCATGTATAAAACTTTAGTAGACTAGAGTAACTAGTAAAGAGTAACTAGTAGTAGTAAACTTTAGTAGACTACTTTAGTAAACTAGATAGACGAGCAAAAATATAATTTTTTTCAAACTATATCTCATGGAGAAAAATTTTAATATTATTTATACAGACGAGTTACAAAATGCTTTGATCATCCTAATTAATATTGACCATTCTATATTCATTCCTGCATAACTTTTTAGTTTTCACAAATATAAAAATACCTGTTTCGCAGTTAAAATAAATCAAGTTTTAAAAAAATATTATTTTACTACTTCTTGTGGCGTTAATTATTATTTTATACAGTAATAAAGTCTAACAATTTATAAAATTTTAAAAAAATGTTAGATAATTTTTATCGTTTGTTTTTTTAACTGACACTTTTTTCAGATAAAAAAACGGTTAATTAATAAAAAAATGGTTAGATAATAAACTCAAACGGTTAATACTTTTTAATAAATAAAATATTTTTTTCTTCAAATATATTGAAATTCTGTTTTATTACGTTTTGTATTAGTATTAAAATTATATTTCAATTCAATATAATAATTTTTTAATTAAGTTAATAACTCTTTCGAAAAGTTTTATATTTACGAATAAAATTTCGAACCTATTTCATCCTAAATTATTTAAAAAAAGATGCAAACTATTGAAACAATTACAAATGGGATTTTTTTTTCGTAAACTTATGTTCGAAAAAGATTTTATTCAAACGCGAAAATTAATTCGCTGGAAAAAACATATTGCATTTATTCATAAAAGGAATTACTGCTGAATATAATTTTAAAGGAAAGAGATTTAGAGATATTAAAAGATCTTCAACAATTGTCTAAACTATTAAGACCATATTTTCTAATTTGCGGCTAGCCACCGTTTTTTATCATGAGGGTTAATTAACCGATATGCGTCGAAAGAGGCATGTTTATTCAAAGAAACTACACATTTGTATCTGACTCTGTTACTAAAATTATGGCGTGTAAACATTTTATAACAAATTTAAGGTTAGTCATATGAATTTAGTAAATGAAACTAAAAAAACATTAGACCAAAAGTTTTAAGACTATCAATTTTTTGCAAAGTGCACATTTATAGAAAAAGTGATATGAACTTATAGTGGTAAACATGTATATGACACTCATAAGCGTTGAAGCGGTATTCTTTATAAAAACCTAGAACCATAATATCGTGTCTAAAATCTAATTCACTTCAATCTTAGAAAGTAGATTAGAATTATTAGGATATAGTATTTTATAATCAAGTTTAAGATGCACGACTGGTGTACACTGTAAAAAATATCCGGATAAAAATAAGGTATAAAATATCAGCACTTGGATTGCATCATCCGTAAAATTCTGTTTACAGTAAGTTCATTTTTATCGTAAAATATTATTCTGTAATTTTTACAGTTATATTTATTTAACTAGAATGATTCAATGATTTTACGGTAATTTTTTTTGTAAAAATTACGGCATACCATAATTTATGTTCCGTAACATGTTCCGGTAAAAACTAATTTTACGGTAAAAAATGCCGGCACTTTTTACTATAATTCAGCATAGAATTTTTTACAATGCACTAAAATTATTATACGATGAAAATAATCACTTAAATAAGTTCGCAGACAATTTTAGTGATATAATGGTTCAATAAAAAATTTATAACAGTTCTCAACTTTTGAAATTATTAGATTTCAATTCAATTATTAGATTTGAACACAAATTATTAGATTTCAATTTAATTACGCATAATATAATTCAAATCTTAAAAAAATACTTTCATTAGCAGAAAAGAAACGTTTTGACTAAATTAAAAATTTAATAAAGGTGCTTTCTTAAAAAAAATACTTTTATTTATGAAATCTGTTCGCTTTTTAAATATCCAAAGTCATTGTGTGTAAAAGTTGAAGACTTTTTTTTCCAAAGAAAAAGTTTAATTTCATTTTCTAGAGAATGTTTTATGTCTAGAAACTTGGTTAAAATAAGTCTAGCTACAGTAATATTTGTTACCCTAGTAAGCCATTTGTCTAGACAGATGTAGTATAAGGGAAAGTATAAGTTCTTAGAAGAATGAATAATATTTTTGAAAAAGGTTTTGGAGTGGCTTATATTAAAGTTTTCAAACTTTATTCTTAAAATTTTTGTTTTGTATTCCATTTATTTTAAGCTTCGAGTATTTTGAATATAACTAGGAAGGATTTTAATTTCAGGTTTTAAGCAAAATATGTGCACACATTAAGATTTTATGGCTTTTGCAAAATAAAATTATTAAAAAAAAAAAACTATAACTTTTGTAACAAAAACTTGTTGGTTAGATTCCTGATTAGATTCTAACCTTAAGTTAGCAGGCAGTACCATTATTTTTTTTCTAATTTATGTTTGCATGGTTATTAAGTTTCTGCAATACTTATTTTTGTAATAGATAGTAGGCATTATGTTTCAATAAAGGGTAGTTAAAGTATTAGGTGTCCCTTTTGAAAGAATGAATAATATATTTTAAGCTTATTTGAACTCACTAGGGGCTTTAGAGAATTTAAAAAAAAAAAAATAGGAATACCAAAATCTGAAAACATTAGAGATCCTACTTTCTTGCTTACGCTTACGAGGGCATAATTCTTCTGAAATATAATCAAGTAATTACAAAATATGATTTAGATGGAGCATTACTATCGTAATTAAATAAATAAAAAATATTATGGAAAATTAACAATTTAATATATTTTTTTTATCCTGTATTTAAAAAATGGCAGACATGATTCCCTTGCTTAATTTTGCTACCATCAGTAAAAAGGCAATATCTCGAATTTTTGTCTTTATGTTTTCTTGTTAATTAAATTTTTACAATACTTATTTTTATATAACTGATAGTAACTTTACGCTATCAATTAAAGTTTTAAGTGTCATTATAATAACTTACTTTGAATATTGGGAATTTGAAAAATAGGAAAACCTAAAACGTCCCATGATGAGGTAAGTCGCGAAAACCTTCCATTATTGTACTGACAGAAAAAGGATTCTTGTCCAATGGTCTCTCTATCAATTTATATTATAACCGCAGTTAAGCTGTGACCCGGTTCTGAGTTTACGGTGATCAATGTTTAACTCCATTGCCTTGTCATTTCGATATTTCAACCCAGAAGACAAGGGAAGAATTCAAGAATTGGACCTCGACTCAATCAAGAATTGGACAAACTAGTCCTAGTGGAGAACTTTTTGATGGTACTAACCAGAATTGGAGTAACATTTAGAGGAAAACCACGAAAACTTCCCTCGGCACGGGAATTCTAATTTATGACCCGTCTACCACTGAGAATAGTTTACGTCAACACTGTAGTCAGTGCGAGCTGGGGGCAGAATTCGTATCAACCAGCCACCAACCACTGGATTTCTAATGCAGCTCATTGAGAGGCAATCGATTTAACCTCTGAGCTGTCGCGGCTCTTCATCCATGGATTGGGAAATATTACGTCAATAGTGTGATCGGTGAGAATTGGGGCAGTATAAGGATAAATCAGCCAAGAATGGGAAGCGAACTTGGTCCGGCTTTTATTGGAAGGGGTCCATGAGAAACTAGACATACGCATCACTGTCATACAGTATACGTTCAGTCCGCTTCATTCAGTATACTTTCTAAATTAAAAGATAGTCAAAACTGCGCATCCGTCTATTCTGAGTATTGTTGTTTTCTGAGTATTCTATTCTGATTCTATTCTATACCGATAATCTATACCGATTCTATTCTATACCGATAATAAGATAGTCTGATTATATTCTATTTCTATTCTGAGTATTGTTGTTTTGATATACCGAAAAGAACAGAAAGCTTTATGTATGTATTGTTGAAAGCGTTATGTAAATTGTAGTGTAGATGTTAATACAACACATAAAACCATTAAGAAGCATTTGAGTATTGAAAGCCTCCAGCTCATTAAAACAAAATATTTCATAGTTTTTAGAAAGAAACGAGCTGTTAAATCAATAAATGTCGGCTTAAATAAATGGAAATCATACTCTTGTAAAGGGAGGAATACTACTACCAAGCATGACTAAATAATAGATTTATCCCCCATATCTGTATGATTTATCAGATTCAAAATGACACATTTCAACCCCACCAATACTTTTAGTTTTAGACCCTTAAGATCAATAAATAATATCAGGCAAGAAGACCCGTGTCTGCATTCATTAAAGCGTTGGTTGACATTGATTGATAGACATTTAATGACGGTGCAGTGAAACTATAATGTGTTGGCTCAGACAATTGCAAAGCTTATAAAATTCGCTTATCATAAAATATCAATTTAGCTTAACGTTGCAACTCAAAACATTATTGTTTAGTGCTGTTTGGATTTGAAAATTCAATATATTTCACTGAATAATGATTTTATAAACATGTTATTAAACATCGTTTTTTATTCAATTATTTATGTTTTTAAAAAAGTGACGCACCTATTAGAAAAACTAATTTGTTTGGATGTATAGCGGTTGATTCGTTTTTTTTTTCTTTCTATTCCAGGCATTGTCACTACCAACATAAAGTTGTTCCAATTCTTAACATGGGAGGATGCTCAGTCCTGATGTTACCATCAAGAAGTAAGATGGTTTTTGATGGGATTATGTTATAGTGGGAAATTTATAAAATATGTTGGCTCATGATGCATTGCTTTTGTTGGTGCATCAAACAACGCCCTCAAACTATGCTGGTTTTGCTCATGTTGGAACAACATAAAGTTATTCCAATTCTTAACATAGGATGATTTGCAGTCTTGGTAGTACCATCAAGAAGTAAGATGGTTTTTGTTGGGATTATGTTATAGTAGGAAATTTATAAAATATGTTGGTTCATGATGCATTGGTTTTGTTGGTGCATCAAACAACGCCCTCAAACTATATTGATTTTGCTCATGTTGGACCATCATAAAGTTGTTCCAATTCTTTACATAGGATGATTTGAAGTCTTGGTAGTACCATCAAGAAGTAAGATGGTTTTTGTTGGGATTATGTTATAGTAGGAAATTTATAAAATATGTTGGTTCATGATGCATTGGTTTCGTTGGTGCATCAAACAACGCCCTCAAACTATGTTGATTTTGCTCATGTTGGACCATCATAAAGTTGTTCCAATTCTTTACATAGCATGATTTGAAGTCTTGGTAGTACCATGAAGAAGTAAGATGGTTTTTGTTGGGATTATGTTATAGTAGGAAATTTATAAAATATGTTGGTTCATGATGCATTGGTTTCGTTGGTGCATCAAACAACGCCCTCAAACTATGTTGATTTTGCTCATGTTGGACCATCATAAAGTTGTTCCAATTCTTTACATAGCATGATTTGAAGTCTTGGTAGTACCATGAAGAAGTAAGATGGTTTTTGTTGGGATTATGTTATAGTAGGAAATTTATAAAATATGTTGGTTCATGACGCATTGGTTTTGTTGGTGCATCAAACAACGCCCTCAAACTATGTTGATTTTGCTCATGTTGGACCATCATAAAGTTGTTCCAATTCTTTACATAGGATGATTTGCAGTCTTGGTAGTACCATCAAGAAGTAAGATGGTTTTTGATGGTCACTCATGATGGTAACCATCATGTTGCTCCATCATAAAAAACCTTCATAAATTTTTTCTTAAGTAGCTTTTGTTGAGTTTTTTTAAATTGATTTCTTGGTACTCTCAACTTATATGAATTATTTATTACTAGGGGTTAGCCTCCTGATAGCTGATGCTCACTAACCCCAATGATTGCTTCGCAATAATTGTTGTTTCTTGGCATAAAATTGATGTTGTTGATTAAATGTTGGTCTTGGCTTTCTGTTAATGTAATGTTACTGTTTAGCTTGTGTAAGAATTCAGTTTGCTTTTGTTTGTGCTTCCTCTTCTCCCGTATAAACATTTTTTTAAGATTCTATTAACATATAATTGTAAACATAAACAATTTCGCTTAGAAATCACTATTTAAAATAACATTTAAAACAAAAGGTATATAGTTATTCAAAATTTGAGTGTACAACCGTGGCTTAATATTTTTGCTTACCTAAATGGGCTTACATATAAAATACAACTTGTACTTGCATCCTGCATGCATGAAGCTGATCGAATCTCTTAATCATTTAGCAACTGTAATTTATAATATTATATCAATGTAGTTTATTCAAAAAAATATTAGTTGTAATACGGTTAATAAATTTAGACACTGATTTATGTAGGTAAGCTTATCTTAAAATGTACCTTAATGATATAATATCTTAATTAAGAAACAAGATTATGCCATTAAAAAATTTGTATTTCCTAAAAGCAAATGTTATTATTGATTATCGTATTATAGATTTTTTATTCTTATTTTTCTTTTCTTTTTATACATGATGTATGCATATTTGAGTTCTTTGTATATTTTTCTCGTCTGCTTTTACACATTTGAAACAGTGCATAGGATACTTTAGTCATTGTGAAGCAATTTTGCTGAATATTTTTTGCCTTTTTCTTAACTCTAAAAAAATACCACTTTTTGAATGGTTTCCAAAATAGAGAACCACCGCTTTCACACTTTCAATTAAATTCTTTTGTGTTTTGTTTAAATTTTTTGTGTTTTACACTTTCAAAAATTAAATTCTTTTGTGAAGGAAAATATTTATTAACTGTTTTTTATAGAAATCATTTGGTTCTAAAAAGATTAAGGTCACGTGTTATTATGTTTAAAATTATTATGCTAAAAACATTGTATTATTTTCCTCATTTTAAATTATTATATTTTTATTTTTTACTTTCAAAAAAGGCTTATTAAGTCAATTTTTGTTACTTACAAATCTATTCGTTGAAATTGTTTCTATGTTTTGAACTTCATAGTTTGATTTTTTATGGTTTGAAACATTTTAATGCAACATTTTCCTAATCCTACACTAACAACTGGATTTAACAGTTCGAAAAAAGTTTTATTTTCGAAAAAGTTTTATTTATTGTTTGTTTAAAATAAATGGCAACTTTAAACAGAAGTAAAGATGGAAAAAAAATAATAAAAGTAAGTCCCAGTTCACAGAATAGATGAAAAGATTCATACTTTAAAAAATCCAATCATAAAAACTCTGCCTCCAATGTTAGCTGTATTGTTTTTCTTTCTCATAAGTTTGTCGATTCGATATTAAAATAAAAAAGTTTTATAAATTTGGATAGTCTCTGGCGTCTGGAGTTTGATCAAAAATAAAATTTGTCTAATATTTTTGTAGACTTCAGAATCAGTGAGTCTAGACATTTGTTTAGTATGAAAAATAAAACTCGAAATTCATTAAGAATTTTCTAAAAAGTATTGAATAAAGTTTCATAAAAATATAAACAGGGCTTTTTAATTAATATTTTACAAGTAAGAAGTTCTCAAAATTGAACCAATAACAAAGATCTAAACTTTAAGCTTTAACAACAATGAAGCTTACAATTCTCACAAAGCTTTTTAGATGAAATTCATAATTTTATGTATAGTGATAGGAATTAATATAAATTGCTGGAAAAATTTTCAATAAATACCTTAAAAATATTTTTTTCCACACTAACGGAGAAAACTTAGAACACTTATAATATTAACTAAACTTATGTAATACCAAAAACAATTTAATAGCATCTGCCTTGATATTCAAAAATAAAATAAGGATTAAAAAGATGGTTACTTGATAAAATTATTAACAAATGGCTGTTATATCTGTTATAAGGAATAAAGTATTTTTTTGTTTTGATATGTGTTAAAAAAAATGCTCGAACCACGATATTATTTTAGGAAAAAATAAATTAAAGAAGTATTTTAAACTTATTTATCCATCTTGAAAATAAATTTTTAAGTATATAAATATTTTCGCATGCTTTTATAAAATATTTCTGTCACAACATGTAATTTCTAACAAATGAAATATAGGATTGTCCAAAAATGTAAAAATGTAACTAAGGTATCATGTTAAAATTAGGTAGTTTTATCATGATACCTTTAAAGACAGCATAAGATTATATTTATTCTATTAATTGATATATTACCTTTCAAATTTGTAATTTTTATTAAATGTGAGGTAATAAGAACTATAATTTTGAAATCCAGAAGTACCAGTACAGTGCACAAAATGAAAAATGGATCCCCCTGAATAACTTCTGATATAATGATCGAATCTTCACGCTCTAGGAATCAATCCTACTGGTTAGAGGAGTGATCTCAAACGTTCTAACTAAGATAATTAATATTTCAAGTTACACAATCAAACTCAAAAGCGTACTTTTTCATGATTAACATACACCATTTCAATGGATTTATATTTATGACCCCCAAAATATGGTTAAATAAAAAATATATATATATTAACATAATATTTGTGAGTTTAAATATTAAAAATTTACATCCCAAATGTTAAAATTCTAAAAAAAAAAAATTAAAAAAAAATACACATAGGGGAAACATTTGCGTATTTATTTTTTTCCCTTTCTTATTTGTCTCTGTTTCTTAAGACATTTTATTATTTCGGATTTTTGATGTTTAATTTTGTTTTTAAAATAAATAATTTCGTTTCTCCTAGAAAAGTTTTATCGAACAGTAAGAAATTATACTTTTATTCGATGGAGGGACAGTAAAATATTATAAATTTTTTAAACAGATAACCTATTTCGCTGCCGGTGTTCGATCACAATTATTTATTGAAAATATTTGTATCCGTAAAACATGAAACAGTTTTTTCAATCAAAAAATGGAATTATTCAAAATGGAATGTTTCACAATAATAGGAATCCTGTTCACTAATCAAGAGTTATGTTTCTATCTAGTAACAATACAAATTAATAAGAGTTAAGTCGGTATTATTTTTGTAAATAGTAATTCATTTATTAAAATACCATTTAATATTAAATGTTCATTGCCATAACATAGTGAATTCTCAACCGTAATTAATAAATTCTGCTGCTTATCAAACAGGCTTTTATATTAAATACAGATTACATCACTTTATTCATAAAACTGATCGCTAAGTACTTAATAATTTAATAACTCTCTTTATTCCGAATTTATAATAATATAATTTAGTTTAAGACAGCATAAGAATTGTGAAACGGTTAAAAAAAATAAATATAGATCGCAATTTAAATATATTTATCGCAAAATGATATATTTTTTTTTTTTTTTTGCTAATATCATAGAATTAAGTTATAATAAAGTACCAATGTTTATAATGTTAAGCCTTTAATTTGGAGTAATAATGAAATCAAAAAGGTAATAGTAGGAGATTAAAATAGCATAAATACATTTTATTGTGAATTCCTTCGAATTAGGTGCGCAGAAGTCTATTATTGGTAACAATAGTTTTTCAACTTTTATTCATTTTATATGGATGACAAACAATGAAATTTAGAAATTTATATAGGATGAATAGCTCACAGCATATTATATTCAGGCCAGTCAGAAAACGACGACAAGAAACTATTTTACACACAGAGAAAACAATTCTGGTAAAAATACCGCACTATATGGTTATGACATTTCTGGTAAAAAAAAGCACAATTGTGATTAATAAAAGCAAAATATGCGGTATTTAAACGTTACATTGGAAATTTTTTCTTTCATATGGTAATAATTCGAAAATTCTGGTTTTCAAAAGTTTTTAACAAATACAAATTTAAAAAATACAAAATACAAAACTGAAAATTATTTTTACCAAATAAATTTTTTTATGTCATGCTCTATTATATCCTGATAAAATTACCAAATTTTACCATATTTATCAAATTTTATCACATATTAGAAACATATTGATTCTACCAAAATCATTACCAAAGCGCTTTGGTAAAATTTACCTAACTCTTTGGTTTCTCCATGGAGTCAGAAAAATAAAAATTTCACCATATTCTTGTGTCATACGCAAAGGTATGGTTATTCTTTAACCATACCTTTTTTTTTCTCAGAATGCCATTTCGTTTTTATTTATATCTATCCAAAGTTTTTTTGAAAGGAATATTAATAAAATAATTTTTATTTATTAATATTTTGTACTAAGATGTGTAAAGCATCGATTCAAATTTACAAAATATTTTATGACAATCATATTAAGTTCATGTACGACGAGTTGAACAAACCCTTAAAATCATTCCATTAATTTCAATTCTTTTTGAAAGTCGTTTACGTACATGGCTGTTTAAAATGGTTTTATTCATTTACCAAAGTTAAATTTAAAAACAAAGTTTAAAAAAGCAAATATCAGTACATTTTTACAAATGCGTCTTAATAAACTTCAAATATTTTCATTCTGATGCCATAAAAATAATTTTCCACTTTTAAAAATGAAATTTAGTTACACTCCCTCTATTATCTGTCTTTTGAAAATGAATTTATTAAACCTAAAATAAAGAGATGATTATAGAGTCATAAGTTTTAGAATTCTCTGCTTAATTACGAAACTAAATTTAAGAATTGAAGTTGAAAGTACTTGTAACTCACCCTCTAAATATCAAATTACGAAACAATAATCCAGGCAGTGCGCTTATCTGCAATGTTCTTTTACAGCTGTATTAAATATTTACAACCTAAGTTTTTGTAATCTCAGTACAGAAAATTCAATTTCGAACATTTTACTAGTTGACAAGAAAGGGTGAATTTTAATTAGAAAACTTTTGTTTGAACTCAGTTTTAATTAAAGTGCTCTTATGTAAATACATAAAAAAATTCCCCGTTGCATTTGAAAGTCATTAATGTATGGGTATTCTTATCTAAACTAATGATCTGCTCATTATAGAAGAAACTTTTATAAAGTCGTAAGATTTATGTAAATATATACATAGCGAGAGAAATAAAGTCTTTGTTGCCATAGAAAAGGGCCATAAAATGCTAAAATAAAACTGTAAGAACTTGTTTGTAAATTTAAGAGTGGTGGTCCTTCAATATTTAAGACAAATAGCGCTGGATAAATTGTTTAGAAATTTAATGACTAGGTCTGTTTTGAAAGTTTTTGCTCAAAAGCTAAATATGCAAAGAAATTGCATTTACTTGAATAGCACAGTTTTATAAAAATTTAGGTCATAAATATATTTCCAGTGTAGATATCCACGCTTTTTTATAAAAAGTATTTTTTCGTAAACTTTTGTACATAATTTATAATAATGAGTTGAGTTTCATCTACTGTTAAGTGTTTTAAGTTAAGCTTCTTGTGCTAGTTTTAGATTTAAAAAAAATATTATAATTAAGATTTGATGAAATTATGAGAATTTCGAATATATTGAGAGCTTTTAATAAATCTCTGTTATAGCTGGTAATATGATATTTTATCTTTTAAAGTCTTTTAAGTGTTTGGTCACTTTCTCTATAAAGAAAAAGTATAGAGAAACGCTATAAAAAAAGTTTTACTAGTCTTTGGTTAAGAAAAGAAGTTCAAATACTAAGTCTTTTGCTTTATTTCTTAAAATGAAACGAGCTTTTTAATTGCAAGAACACACAACACAAGGAGAATATTTTTACAAATTTGTAGTAGATTTAACAAAGCTGCTGTACCCTTTTAACTAAAAGTGGAAAAAATCCCGCTTAGAAAATTATATAAATCTAAAGTCTCTGTATGTAATTTTAGTTTTGGGTTTAGAAAATCACACAGGCCTAGAGTTTCTATATCTAAATCGTAGTTTTGAGATTAGGAAATCACATAGGTCTAGAGTTTCTATATCTAATCGTAGTTTTGAGATTAGAAAATCGCATAGGTCTAGAGTTTCTATATCTAATCGTAGTTTTGAGATTAGAAAATCGCATAGGTGTAGAGTTTCTATATCTAATCGTTGTTTTGAGATTAGAAAGTCACACAGGCCTAGAGTTTCTACATATAATTGCAGTTTTGAAGTTAGAAAACCACATAGGTCTAGAGATGGTTAATGGTTCGTAATCGGCTGGGATATTCACTGCAAAAACAATTTCGAGTTTCTAAACAAAAATGCTGGCTGCTACTTTTTACACCAAAGTGGTGTTCCACTTAATTAAGAACCAAATTCTTAGAGTAGTGAAGCATCAGAAATGTTCTCTTATACTTCTTAGTGTATACATTTCTTAGACTTATAATTCTTAGCCGCCGCCATGTTTGTTATTCAGCAACACTGAGTTTTGTAACTACAGTAAGATATGATACACATAAGAGTCCTTAAAGTTATTTTTGCGAGACTATGTAAAAATAAAATCTTTAATTTAGAACACATTTATACAGTATTTCTTCAGATAAAATTAATTTGTTAATCAAACATACCCACTGCGCAGAAAGAATAACAAAACCGAAGCGGGTAGAACTTAAATATTATAAAACTATTAAATACAGTACACACATATTTAAAAACTAAAATATAATTGTCCTTATTACACAACTCTAAAGTGCGCCAACATTAGTGTTCACTTGCAACGCATTTCTAAGGTAAATTTTATCATGACTTATACCAAGAAATTTTTTTCTAGGTTTTAAAAGTGAATTTAACCACTCAGATTATCTACCAAGTAAGTGTTTAATACTCATGCATTTTGTATACAAGAAATTGTTTCTTAAAACTATGACAGCTATGAAAGTTATATTAAATTATTTATGTTATTTAATACTAAATAAGCAGTTAATTGTTTGATAAAGCTTAAGTTTTTTTTTCCAAAGAAGTTTTTTTTTTAATATCATGAGTAATATGAAAACTTCATTATGAACTAATAAGGTTTTCTACGAACTTGTATTTAAGCATAAATGACCGTGGTAGCCAGATGGTTAGATAATCGAACTTCAGTCAAGTGGGGGTCTGGATTCTCCTTTATATCCATGTCAAAATTGTGAAAGTAGCCTTACGAATGAGTTCTGATTCCATACTACATCCAGTAAGCTCTGAACTAAGATGTACTTTCACCTTTTCGGTGCTCTCTAGTCAAACGAATGGTGCACCTCTTTATTCGCAAAGGCCAATGACTGGTGTGATTGGTTAAAGCAAGGTCAATTGGCCAATTGACCAAGCATTATAAGAAGTAAACAATACATTGCACAATTTTATTCGTACGGAGCTGAACCAATAAATCATTAATTTATGCAACTTTAGCGTAGTTACACCTTCCTCAGGTATACGAAAAATAGAAACAGTTACGGGTGCTTTTTGAAGCTGTGTCCCAGTAATAAAGTTTTTTCTTTGCAAATAATATGATATATTATATACTCATGCAGCCTTTATTTGTGTTTTTTAGACAAAAAATTTGTTTTTTGAAATCGAATTTTTTTTTCAATCTTCACCTGGATTGAAATTTCGTCAATTTATGCGTATTCGGGAAGATTTGTGGGCCACTCTTTTAGGAACGCCACATTAAGTGGACCATCGATGCTCCCACAGTAAGGACAAAACTGAACTGAGAATGAAAGTGCATACATGTCTTTTCCGTGAGTCGAACCCATAACCTTTATGATGCAATGCCAGTTCCCTGACCCCTGCAAAAGGCGGTCGGTTGTATAGTTACTCACTTGTTTACTTAGTTCCTGAGGAGTTACAGTTCAAATACCCAATAAAGTAGGTATCATTAAAATCAACGAATAAAAAAAGCTGCACATAGACGGTGAGCCGAAACTCAGAAAGCCTTTTAAAATCAACTTCCGTTTACCAAACCTAATAACTACATATTTATATTGTTTCTGATTTCGAAACTTAGTTATTTCAAAAACTCATTAATGTTTACCTAAAAGCACCTGCACATAATTATAGAGTAAGCTTAATAATTAGGAACTACATCGAGATAGCCGAATCACTTACGCTTAGAAATTATGCAGATCACTTCCCATAGTTTAAACCCGTTCGTCGATTGCTCGTTCGTAAGCGTTACCAATGCACTGCAACTAAATAAACTGAGGAGTGAATGTTTTTGTTTTAGAAACGTTTCGTTAACAGCAGTCGATGTTTCGCTTTAGCATCAAAATGTTTTTAAAAATCAATGTAGTAATTTGATAAAAATTTGTAATATGCTTTTATTATGCGTTCTAATAGGGAGAGGGTTATTTTTATGAATTGTAATTTTTTAGAAGACTTTTTTTTAAAATTTTGTGAAGGGGCCCTTCTTAGAAATTTGAATTTTGTAAAGGGGACTTTTTTATGAATATGAATTTTGTAAAGAGGCCCTTTCCATGAATTTGAACTAGAGCCCTTTTTATGAATTTGAATTCTGAGAATAAGTAGCAAAAGAGGCCCATTTTTTGTCTTTATTGACTCATGCATAAAAAGACTAAATTTTAAAAAATGAAAATTCTTTTATTTCATCATAAATAAAAAAAATACTTAATAAGTAAAAAAATTACTAACAAATGATTAATAAAAAACAAAGAAACAATATTTAAGTGATTTCTGCAGTAAGCATTGAATTAAGAGAACATAGTATGTTGATACAATAATTAAAAAAATACATCAATTTAATACTTTTTATTTTGATACTGATTTCAATTTTTAATAAAATCATACATGAATTATAAGAAATTTTAGGGGAATTTAGCACACTATCTAATATTATCCACAGATTTACAAAACAACACACAAATGACTAACAATTTCCTAATTATTTAATACAAATGAAACATATACTATCTTGAAAACAAAAATCTATCACAAGAAATTGTAAAAAAATTCAAATACAAATCTTTTGTCTTATCTTTACAAATTAATTACACTACAAAAACTTCTTATTTAATAATAAATCAGACGGACAAATGATTTCTACTAATTCCAATATGCAGCATTAGTTTAGCATTGTGATCAATAATCAGTAAAAAAATTTCCATTTCAAGAAATATCAGGAAAATTATTTAACCCATAATAATGATTACAAATCATTCTCGCTATCTGACACATTCGATGCTACATGTATGCTACAAGTTTTAAAACTTGCCATACTTAACTTTAATCAAGTTAAATTATAGTAAATTTAAATTATAATAGTATAGTAAAAAGTTAAAGTATAGTAAAAAGTTAAATTATAGTAAAAAGTTAAATTATTGCAAAAAGTTAAATTATAGTAAATAAAGTTTAAAAATATATATCTTATTTCAAATATCGTGTATCAAATCAGTTGTTTGTTTACAATTTTTTTTTTTTTTGGCTACCGAACGCGCAATAATACAATATTTTTAAAATTTGTTTAAAATCTTAAATACTTAAAAACTGAAATGTGATAAAGTGTTTTGCATATTAATTTCTATTTTTAATATGTTATAAATAATATGTTATGATCTTATAGATTAAAATGCCTTTTCGTATATTTGAAAATTAAAAATCGTAACCTACCGGGGGAAACAAACCTCGCGTAACAATTAATTAGTAATAAGGTCAGCATTAAATAGTTCTAATTTTTTCTCCTTTTAAAAAATAAATGTGCAACTTGAATGTGGGAGACGTTATGATTTTAAAACTTTGGTTCAATGAAAAATATGACTTTAAAAAGTTTAGGTAGTTACCGAAGTTGGTAAACGAAACTTTCGATTTCAAAAATCGGCCCACGGTCTAACATTGGTTTTTATGTAAAAGACAAGTAAATCAAAAAGCTTTTGTTATTGTCATAGATAATGAAAATATGCTTTGACTATTTGACTATGAAACTTGTACTAAAGCAATTTAAAAATTATATAATTTTCTTAAAAAATTATTCTCAAAAATGTATATTTTTTAAAATTCATATATTCAGTGAGAAGTGTTTTTAATTCATTATTCTAAAAACAAGTGATACACTAGTTACCAAATTAAAAGAAGGGTGATATGAATTCGGAAATAGTTAAGTGAACTCTGAAAATTGTTATAAGTGTCCTGATTTGTGCCCATAAATACCTGAAGTTTTACCCCTTCCATCAACGTGATTTTAAGCCACCATTTTGAACTTAGTAAAGTTCAGAGGGGTCAAAAATGGAAAAACTTAAACATTCCGTAAGGTCAGTTCCCTGACTCCTACACAGTCCGGTCGGTGTTTGTCAATATAATTTATATTCAAAAAAGCCGACTGGACTGTAAAGAATCAGAAAAATAATCGAGATGCACTCTTATTTTATTTGAAATCATCTTAAAAATAGTTTGAAACTTTTGAAGACTTCTAACAAGTGCTTTCGTTTTTTGAATATTATTTATACTTTTTAAATATTATTAAAAAACAAAAAAGCTCATTTTTGAAATTCAAATTATGTTAATAACGAGAGCTCTTTTGATATGTTAGAAGTCTCCAAAAGTTTAACACTATTTTTAAGATGATTCCAAATAAAACATTTTAATGTTTTTGAAAAATATTGCGATATAAGATTGCATCCTGATATTTCGTATAATTCTTTACCTTAGTAGAAAGTTTTATTTTAAATATAGCTTGAAAGTAACATGCTTCTTGAATAATGAGTTTTTTTTTATTTATTATAGTTAACCTTAAATAATTCTTAGGTAGTTTTCCAGTTAAGTACTCCTTTTCATAAGTTTTGTAAATATTTGAAAGTACTCTTCAATTTAACTAAAGCTTCCTATTTTACTATTTCTCATTTTAAAAGTATCAACTTCAATTCCTTCAATTTTAAATTTAGTTTTTTAAGAGGATGGTGAATATGGTCTAAAAGAAGAGGAATACAAAAAAAAAGTAATAAGGGAACACAACATTTTTATTTTTTAATCTCTGAGGACATTTTTTATTCTTCGAAAGTTTAATTTACGAATAAACTATAAATATGGACAAAAAAAAAAGCAATAAAAGTTGCTGGAAAACTAAAAGTTCCTTAACAAAAAAAGTTGTCTGCTTTTGATAATTATAAAGAAAACAATAAAATTAAGAAATATTGAAACAAAGTGAGCTTTTTTCATTAATTAAAAAAATTCATTATTTTTCGGAAACATGTTTGTTGAAAGATAAACATTTTCTCGTAAATTTTAAAAATTATATTTTATGTTTTGCATTATATGTTTGTCCTTATAATAAACAAATTTTAATATTGTTTAATTTAATTATGCGGAAACTTTTATGACTCACTAATTCTGGAATTATTTATAATTTGCTTTTTTTTGGTATCATGTTTTTAATTAAAAAATAACGATATTCTAAAAACATTTTTAGATATATATTGAAGTATTCCTGGGGGCTAACTCTCAAAACTTAAATAATTCCTGTTGTGAAAAATCTTATTAAGAGTTTCCCAACATATGTCAAATAAATATGCAGCATTATACCAAAATTACCGTATCAATGAAATATAAAAATGATATTTTGTATTATGTTGCAAAAAATGTCATAACTTCATTTTCTTCAAAGCAATATTTTATAATTAATACTACCACCCCCTACTCATTGTTGATTTTTTTGAGTGAAATTCTATTTTTTATTCCATACATAGATTTAGAAACACTTGGATATTGTCAAAAAATATTGCTAATTAATTTAAAAGAAACCAGTTTTGAATATATCGAGTGCCGTGTAAAATTATAAATATTTCGCAAAATGTCCATTAGATCAAGTTTGATCAAACGTAACTAATAAGTTAAAAAAACATTTAAAAGAAAAAGAGAAATTAAAAACAATTTTTATGAAAGTTTTATTTTAAAAAATGGGGTTTTACACTTTAAGAAAAATTTAAGAGTTGAGGTCCTTCAGAATGTTTGAAGCATTTAATGATCTTAGATCGCAGTCTAAGAATTTAATCTATTAAACATCCCACAGCCTTTTAAAATAGTTATAATTGTATCAACTGCACAACAGCTCACGTGGGAAGTATTTCAACTATTCTTTATTAATTCCTTTTATATATCTTTAGGCTTGTTAAAAATGCACAAAATAAAAAAAAAATTGAAAAAAAGGAACCACCCTGAATAACTTTTGAATTCAAATGTTCAACTGTTTATGAATTAGTATAAATGATGCATCAAATTAAGAAATCAGACACCAAAACGCTCTTTTTCTGAGTAAGCATACCTTTTTTTCGAAGGATTTGGTTTTAAATGTATAAGGGGAGACCTAATGGGGTAAGTATGATTACAATATAAACCTTTTATTGTTAATTTTACTTTTTGCGTATTTCATCATATCCCAAAAAATTAAAAGCGAATTGAACACATCGAACGAATGAAAAGAATTGAAAACAACTATAAAATTCGTTTATCCATTGATAGTTGTATGCAAAATACAACTTTTGGTAAATATTTATTAATTTTTATTATTTTATTTATTAATAGTCGAAAGATTTTTGAATTGTAAGCCATGTAATTTTTTTTAATTAATTTAAAGAAGAAAATTTTAAAAGGTAAAATGCAAAATTTGATCGAAATTCGTCTTATAGTGCCTAAGAAATTTAATTTTAAGAATATTATACTTTTCTAGATTGAGTACTAGAATCCGATCAAAAGTTATTTAGGGTGGACCCTGTTTTGTACATTGTTCACAAATGGTTTATAAGCCCGCAACAATTTGAAAGAAATAACTCAAGTTATAGAAAGGAATCAGAAAGAGGTACTTAGGTACTTTATTTTACATCATACTAGAGCTTCATAATGGGCTATTGGCGACGGTCTGGGAAACATCCCTGAAAATGTTCCAAAGATACGTCATCGCAATTTTTGATTCTCTGCACAGGGGAGGGCTCCCTTCCTTTGGTAGCCTGACGAAGCCTTTGGAACTGATCGTAAAGCGTGCGAAGTCGAACGCTTTACGATCAGTTTAACGAAGACCGATATCGTGCACCCTAGATCCCCACGCAAGTTAATCAAAGTGGTCACCCACACACTTACTGACCACAGCCAGTGATGCTTGACTTCAGTGTCTTACTGGGAACCGTGTCTTTACGATCAGTCCACTGTGGAATGCATCAGAAAGAGAGAAATAAACGATAATAGATATTCAGAGTTAAGATGAGAATTCAACCCTCTACCTTAACTTTATTGGCGTTTAGCAGAAGAACAATAATCCTTGAGAATTAAAAGTAAAAAATAAAAGTAATGATTTTTATCACTTATAATTTTTTTCCCTCCATTTTAGTCTTATATATTTAGTATTGACATTTTTTTTTCGTCTTAATTTCATTTTGTTTCGCACATTAACCAGAAAAATGTTCTCCGTCACTAAAGTATGAGTTTAAATGTAAAGAGTTCGCTTATTGCGTGTCTACTGAAACATTTGTTTCCTCGTTAATCATTTGTAAGCGTTGAGTTATAGTGATTTTCAGGCACAGACTCGCGATCTTTTGTGACGCAATTCAGGAATATATCTCTTGTCCACTCTGGCATTTTTATAAAAAAAAATATGTGTCCCTTTTAACTCGGATTTAAACCCAGTGGTAACTAAAAAAATTAAGGATTTCAGTAAAGAAAGTCGAAAATTAGTGATACCTTGATTCATAACCACGACGAACCCGAAAGTTATCCCCCACCACAAAAGTTAGAGTTTAAATATAGGAAATTCGCTTCATTTTAACTTGAGCTTAGAACCTGGGATGGCATACGAGTGCAGTTTTTAACAGAGAACTTCACAAGATCGTCCTCCGAAGTCAATGAAGTTATTTAACAGCTAATTAAATACTTAATTAAAGAAGTAGTTGATGATAGTAAAACTTAAAAAAAAAATAATTTTTGTTGATATAGGCACACTGTTAGAAATTTTAAAGTTAATTGGATCATGATATCCTTCTAATTTACTACAATCCAAATATTGATTAAGTTTTGTTTAGTTTGAAAGCACTGATAGCACAAGTTAGAAATATCCCCCACCGCAAAAGTTAGAGTTTAAATATAGGAAATTCGCTTCATTTTAGCTTGAACTTAGAACCTGGGATTGCATACGAGTGCAATTTTTAACAGAGAACTTCACAAGATCGTCCTCCGAAGTCAATGAAGTTATTTAACAGCTAATTAAATACTTAATTAAAGAAGTAGTTGACGAAAGTAAAATTTAAAAAAAAAAATTCTTTTTGTTGATATAGGCACACTGTTAGAAATTTAAAGTTAATTGGATCATGATATCGTTCTAATTTACTACAATTCAAATATTGATTAAGTTTTGTTTAGTTTGAAAGCACTGATAGAACAAGTTAGAAAAATTCATCAGGAAAATATACACCTAGCATTAATGTTGTATTTGAATCCAATATCTCCACTTTACAAAAAATTTGATGGGATAGAGACCACTCGGCCGATCACTCCCTCTTATTTGGTAATGTAACTAAAAAATGATCCAAAAGCAATGACGGCGTATGCACACTCAACATTTAAACAATTTAAATGCGTGGAATGATGATGGTAATTGCCCTAAGTTTAATGATATCGTCCTTAAACTTTATTCATTTATGCTAAGGTTCAGGAGCCTCCCTGGCTGAGCGGTACCGCCTGCCAAACGCTATTCGAAGCGTTGAGGTAGCGGGTTCGAAACCGAGGATGTATTTTTGTCCTGCCCTTCTCTGTAGTGCACTATCTGTCATTCTACTTGAAAAAGGTTATAAGCCTTAATTAATTCATTGGCCTTCTACTGGCAGAGGCTTATAGCCCACACAAACCAGCAAATGTATGTTCTACCAATAAACCAATCCCATGGCTCAACTTAACGCTTGAACGGAACATAAGCTTAGTGAACACTTTATTAAAGTTTCGGCAAATTTTCACTGTATTACAAAGGAAAGTAATGATTCAACTTCGAACCGAGTTTTTTGAAAGAGTATAAGAGAGACAAATTTGATGTAATAGAGACAAAATATAAATTATTGAAAAAATTTACATTTATATAAAGGGATACAGTAAAAGATGCCCTTGAACCCATGTTTTGTTTAAAAAAGTTTAGTTAACAGAGAGAACTTTTCTAAGCAAAAGTAATTGTATTAAAAATAAATGATACAAGGAAGAGTAGACGTTTTCTTGTGGGCTTCGAAATATAGCTAGTAGAACCGAAATGTAAACACAGCTTTAACCGATCCTGGCGAAAAGTTTTTCACCTCTTTTAAAATAAAATGGAAAGTTTAAATTTAACTTGCGACATTTTTCTGTCATAGCTGTATTTTTTATTACCTATTTCTTTTAATAATTCTTTTAAAAATGGTGTGAAGTTATATTGAAAGGCTCTGTTTGTATTCAAAGTTTATACATATTATAGCTCTGAAAAGTTTTTTTACGTAAGAAATCAGATCCCTTAGATATATTTTAACAAATTAAGTGGAAAAGTTTTGAAGAGAGTTGAGTACAAGAAAATTTTATATCCTTTTTTACCTTTATTTATTTTTTCCTGTAGTATATTTCTTAGCCAATTAGAACACAAATTCGTATAGTAATTTTCAAGAGATAAAAAAATCAAATATCTGGCTTCATTATAAAGTTTTTAATATTTTTTTTTATTTTAAGAATCATCTCTTGCATTTTTCATATTTTATTTCATAAATTTTAGGATTTAAAATACAAAAATTTAAGACTAAAAATGTCGCAATATATTCTTGCAATCAGAAATATACAGATTTCTTTTTATTCGAAAGTATTTTATATGCACAATGACTATGAAATCGGGATTGTGGTTAACATATCGGCAGTCACAAGCAAATTGGCGTAAAATTTTACCAAACCCTCATTAAAGAACAGGTTTAAAGAAATTGAGAAGTTGAATAGCTACGAGGAGACAATTACACGGAAGGGAACAATAAATTCGAAGGATATTTCTTTTTTTAACCGAAATGAAATTATTTCTATACATTCTCTTTTAGTATTATGATACATAAGATATAAACACATATTTTCCTACAAACATATTAATTTCATGCGTGACGTCCATGATATACTTTGTCTTCTGACACCAATTTAATGTGGTGCATAACAAAGATATGAACTCGAGTATATCTTTATATTAAAATGCGTCTTTTGATAAATTGAAAGCAATTATCAATGAAAGATACGCAATGCAATATTTACATTAAGATATTAACTCTGAGAAATTACATATATGCATATTCTTAAACATGTGCACTAGATTTAAATTAAAATATGCGTACAGTATATCTTAAAAAATAATTATCTGCACTCTTATAAGTAAAAATATGTATTACTAAAGAATATACACTATTGTATAACTTTAAATTAAGATATGTACTTTGAGAAATAAAACATATGCTCAAAAACACAGTTTTATTGATACATATCGTTAACTGATAGTACCTTAAATTTATCAAATGTATGTTTAATTTTAAGATTTCTTCAGATGCATATTTTTAATTGATACCATAAAGTGTAAAAATATTTAAAAGATAATTGGTTTGAAAAAGCATGAATAGAATTAAAATTTTTAAAGAAAATAACGGGTTAGCAAAAGCACGAATAAAATAAAATAAACATATAAAGAGATAAACAATAAAATATAAGCAGACGATAACATTATAAGTCAATTTTTAGAACAGCAGAGTTGTTGGTTTTTTGGATTTTGTAAGTTTATTCTAAACCGTTACGGGATTTTAATATTTCATTGAAAGATTATTATTAACCCGTTACGGGTAGTTTAATGTCGTTACTGTATTTGTTGTGGTGTGAAATAAATTTTTTTTTAATAAAACTACGAACTGTTCTTAATATAGCTTGATACGTTACAATACCTATCTTTAATTTATACAAAATGTAACTTTTAAAGATATGTACCAATTCAAAATATCCAGAAAAGTTCTATAAACATATGTTATATGAATTTTTAATGCATTCTATATTTCATAAGAAAGAAAAAAAAATTTCACGTCTCTTTATGCCTTTTTTTTGTGACTTTGAAGATTACACTAAGCGCACTAAGTGTCAAAAGTCTTTTCCAGCACTTATTTTGCTTGAGTGGCTCTTCCTTTTCTTTTAGTTTCGCCATTCTTCTTTAGGGTGGATTTACGAAAGAAACTTCTATTGTACAGCTTAATTTATCGATCTTTAGCTTATTCTTTTTGTGACAATCAATTTATTACTAAGTAAATGTAAAAGCAAAATGTATGTAATGAAATTGTTTAGAAATTGATTTGTGAAAAAAAAGGGATTTGTGAACTAAAAGGGAAACTTTTAAAGGAAAAAATTATTTCTGAGATATAATTTTTCCATATCCATATTTTTTATTAGTGAATGTCATTATTTTTTATTAGTGAATTATAGTCAGCAATTTAAGATGAATGCGTACCCGATTTTTTATAGTACTTAAAAGAATTATACGGTTGTACATTTTTAAACTGTGATTTTTAATTACGCTTTAAAAAAATTCACCCATAAGTGTACTTGTGCTAGAAACGGAAGTAAGGTTAGCTTTTCAGAAATAACATCATCTAATAGGACTTGGCAACACGGACTTCGACAGGACTTGGCTACATGGTATTTTAATTAAATTTAATATTACAGGAAACACGTTTTATTTTATTAAAAACTTTAACCGACTAAACTTGACGATTGCGCGTTAATACAATTTTATCAGATGGTATAAACCAAATTGAAAGAATTCTCCAAAGTAGCTTGTTTACAGTGATTCTGTTTCTCTTCAAAATATAACTTTTATCATCTCTACCAAAAAGGAAAGTTGAATGCGAATAATTTGTAAATGATTTTAAACTGACTTGTAGAGCCAAGTAAATGCGAACTATTAAATGACAATTACAATATTCGATAAACAAAATTTTAAAATTGTCTGACTTAAATGTTTTTTTTCTTCTCACCTACTAAAATCTCTTGCATTCATTTCTGTCTGGAAAAAACTTTATAATAAAATAGGGTTTAGATAATTTTAACTATTTAGAATGAGATGAGCTGATTTCTGCGTGGAACTACGTTTATGTCAAAATTATTGACATTTTTGTAAACTTGACCAGGAATAAAAGTGATTTTTAATTAGTTATTTTGTGTCCATTTATATCATTTTAACAGCATTAACCATTTATATCATTATATCATTTTCATACAAACTCAATATTAAGTCGTTATGGATATCAGATTCCATAATTCTAATTATTTTTAGTTTTGAAATGAGTTTAAAAATTTTAAACTAGTTTTTATTTCGGACAAGTTTCTTTAGTTTCAACCTAGTTATTTCGATTTTAACAAAACTATATAAATGTTAGACTAGTTTTGGACGTGATATAACCAAACCACGGATCTTTCCTCAAAAATTAACCATCACTCACTCAAATTATTATAATTCTATTTTTATCCATATTATAACTACTTCTGCTTCAAAATCTATTTTAAAAAGTTTGTAATTTATTTTCTCGTCAAAATATCGTTAGTTATATCGTCATTCTAAAGCACCACAAAAATGCTTCTACCTTTCTAACTGTTAGTTACAACGCAATTCTAAAAAAACCACAAGTATGCGTTTGTCATTCTAAATGTTAGTTACATCGTCATTTTAAAAAACCACAGATATGTGTCTGTCATTCTAAAAAACCAAAGACACGCCTGTCATTCAAAATGTTAAATATATCTTTCTTCTAAAATAGCAGATATGATGTTCTAAATGTTAATTTTATCATCATTTTAAAACTTACTGTGACTGTTCTCTTTAAAATATTAGTTCTTGTTTCAGAAATACAAGACAAACCAAACATTTCCACGTCGTAACGAAAGTAACAAAATGTATTTGCAATGTTTATGTTCAGAAACATTAATGAATTATTTTAGGGATTATTGCAGAAAAGTTAACCTTTCTTTATGTTTTCTAGAGTAAAAAATGCCTGATGTGAATAATAAGTGTGAGAACGTACTTCTTTTTTCGTTTTGAATAATAAATTACGAAAGGGAATTTTATATATCTATCTATCTATCTATCTATCTATCTATCTATCTATCTATCTATCTATCTATCTATCTATCTATCTATCTATCTATCTATCTATCTATCTATCTATCTATCTATCTATCTATCTATCTATCTATCTATCTATCTATCTATCTATCTATCTATCTATCTATCTATATATATATCTATCTATCTATCTATCTATCTATCTATCTATTTATCTATCTATCTATCTATCTATCTATCTATCTATCTATCTATCTATCTATCTATCTATCTATCTATCTATCTATCTATATATATATATATATATATATATATATATATATATATATATATATATATATATATATATATATATATATATATATATATATATATATATATACACGCCGGTCAGGTGGCCAAGCGGTTAGCGCGCCTAACGGCTGCGGGTTCGAATCCCGCTCTGGGCATGATGGATGTTTCTTTCTCTCTGTGTTCTATGTCCTTTCTTCTGTGTGTGGGATTGATTGAATGTGGTCCACCCTATAAACGGGTTTGTGGCAGTGTAGCGTGGGCAATGTTACTCGTCTCCGTGACTGTGGTTCACAGGTGCCCACTGGGTAACGCGAAATGAGTAACAACTGTGGTATCTTCTAAGGCGAAACGAATAAAGTTCAGTGCCTGCCAATGGAAAAAAAAACAAATATATATTTATTTATATATTTATTTATTTATATATATATTTATTTATATATATATTTATATATATATTTATATTTATATATATATTTATATATATATATATTTATATATATATTTATATATATATGTCCCTATTGAATGTACATCTTTCTAAAACATTTTCATTCACTTTCATTTTCTTCAGTCCTAAAAACTGAATTCAACCACTTTTCTCTTTTCGAAAGAAAAAATAAATAGTTTTTTTAGAGAAAGCGACCTTATAAATATAGTTGTATATGTCACTAAGTTTCACTCAACATCAAACATACATGAAAAGAATGTTTTATCTGACATAAAAATGCTGCTGACCCAAAAAAAAGTGTATAAAATAGTGGAAAAAGTAAAGTATTCAAATAAAAACATGAAGAGACCAAAGTAAAACCTTATGCTACCTTATTATTTTGTCAATTCACGCTTGTCAGACTGCAGATGTGAAAATACTCGCTGCGTGAGATGGAAAAAAAAACAGCCGTATACATTTTAAAAGTATTCTTTGAAATGCGTTTTCAAAAATAACGGTTCACTAAAGAAAATTTAATTTTTTTTTATACTTTTGAAAAAAATGTGGATAGAAAACGGTGTTTGATATAATATTTGGCTGAAGAAGCAGTTTTTTTCCTGACTTGAGCTTTAGAATAACTTCCTAAACTGATTTAACATTTGCCCACATCTAAAATAAGATGAAAACACGTTAAAATGTTTATAAACTAAGTGATTAAAGAGTTCCATTGAAAAATTTAAAAATGAAGTTATTGTTTTAATTTTTGAAATTTAGAAAAAAAAATCTGGGTTCAACTGCCATTAAAAAAATATATAGTGTTGTGTATAAATAGTTGATTCAGATTAATAGGAAGAAATGCTTTATAAGACTACACTGATTGGAGGTAAAATATTAAAACATAAACAAAAATAAAATTTTTCTGAGTTATTGACAGAGCTGTACTGCTACAGAGCCCCCCTCCAAAAAAAAACAAAAGCAGAGAAGAAAAAAAACTGAAAATCTTCTAAATCATTTTTATTTTTTAAATATTTTAGACTTACAAGATAGCAAATAAAAACTTTAAAAAAAGGCTAACATGAAAATGATAGAAGTAAATATTAAGACGGAGATAGGGTTGGTTAATCATGTTCTCAGAATGCCTGAGGATAAATTAATGTCTGTTGTCCTTAGATTGATCGCAGATGGAAAAAGAACAAGAGGGAGGACTAAACTTACCTTTAAAAAAAACATGATTTTTAGCTAAAATGTAGTATTTTTGCAATATCTAATTAAGAAGTAGCGTCAATCGTCATGGACAAATATTGATAAAGACAGATACTTAACTTGAGTGATTAATAAATATATTAAAATAACATTTGCTTTGCATATTTTAAAGTTGTATTAGCTAACTTTTTGTGGTGTAAATCTTTACTAAAAGTATATATGTAACCATTGCAATAAACCAAGGTATGTTTATTCTTCAAATAAGTACAGATGTGTTGTTGTTGTTGTTGAGGCATGCCATAAGACAGAGGGGGTGCGATTGTTCTTAAGTACAATTTTGTGCGGATCTGTTCCCATTCTTGTTTTAAAATCACACCAATTAGCGTAAAGTGTTAAAAAAAAATTCCAGATCATTTTGGCTAAAACTAATCTATAATTCTCATAAATTTGAACCGTAAAGTATTAAAACTTTTGATCCATGTAATTTTAATTTTACTTTTTGTAATTTTAATATTTAATAAGTATTCATACTTTTGAATTATTTTAATAAAAATTATCCTTACTGTAAATTATGAACATTTTTACATCTGCTTAAATGCCGAAAAATTGTTTATTAATAGAACACAGCTTGAGAAATATAACAAAATAACGAACGGTTTTCAAATTTTCTTTTCTCACAAAATGTATTAATGTTTTAAATCAAACTAGAATGATATTCCGAAAGAAAAAATTATAAAAGTAAAATGATAAAAAAGTGAAATAATCAAAAAATGAAATAATAACTAAAAAGTAAAATGATATTCAGAATGTGAAATAATATTCAAATTTAAATAACATCCATTAAGCGTAATAATAATCAAAAATTTAAATAATAATCAGAAAGTATATAAGGATATGTAAAAAGATTAATACCATTCAGAAAACAAAATAATTTTCAAATTTAGGTAATATTCAAAAAGTTAAATAATAATCAGAAAGTATATAAAGATATGTAAAAAGATTAATACTATTCAGAAAACAAAATAATTTTCAAATTTAGGTAATATTCTAAAAGTTAAATAATAATCAGAAAGTATATAAAGATATGTAAAAAGATTAATACTATTCAGAAAACAAAATAATTTTCAAATTTAGGTAATATTCAAAAAGTTAAATAATAATCAGAAAGTATATAAAGATATGTAAAAATATTAATACTATTCAGAAAACAAAATAATTTTCAAATTTTGGTAATATTCAAAAAGTTAAATAATAATCAGAAAGTAAAGATATGTAAAAAGATTAATACTATTCAGAAAACAAAATAATTTTCAAATTTAGGTAATATTCAAAAAGTTAAATAATAATCAGAAAGTATATAAAGATATGTAAAAAGATTAATACTATTCAGAAAACAAAATAATTTTCAAATTTAGGTAATATTCAAAAAGTTAAATAATAATCAGAAAGTATATAAAGATATGTAAAAAGATTAATACTATTCAGAAAACAAAATAATTTTCAAATTTAGGTAATATTCAAAACGTTAAATAATAATCAGAAAGTATATAAAGATATGTAAAAAGATTAATACTATTCAGAAAACAAAATAATTTTCAAATTTAGGTAATATTCAAAAAGTTAAATAATAATCAGAAAGTATTTAAAGATATGTAAAAAGATTAATACTATTCAGAAAACAAAATAATTTTCAAATTTAGGTAATATTCAAAAAGTTAAATAATAATCAGAAAGTATATAAAGATATGTAAAAAGATTAATACTATTCAGAAAACAAAATAATTTTCAAATTTAGGTAATATTCAAAACGTTAAATAATAATCAGAAAGTATATAAAGATATGTAAAAAGATTAATACTATTCAGAAAACAAAATAATTTTCAAATTTAGGTAATATTCAAAAAGTTAAATAATAATCAGAAAGTATATAAAGATATGTAAAAAGATTAATACTATTCAGAAAACAAAATAATTTTCAAATTTAGGTAATATTCAAAAAGTTAAATAATAATCAAAAAGTGGAATGTTATTCAGAATGTAAATATGAGTATTATTTTTCATACTTCAGTGCAAAAGAAGAAAAAACTCTTTAACTTACTTTCATAAGGAAATTATTCATTTCGTCATTTTCTTTCAGAAACAAGTAATATAAGTTTTGTATAATTTAAAGCTAGGTGTTATACCATAAACGTGTATATATACATTTACTTTATCAACAATCCTGTCTAAGGATGGAGAAAGTATCGACACGATCGTATCGATCTATTGTTTCAGTTCATTAGGCATTAGATGATGTTTGCGATAGAGAAATCTTGTTGGTTTTTGCGATTAATCCAATAGTAGTTGATTTTGACAGCCTTTCCTCTCTCTGAATAAGAGAAGCTAGAGAAACTGAAATTAAATGAGGAATTTTATTTGCAATTCTTTTCAAATTTAGAAAATATTCACCATATCTTATTGACCCTATCATTATCAGCATGTTTTAAAATTTTTGAATCTTAAATTTTTATTTCTCGATATTTACATTTTTCCGAGACATCTTAAGATTATTTTCTTAGGAATAGCGAAAAATTAAAAATACTGAAAATTATAATTTTTCTGGCTCTATGTAAACACCAACAAAGTAAGGTTTTCTTACAGTTATGCTATGGTAATGACTTTTGGTAAAATGATATTAAGTAAATTAAGTATTAAGTAAAATTGGAAATGAAATATGGTAATGTTTTCATGCTGTTTGGTAGTAAATT
Organism: Parasteatoda lunata; assembly: GCA_949128135.1. Taxonomy (NCBI): domain Eukaryota; kingdom Metazoa; phylum Arthropoda; class Arachnida; order Araneae; family Theridiidae; genus Parasteatoda; species Parasteatoda lunata. Next base: position 35,274,754 of record OX421979.1, read on the forward strand.
TCACAAAAGTATTTTCTGAAAAACAAAATTCAATCAAAAGAGTCGGTAATTATAACCTGCGAGAAGGCATGATGGTATATCACATCAGAGCCCTACAAAAAAGTAAAATATACTATGCCTTTTGATGAAACTCACAAGCATATGCGTTACATGGAGATGAGAACCACGAAAACCTTCCACAGTCTGCCCTATGACACAGGGATTATAACTCATGCTCAGACCATCCCGCAGGATATTTTACGTCTACCCTCTATTCAGTACGAGCTGAGAGCAGAACTCGTATCAACCAGCCACGACTGGAATTCGAACCTGATTTACCTCATTAGAAGGTGAACGTTATATCCCTTGATCCACGGTGGTTCAGACTTTCTATTTGACTTTCAGAATACGTTTTCACTTAAAGGTGCATTTAAAAAAAAGGATGAGTCATTTGTTGAAAAAGGATACATTCTACGTGTCCATTAATCTAAGTTTTCTTTCCGACGTATTTAATATGAGAAATTGATTTTTTAGAAAGTAACGCTATAAATATTTCTGTTCAAGAGTTTTTTTTTATGTTAAAATGAATTTGAAATCATACTTTTAGATAGATGTTCATCTGCCAGAATATTTAACTGGTGGCCAATGTAAATTTTTTCGTCCCCGAATAATCTTGCTTTTAACTCCAAATCCACTAGGCAACTATAGGTAGGTACTTTATTTACGACGCACTAGAGCTGCGCAATGGGCTAATGGCGACTGTCTGGGAAACGTTCCTGAGGATGCTCCGAAGACATGACATCACAATTTTGATCCTCTGCAGAGGGGATACCAGCCAGCTATAGAAAAAAGCCTCTGTATTTGACGGGCTTAGCATTACAGTTAATAAAATTCGTATTGAACATCCATAAAAAAAAACTTCACCGCGAAAATCACCCTCTGAACTCATGAACGAACTTAAAAGGACTAAACACACAAATAATGTAACGAATGCTTGTTATCCAATGATGGATAAACTTGAAGTATAAAACTATTTTTTTTTTTGATCACACAAATGTATTTTGTTCAAAGCATAATCAGATAAAACATTGCGTATTAGCGACGCAATAAATCTTAATGGTAGGATTATGTCTCTTATCCCAAGTTAAACTCCCTTATTATATATGTTATTAGTTATGAAAAACAGTTACATAAATAACTTTAATACTGAGGTATGGGATACCCCACACAAACACTTTTACATCTTTATAAGGCGTTCTTTCTAGCAAATTCTAGTAGAATTTCAGAGACTACGCTAAAAACGTTCCGCTTGATAACTACTATCTTATTTAATAAATGCTTTTTAATTTTGTATTTGCTCAGTTAGTTCTTTCTATGAAAGCTATTAGCTAAGATTAAGCTATTTACGAATCTTTAAAACTATAAAAAATTCATATTTATTTTATTTATTTATTGGTACACATGCATGCAGACTAGTGTGCTCAGTTACGTAAGAAGGGCATATAAACCTTTGCCAAGTAGAAAGACGGATACGACAATTCAGAGAAGGGCAACATGAAGATACATTTAAGATTGCGACGGGATTCGAACCCACTACCTCCACACTACAGAGCGTGCCTATTTGAGGATTATTACTGACTGGCATTTATAAAGCTTTTTGCTGCTATGCGCTTACGGCTCGTTAGTTGCATCAGAATATTTGGATGAGTGGATGTGTTTTATAGTAGATGAATAGAACGTATGAAGGAAGACCAAGTCCAAGACCAAGTTGCAATCGAAGTTTGCTGTGGTGTGGTTCCAAAAGAAAACAGGCAAGAATGATATGATCAATATCGGCTGAGACTTAGCAATTACATGCATATTTATAAATATACAAATGACTGAACTAGATTTAGATTACAAATCAGACTTTCCAAAATCCTAAACGGAAGAGTTACGGTGGAGGGATGGAATGCCACCATAACTCTGGTTGCAACTATTGAATATTGTTTCTTATTTTATGTTATATGGATGTTGTTTTGTACACTAGGGTGTGCTGCAATCTCTTTACAGTCTCTACTTCCAGGTTACTGTTTCAATTTTATTTTGAAGCTATTTTGCTCACAACGTGATGATTGTGTTATTAGATTCTCCTCAATAGTACTTTTTGTATGCGTGTACTTGTTACCCGATTTATTATTTGTGTTTAAAAACAATCGTTATATAAGTATTGTCATTTGAAGACTTGACATTTCAAGATATAAGAATCGCCATTTGAAAAAAAATAGATATAAGACACTTCTTACCATGTCAACAAAATACCAGCTTCGAAATTTAAAAGTTAATGATAATTTGTAAAATGAATTGAATCTCTCTGCCTGAACAATATACAAATATAAACATATGCACGGTTTGCAACAAGAGCAAACAGCAATAAGCAAGTAAAAGCTGCCAAATCAGGACTGCCAAAAAGCAAGTGTCTTTTCTAAATAAAACTAAAACAAATTCTCACTTCAAACTCACCAGAATTACTTAATATCATTAATATTTTATGATATACAACAGATTTGAGCTCAGAAATTACAGAACTTATTTATTTTTTTAATTTCAAGCAAAATTATCGAATTGAAAATATCGCCTCGCAGAATAAGCTGTAGTAAGGAGCCGGAAGTAGAGCAGGTGAAGAGCTCGAGATTGTTGTTGTTTACATTTATATTGAAAACACCGTCCATGTGTGTGTAAGATTGTGTTCTAAAAGTACAGCTTATATGGTTTACTGAAATGTAAATTTAAACCAATAAAGGGCCATCTGAGCTTAGCTTTAAGCGCACCGTAGGCTTAGTCTGTTAGGTTAAGGCGTCGCTCACACTGCTGGTTGCCAAGTTGAGGATGATGCGTTTCCCGAAGGCCGACAAGACAACCAGCGTGTATTTACTTAAATCTGTTATAACTGAAAATCTTTTGGTTGGTTGTGGTGTGAAAATTATGATAGAGGGGTACCGACTCAGGTGCTAATCAGGCCATCCTCAAAATTACGTAACATTCCTACCATTAATAGATAGGGCCCTGAAAATAAAGCTAAGTGCTTGACCTTGGTTCTGTTATAATGAAGATTATGATGTGCTTAGCTTTATACTGCTCTCCATCTGTAAAATTAAACAAAACTCTTATCGACGTGGCTTAGTATTATTAAAAAACTAGTAAGTTCTTTTCTAAAAAGTGTACGACATAACTTTGGAATACAATGCACATGAAAAGCTTTGTTGGGAAAACTTTATTTTTCAATTAAATAAAATATTTAAATCACCAGTTTTATTATTTGAATAGTTGAAGCAGTATGTAAATCGAACGAAGTAATCAAATTTAAATCAAACCACAGATGCAGTACGTTATTGTTTTTGATTTGAATATTTTCATATTTATAAATCAAGAATAACAAAGAGCAGAAAGTGCTTTAATAAAGGTTTGAGGATATCACGTTTACATGCATAGCATTTTCCCCAAATATATTTATCTTGAAAAATTACTAATGCAAAAGATTAAAATAATGACATTGAATTATTTTCTTTAAAATCATAGCGATATTTCTTTGATTTTTGTTTTCATTTGTATGTTTTGTTATTAAAAGCTAGTGTAACCTTTCATTGCATCATTTTAAAGTTTATATTTTATAATTTTTTTTTTTGTTTTTGTTTATAAACTTATCATAGAACAGTTTTGTTCCCGTAGAACTGAAAATAATTTTCGGAGGTTTATTCATATATTTCAATTTTGAAATATATTCGCTTTATATCGATTATTAGGTTTATTCATAGACTTCAACTTTTCTTTCCGATCTGCTTTAAATCATTTCTTAGGTTTTCCAAAGACTTTACTTTGTTCTCGATCTGCTGGAAATATTATTAGGTTTATTCACAAACTTTATTTATATTTGTTGTTTATTCATTAGGTTTATTCATTTTGTACTACATTTGATCTACATCAAGTTATTAGGTCAGGTTAGGTTATTAGGTCTAGTTAGGTTATTAGGTCTATTAGTTATTAGGTCTCTTATTTTTCTTAATTTTAAATATAAAGATTTCAAATAATCTTATATTATAGGTTATTAGAATTCTGATTAAATTAAGAAAAAATTACTCTTCATACGTATGTGGCGAGCAGCTAATAAAACTACTTAAATCTATGCAACTGTATACGTACTATAACCGAGATGGCTAATCTATCAATCTCATGACCGGATCAAGTGATTGAATCCCAGTGTTGACACAACATTATTTCCTCTATTTTTTCGTAGCACAGAATTTTTTTTTGTTGAATATCTTAATTTTTTTGGTTCACAAAAACATGGATTTTAAAAAAAATTCAGATTTTATTTTGAAGATTTTAAGAAAGATCTAGGATTAACTTAAAATTTTCGCTAGACTATATTTTTCATAAATATAGACTAATTAAGTAGACAGAATATAGATTTAAAAAGTAGATAGAATATAGATTTACAAAGCAGACAAATGTAAATTTTTTAAAAAAACAGGCAGAATATAGATTCAAAAAGTAGGTAGAATATAAATAGCACAAACCACAGTGCTGTTGTAAAACTATCCTCGGTGGTAGATGGATCATTGGTTAGAGTCTCCTTACCGTCAGGCTAACCGTGGGAAGCTTTCGTGGTTTTCCTCTTCATGTAACGCAAATGAAGGTTTCAAAAAGTCCTCCATTAAAGCAAATTTCTACCAATACTTGATCCAAGAGTTCCCTTGTCTTCTGGATTGGGTTCAAAATTATAAGGCTACGAAGTTGAACATTGGTAGCCGTGAATTCAAAATTTAGTCAGCTACTCAACGATGGTTATAAATTAAAATGAAATAATGAGATGTAGTCGCGTTGGTAGATAGTCGAAAGGTAATCACTATGTCTTCGGAAATTTGTCAACATTTTGGGGATAGGGCGCTTTCCTTCCAGTGAGCTGACCCAGATTCGAGTCCAAGCGATAACACGAATTTTGCTTCCGGCACGTATTGACCACAGTGTTCGTCAGTTGTAGTTGGATCAGAGGATGGAATCCATTTGTAGTCGAGTTGGTCGGGGTAGGTTTACTTCTCCATGTAATGCAAATGTAAGTTAGTTCCTTCAAAAGTCCTCCACTAAGTCTAGCTTGTCTAAATGCTCGATCCAGGAATTCCTTTTTTTTCCGGATTGGGTTCGAAATTGCAAGGATATGGAGTTGCTTTTTGATTGTCGTAATCTCCGAATTGAGTTAGCCATTCAAAGACTGTTATAAAATAAAAATAAAAATGTGAGGCGTTGCTGTGGACGTTTTAAAAAAAATTAAGTTTGTTTTCGGTAATAAAGACCGAATATTACAGAATACATATAGAATTATTTGTGAAATCATGTTCAATAAAATTATTTTAGAATCTTAATAAGTAATACAAAATATTTTTGATGCATAAAAAGTAATACTTTCTCCAAATGTTACCCTTTTAAAAATGCAAGCTATCTAAAAAATGAAAATACAATTTATAAATCTTTTCAAAATGGAGGTTAATAATTTAGCTATTTTTTATCCGTATTCTGAATATAGGTTAAGTATAAAATCAATTAGAAATGTTTAACACACATTTTGTGTAAATTTAAAAATATCAAGTGACATTTTAGACCCAAGAAACAGTATTTCATTTTTTTTTAAATAATATTTAAAAATCTAAAAATTCCTATTCGAGTATAAGAGTATGTAAATATTTTTTTCTAATATACTTTTTTAAAAAAAAAATCCCATTTAATGCGAAAGACTTTAGAAAGTCAATACATTCACTTTCCAATTCATGAAAAGATCTGAAGAAACTTTTAAAAATGCTTCAGTATCCTCATAAAAAATTATGCATGTCGTTATGAAAAAATCAAATCGAAAAGGAATATTACAAAAATGGAAGTAAGAAATATAAAAAAATAGTAGTTTTTTAAGAATAAAGTAAAAACCGGAGAAAAAAATGATGAAAAGTCTACATTTTTATAGTTATTCAGTCTAGCTGGCTTGCCGTGTTTGCGAAAACGTGCAGAAAAGCAGTTTAGTTGAATGGGAATTGCATTTTATTTTTGAAGAATTTCTTTTCCCCCTACATTCTATTTGCATATTGCCAAATAAAAAAAAAATAGAATTTTCATTTTAAAACCAATTTCTGATTATTATACCTGGACTTTAAGGTATATTTTCGGTAACTTTTTTATTGGTAACGAAAAAAGGTGTTTTTGTTAATTAAGCTTATTGGTTTTCAATAGGTAGATACTTTATTTACGTCACACTAGAGCTGCATAATGGGCTTACGGCGACGATCTGAAAAACATTCCTGAGGATAATGCGAAGACATGCCATTGCAATGTTGATCCTCTGCAGAGGGGATGGCTCCCCTGCTTTCTCCCCTGCTTTGGTAGTCCGACGATCTGCTAGCGAAATCGAGTTCTTTACGGTAGAATAGTTTAATGAGGACCGATACCGCGCAACCTAGGTCCCTACGCAGGCTAATCATAGTGGTCACCCACCCTCTTATTAGCCACAGCCAGTGATGCTTGACTTCGGTGTTCTACTGGGAACCGTGTCTTTAGGTTTAGTCCACTGCGGGATGATTTTAAACAGAATATAGCATAAAATTAGTATTTTTAACATGAAAACTCATTCCCGTTACATAGTTTCATTGGAAATTTTATATTTCGATTAAAAAAGAACTGTTAAAGGGTAAGTTCAAAAGTTCAAAGGGTAAGTTCAAAAGCGTTATAAAAATTTTCATTTTATTAAGTTCAAAAAACATACATTTACAATACATAAAATAAGGAAAACTATTTTAAAGCTTGGTTTTTTTTTATAGGGACATAAGTCGTTCAAACAAAAGAGGGCAATTTTTAATTCGGTCGTTTTTAACTTTTACCAGGGTAGCATTAGTTGAGGACTGTGTACGAAGTTTCAGAAACAAAAAATAATTTTTTTTTTTTTAAAGTTATGAGTAAAATATCGTTTTTAATTGTTACAAAATTCCTTGCGAACGAATTTTTTTTTTCTAAATAAATTTTTACCCAAATACGCTGCTTATAGGTATTTCAATTAATTTATGTGGTTTTGGTAACTGTATAAAAATATAACGTAATTAGGCACTATTTGTCACCAAAAATTTCTTCAAATACCACGCTTCAATTGTGCTTGTTCGTTATTAAAAAATTGAATTTAGATAAGTCAATCAAATGCATTTAGAATTAAACATGACGCATGGAAAAGAGCCTAATTTTTTTTAATAATAATAAAACAAAACTAGTGCGCAAAGAAGTTCTTGAAGTTGCGAGAACATGGGAAAATTCCATTACGAGTAGAAAAAAAAAACTTTATCAAGGAAAAGTACATATTAAAGTATGAAACTTTATAAATTCACTATCTTATAACTCGTTAAGAAAAAATCTGATTTGTTGTCCCTCTGGTTTGTTGCCTGTTACTTAGTCATTTTTTATGCTAATAACGATAAATTTTAAATTGCAAAGTATTTACTTTTATGTCTTTTAAAATTAACTATGATCAATAGACATTTTTTAGACCAAAGAGAGATATTCTTTAAAAATTATATTATTAAAAAAGTAAGCCAAAATATTTAATACTTTCATACGGTCAACTCTTTACCAATGTTTTTTATCAAATTTATATTTTAAAATTGATGAAAACGTGAATAAAGTACTTAGTAAGTGGAATAAATTTTGAAATATAAAATCATTCAGAAAAACCATTGACAAAAGAGATGCTCAAACATCAGAGAACAATAATTATGTATTTGCCTTTCAAGTAACTTTTATGTTAAACTTAAATTAAGATAATAACAATTTAGAATTCCTAAAAGGCAAAACCTAAATATAAACTTTAAAGCGTTAAATTATACATTAGAATAAATGTTTTTCTCCAACTATATTATATGCAAGTCCATAAACGATTTCAGTATTTGATATAAATTTTTGCATTCATTATTGTTTGTAAAAAAATAATGAATGAAAACAAAGCTCTTGTAACTTATTTTTAGTTCATTAATTATTCATAAGGAAACTCTAATATTTGCTTTGCCTGAAATTATTTAATATAATTTTATTAAATAAAAAAAGAATTTAAAGCATTTTTGTCGTTAGTATAATACTTTTCAATATTACTGATGGGTCCAAAAAATATATAACATGCTAAGAATAGATACTAAATAAAATATTTCTCTAAGAATGCATCATCATGCATAATTTAGAACATTATGAAGCAAGTACGAAATTTATATTTTAGAATGAATTGAAATAAGAATTTATATATGTAAATTTTTGATTCAAATGAATATTTAGCAATCATAAATCTTGTAAATTTCGTTAGTTTTATTCAAAACCATATAAACTAGTTGAAAAAAATTCAAAATTCTAACGAGGTCTCGAATAAAAATGCTTATAGTTGCTATGTCAAGATAAAATAGATTTTTTTGAGAACTTAAAAATTTTCAATAAAAAATTAATTTTTCAATTTTACCACAATGTTATTCTTTGTGCAAAGAATATATATGCAGCCCTTATTTGTTATTTCATACCAAGTTTTAAGAGAATTTTAAAACATGGGTGCAAAATGTAAATTTCGCGAAATATTACTTATTTTTTCAGTTTTTTTCCTTCTTGTTAACCACTATTTAAATTCGAAATAGATAGTATTGCGATGAAGTATAATGTAACTGAACAAACTAAATTTGATTTGTAAATAAATTTGGTTGAAATTGATATTTTCCAACTTTGATAAATGTTTAATATGCTGAAGTCACTACCAAATATGCGTAACTCATTTTTTGTAATTATTATAAAATACTTTTTTATAAATTCAAAAACTATTTCGAATTTAAATGCATTTTTTATCAAATATTGTTAATAATTAAATATCATCATCATTAAGACTCCCGGTGGTCTTTAGTTATGTTAAAATTCAAGCACGTAATTTGTGAAAAATGTGGAGATTAGAAAGATAATAAATTCTTTTTATAAAGCTTGAAAATCAGATCAAATTTGTATTGCCAGAACAGAGTTGCAGTGGAAATTATAATTGCTCTAGCTAGCTGGAAAATGGTAAAAATTTCAACTGTAAAATTCTCTCGTTCAGTAAGAAAAAATTTGCACTATATATTTAAAGAAAATCAATTACATTCGTTTATTTTATTTGAGAAGTTCATTATCACTACCACTGTACTGTTTTCTCAACAGAAATAAAATTCAATCTTTCAACAAAAGAAAGGAACTTTTTATCATGAGTCAAATATAGAGTTTGATTTCCACCTTTTTTTCCCAGTAGTAGTGATCTATAAGGCAGGTCTTAGGAAATCTATTTTGATGCAGAAGTTATTTATAAAAGTTAGGGTAGTTGAGTTTATTTTCACAGATTCGAATAAAATAAAACTATGCCTTTCTCGACAGCGAAGTTCGTTACTTTTTGTTTGCTTCGAACTTATTGAAGTTTCGGGAACTTTTTTTTTTTTACATTCCTAGACGGACGATAAATTGACTTTAATCTGCTGATTTTATCACTGCAAAACAATGATTGCAAAGAAACAAATTTCTTAGAAAGTTGAACTTGAAATAAGATTAATTGAATAAAAATAATCTTGACTTTACGAACTGAATTAAAGATATAGGAATGACGGTTTTTTCATTTCTTTAACTATATGAAACGAAATTAAATAAAGTTACTTTAATTAACAATTAAAATATTATCAAAAATGATTATTTAATTAATTTATAACTCCGTTTACACGTACTCCAATAAAATGTGTGTTTTATAGATTATAAGCTTATTCTATCATAACTATGTAAAACACGCATAAAAAAGAAAGCACCCTGAATAACTTTTAATCTAATAATTGAATTGTCACTTACTAAGACTCAAGCCTAATGGTTTAAAGGCCTACATTTCGTCTAAAATTGTAAGCACTAGCAAAATATTTTGATTTTGAAAGTCAGCAATAGAATATTAAAAAATTTAAATTTTTATTTGATGTAATTAAAAACAAGAAATAAACCATTAAAAAAATTTATTTTATCAGAATTTTGATAAATATAATAATAAAATAATAGACTGTATGAAAAGTTTAAGCACAGGAGATAAAAATGACATCATTTAGCGGTTTTAAAATAATCTTACTTAGATATTGATCATCCATTATTCTTATCTATATCGAATATACGTTTGTTTTTCTATGGAACTGGTAAGCTTCTGATGTATCCTTTGGAGAAATAATTACATGCTTCATTAATAGACTCTTGGGAGTAATTTAACAGTGCTATATTGTTTCCAATTTATATATATAGTTGGCGGGTTAAAATATCCAAATCGTTCTTAATTGGATGTAAGTTTGGTCACAGGGCAGGTCAATGTAATACCTAAACATTTTGTTGAAACTCATTATTTTGTCAAACGTGAAGTATGTATCGAGGCATTCTCATGCTGAAATATACTATGGTTTGCTCCCAAAAGATCATAGGATATCTTGAAAAGGGAGCATTATATTATCTTTTTTCTCGCCTACATGATAGGTACTTCACTTTGATCTGTTTAAAATGCTAGCAGATTTCAACTTATATTTTCAATTTACAACTATTATTTCAACTTACAGCATAATTTTTTTTTTGTGAATATTGCAGTTTTTAGTATTGATAGTATTGGAACTTCTGATTATAAATCATCTTTCTGAGTTCATGATATGCAGGAAAAAATTTGACTGCATCCAATTGACCTTACGTTTACTAAGAAATGCTAAAAAATTTAAGATCGCCATATTTAAAAATTTCTTTAAAAAAAATCACAATATTAAATAATAGAATAAATCATGTTCTAATAAATGTCCAATTGGCTTTCCTTTTAGTCAGTTCCTTTTCTATGATAGTTACTGCATCAAGAATCCGGAATCGAACCCAACCAGAGCCAAAAAACAACTATCTTGTACTCCCTCTACATTGATAACCAAAATCAACACACATGCAACTCTCTCACTCCCCGACAGATGACAGCACTGTATTATTTTGAATCGTTGCACGATCCCTTGATTCGACAAATATGTCGCCTAAGCCTCAAACAACGTCAAAGCGACAAGTGAACTTAACTCTTACGAGGGGACCGTAAATTTACATTCAGAGGTTATATTTTACAAAAAAAAAAAAAAAAAAAAAGAAAAGAAATTACGGACGGACTGTATTTCTTTGATTAAGATAACTTCACAATGTCAGTCATGGGAACACTTTTAAACATTAATCTGATCGTAATCTAACAGTGAAATTTTTCAAGGGGGAGTTAATTGGAAAATTAACTAAAAAAGGGGCACCGACAGTAACGAAATGAAGGAAAGAGAAATTTTCTTTAATATCGTCTAACCACTTGGTAGATTTGGTGCCTAATTGTAAACATCATTGTTTTTCGATGTCGTTGAAATATTTTTGGAAAATACAAAAATAACATAAATCTATAACAATACTAATTTTTAAATTATAATCAAGAAAGACATAAAAGAATATTTTTGTTCATTTTTTTGATAAAAAATAAATAATTATTTTTCACTATAAGTATCAATATTTTTCCTTCCCTTCATGAAAAGGGTATGAAAACTCAAGGAAATTTTTAAAAAATATATTCAAACATAGATGTATTATTCATAGACATATTTATCATCATTAGACTCATTAACATTATTAGACTCATTATCATTAGACATAACATAGACATATAAATATTCAAACATAACATAGACATTGACAAATAACCGCTCAGCATTAAAGGAGTATTTTTTGAAAGTGTTAGGCCTATTTACATACATAAAGTAAAAAAGGAAACAAACTTATAAAATTTTAATTTTACATTCTTTTTTTTTATATCTATATTCGATAAATATTATCGTAACTTTTATTTATCAGCGAAATATTTAAAATTAAGGAATAGCTTTAAGATTTGTAACAAATTTTAAAATATTTATAAAAAAATTTTTTAAATATTCCTCCGACAGAATTAAGTTTATTTCTTTTTTCAACGTCACGCTGTTATTTTATGTGAGCAATAACTTAACGATTTTTGCAAGCTACGGCGCTTCGTAATCTCATTTATTATTTCTTTGATATCTAAACTCCAGCCATCCGCTTTTGTGTTGTACCGTAAATATTTTAAGAGCAAAGAGCTAAAGAGAGAGAGTTTCACAAAGAAGATTGTTGAAGTTATTGCCCGTAGCTTTAGTGTTTGGGTTACAAAAGTATGACATATTTCATCCTCTACAATCAAGTACAGAAGCTCTCCAAATCATTAGTACTCTGAGCAGAACGGCAGTAACTTTACTCAGAAAAAAAGATTTTTTTTTTGGAGCAAAAGAATTTAATGGTGGAAAATATAAGAGGTATAATTCATTTTTCTGAGGAAGGAAAATTTCTCATGTTGTTTTAGATTAGACGATATTAGACTTTCTTTCTCTGGTTTCTCCTTCATTGGAGAGCTTTTCATGTTTTTTACGAAATTAATTAAATAGAAGTGGGATATGTAAAATTACATTTTCGAAAAACCTTTTTCCTCTTTCTATGCATTAAGATTGTAAAAAAATTTTATCTGTATATATATATATACAGAAAATAGCTTAATTTTATTTATAGCTTAATTTTTCTATTTCTCAGGTTGTTTTTGATAAAAAGATATTAATTTAACTCTTTCTTTTCATATATATATATATATATTAAAAGAAAGAGTTAAATTAATATCTTTTTATCAAAAACAACCTGAGAAATAAAAAAATTGAGCTATAAATAAATTAAGCTATTTTCTAAAATAATGATTGCTTAGTACCTAAAACATTGGTAAATTTAAAATATCATTGAAATTGCAATAAAATAAGAGCTTACAAACAAATAGCACAGTGTCATGGTTTTGTGATTGGGTTATAGTGTAGTATTTGATGGTTTGGTTAGAAAAATGTATGCGAAATATTTTAGCAAAGACAATCGAGTAAAAAAGCTCTCAAAATCAATAATGCTCTAAACAGAATGACAGTAAATTTACCGAGTAAAAATTTGTTTTTTTATTTTATTTATTTATTTATTCATTTTATTGCGCAAAAGATAAAAGTGAAGAAAATACAAGAAGTCAATTTTGTGGAAGAGAGAATTTCTCCTGTTATTTCAGATTGGAAGATATTAGTAATTTTTCTCTCGCCTTTCTTAATTTTTTCAGGAAACTTGTTTCAAATTGAAACATGATGCGTAAATTATATTCTCAAAAAACAGTTTTCTACTTTCTCTGCATCAAAAGTGCATTCACTATTATCTGAATTTTCATAAGAAAATTATGCCATATTCTAAAAGATGCAAATAAAGGCGATAGCACTTTTGGTGCATAGATAAGGGAAAATAAATCATGTTTGAAAAATAAACTTTTCTTATCATACTTACATCTAAATAATTTCGTAAATACAAAAGCATTCTCTTAAAGAAAAAAAAAACGCTGAAAAGAAAGACCAATATCTCTTTTTTTAAAACAACATAAGAACTTCCAAAACAACATGAGAAAGTAGTAAGAAAATGTTATAAGTCAAAATTGCTTACTAAGTACTAAATCTTCCAAATATTATTGAAATTGTAATAAAATAATAATAAGAAAATAATAATACTATAATAATAAAATAATTGCAAATAGCGCAGTTTCTCTTAGCTTTGTAGTTGAATTAAAGTCTAGCATTTAATGTTTTCGTGAAAAAAAAAGTATATGAAGTATTTCATCCAATACAGTCAAGTACAGAAGCTTTCCAAATCATTAGTGCCCTGAACAGAATGACGATAACTTTACAGAGAAAAAGATTTTTCTGGCAGAAAAGAATGTAACGGTGGAAAATAGAAAAGGTGCATTTCATTTTTCTGAAGAAAAAAAATGGAAGAATTTCTGGTGTTCATGTGTAGTCATGATATTTCTCTTTGTATCCCAGAAGAATGCATAATAAAATTTTACGATACTATTTAAATAAATTATTTTTTCGGGCTAAATAATTTAACATCAATTTATTAAAACACCAACATAAGCTGCAAAGAAAAAATAAGATTTAAGGAAAGATATTAAAGAGTAATGAAAATTCAAGAAAAAATCAGTCATTATAAAATATGTAGGCTTAAAAATTCTTTACAAATGGTGCAGTGTTATAACTTTATTTAAGTTATTGCGAGCTATACGATTCTTCTAGATGCTATAGTGTAACATTTAGTTTTTTTCCACCCTGAATAACCTTTGATCTAATAATCGGACTTTAACTAAATAGAGCACTCAATCTTGTCTTCTAATATGCTAATTTGTTAGTGAAGGCGATATGTTAAGTTACAAAATCAGATACAAAAGCGTACTTTTTCTGAATAGACGTGCTATTTTTTTTTTTTTTTGTTTGACGGATTTTGATTTTTGACCCCCAAAATATTGGCTTAACCGCAATCTGATGTGGTCCCAATAGTGTGGTAGGAGAGCGGTCCTAAGTTTTTTTTTTCTTTTAGCATAAACTTATAAAATTCGTTTATCCAAAGATAATTCCATACAAAAAATAATTTTTAACATTTAAAAGAATTAATTTTTATTTTATTTAAAAATAATCGAAAAACCTTTGAATTGAAGACGGTTGTTTTATAAGGTAAAATTTAAAATTTTAACGAGATTAGTAGAGTAGTTCCTGAGAAACTGAATTTCAAATATCTAACTTTATTAAAGTTTGATTTCTCGGAAATTCCATTCTTCTTTTGATTCAAATGTTTATTCAGAGAAAATACTTTTTTTGTCCAATTTCTTGAATTAAAATATCGTCTGCACTGATTAATCAGCATCTTTAAGGTTACCTCTTCGAATTAAGATTGTTATAGTACGTGGAAATGAAAAGTTATTCTGGGTGATTCGTTTATTTATTTATTCACTTTTATTTTTTATATTTTTGCGCATTGCGCTCTAATCAGAAAGAGTGTAACTTTAGTTGGAAAATATTTTTCTCATACAAAATAATTTAATTAGGAATTGTACATTTTTTTTAAGAAATACTGAAAATACTTATCTGTTGTGGTAGTTAGGATGATAGTTTTTTATTTCTTTTATTAATTGTTTCTCATGCAAGCTTGGAACAAAGTTAAATTTAACATTGTTTCAAGCTTGCATGGTTTATTAGTTAACCATTTATAAACCTTGTTGATAAAGGTTATTATTGACATTAACATCAACCTTATATTGCTATCTGGGTTGTAATTTTTCATGAGACTTCTGACTAATGATTTCCATTAGATTCTTCTATCTTTTCCGAAAATTTCTTTACAGTGTATTGTATCCAAAGTAATTAAACTTTAATTTTTTTTTGAAATTTTCTTATTGTTGTTGTTGTCGTCGGCCATTATGGCACATGGGGTGAGATTGATCTTATTTACCAGTGGCGCCATCTATGGCCAAGAATTCGACTTCTACTGCACCCATACGTCACACTCTTTTTTAATGCGAACCCATTCTTTCATCCACAGATCGTAATTTTGACCTAAACCAGTAAACGATCAATCTCCAATTCAGTACCCCAGAGGTATTGATTTGCTATGGGAACATGGTGGTCTTTGTGACCCGACAGATTTAACGTGCACCAGTTACCAATTACTACACAGGGAGTCTTCGGCCGGCTGGATTCGAACTCCCGTTCTCACAAACGTGAGTTCAGCTCCCTGCCAACCAGCCAGTTTTCTTATTCAAACAAGTAAATGACTTTACGACAGTCAATTAATTTCCTTTTATCGCTTCTGTCAACTGGGTAAATCATTATTTTAACAGAATAAAATAATGTTTATTTTATCTTGAAAATTTACACGAGTAGATAAAAATAATTACTTTTTATGACTGTAAAAGAATATTAGAGTAGCCTCTCTTATCTGTGTTGAGTTAGAAAAATAGGATGATCCAGCTTCATACATTTGTTATCGTATTCAGAAAGTAACCACCCAAGATGGAAAAAAAATGTGGCTTCATTTTTTGATGCCAAAGAATTCATAGATTACCTAATATCACGCTATCTTTGTTGTCGCCAGTGAGTGACTCTGTGATTTTGTTGGATCTATCTCAAAGCTGATGGAAATCTCCGTTTCGGTAGGTATTTATTTATTTATTTTGAAAAAGAAAAGCAATTTTTTTTTTTGTATTTATCTCTATTACATTGATAAAATATGTCATTTTAATTTTTTTTGTGTTTTTTTGGTTGTTTAAGGGATAAATTCAAACCTAACAAACTCTATGACCGGTAGTAATGTCTAAAGATTAAATGAACTATTTGTTGAAAACTACTAAGTGGAACAAAATTTAAAATGAACGAATTTAAATAAACGAAAATAATTGAAAGCAAAATCTTACGATTAAAGGAACTATTTTTTAAAAACAGCTAAATGAAAAAAAAAATGGAAATAAACGAATGAACGGACGAATGAAAGGAATAAAAAGAAAGTGAGGTCTTATGATTTGATGAAAAAAACAAAATGAAAAAAAAAATGAAAATAAATTGAATAAACAAACGGTAAAAGTTAAAAAACTAATTAAATAAAAAACGAAAAGATAATAAATTGATATTTAATAAGGGAATATTTGTAAATAACACTAAGATAATTAATTTGATAAATGTTATTAAATAAGTTGATACTTCAAAAAGAATAATTTATAAATTGATACTTAACAACGATAAACTAATAAATTATCATTCAATATTTACAATAAATACTAAGATTCCTATCAAGTATGTATAAAGAAAAAGAACATTGAATCTTAATTAACTACCAATTAAAATGTTGTACTTTTTGTAAGTATATTTACAAGCCACGAAAAATTCCTTTTAATGTCTTAGAAACAGTTTTAACTTCCTAAAATGCCATGATATCAAAAGTATTTTCTTATGTTATCTTTGAAATGAAACATTTTGATAGTATATTTAAAATTTTTGAGATATTTTTTTAAAAATATTTCAGTTTCATTTAAATATAGTTTTTTTAGAGATTTAATAATAATTGAAAAAAATAAAATTCATAATTCATACTGGAATTTTCATCTGCCAAACGATGTAACAATAAAAATATGATAACCGCAAACCGAGTGCATGGATTTTAATCTTAATGCTAGATATAGTAGTGTATAGATAGTTATAATTAAAATGGTTGTATTAAAATAAAAATTAATTCGTTAGTGGGTAACAGTTTTGTTGCTGATCGTGATTGTTTATTTAATTTAGTTAGATTTCCTTTTCTTGGTTGGTTATCTTTCAAATAAATTGATGGAATCAAAAATGTTCAAATATTTATTTGAACATTTTATGAAAGAAAATTTTTTAATGGTGGTTAGATTTAGACTTAGAGATTGGGTAGCACCAACGAGCAGGGCACATTGCATGACCAGAGGTCTATTGTACCCAAACCCTAAATCATGATTAACAAAAAAGCCTTATAACTGAAACAAAGTTCTTTAATTGTGATTACTTTAGTCGCCAAAAATTCCACACCCAAAAACGCCAATATCGCTAAAATGATATAAAAATTTATCACATAATTCCATTGTCAATGAGAGTGCTTACCTTTTCCATGCAGGTTATAATGATGTCCTGTTAAGATGCCGCAAAATTGAAAAGCTAGAATTTTGATTTTTAGACACATGGTGTTGAGTAAGAAAAAGAAATTGTTTATCCGTTATTTTCAGCCAAAACTAGTTCAATAAAAACGCATTTAAACCTGAAGAAAATGTTTTATGCTGTACAGTGCAATAGCAGTTATATTGTAATTGAAATCATAGCAAAAGAATGAGTATCTTTAAGTTTATTTGAACTCTTTTTACAATATTTTAAAATCATTGATAAAACTATATAAAATATAAACAAGAAAACTAATATTTAAGCGAAATTAAACAAATACTCGTATTTTTCTTCTGTTGTCTAAAACACTTATCTTATCCTGTCCATTATCACAGATAAATCAATACCATAAGTAAATATCATTGTCCTGATGCGTAAAGAAAAGTTTATACAATGATAAAACATCAACTAGTTATTCTTTTGTAAACACCATAATTCTGAAGGAACTGTTTCTTTGCATAGAAATTATGAAAGTAAAGAACTGTCTTTTTTCATAAATATTGAATGTCTCTATGCTTTTCCAAGATGTCACTTTGTTGCCACATGTTCGTTGGTAAACCGGTAACCAGAAACAAGTTTGTTACTGGACCAGATATAGCTCACCCTGTTACTTTAAACTCATACTCATTTCCTAAATGAATACATTTTCCAATTTTTTCTGAATATTTTTACTCGTGTCTTACGTCTATGGTTTAAACCACCCATCTTGTCTTATCCATTATCACAGATGTATAAAAACCATAAGGAAATCTCATTGTCGTAATAATACCACACAATGACTAAACATAATTAATCATTTGTATAGATCATAATTTGGAAGCAACTGTTTCTTCGAATAATGACGGTGACTCTCTATTTTGGCTCTCATAGATTTTGAAGGTATCTATGTCTTCCAAGAGGTCACTTTGTGTTGCCGCATGCTGCTTAACCGACGGAGTCTGGGATACATATACTCTCGTTGTTGGACCAGATATAGACACTTCATTACCCACAACTTCAAACCCATAGTCATTTTCTAATGGAATATTTTCCCAACCTTTTGATGAATGTTGGGGCATAGAATCTGGATAAATATTTGCCAAAATTCGATTGGAAGCATCGAAATTAGGGTGCGCCAGATGACTGACAGCTCTGCCTGGCAGAGAGTTGGTCTCATTGAACGGTGAATGAAGTCTTGGACTCATTTGAGAGAAATTACTGTCCCTCCTTAAAGTAAAATATGAATGCAAGAATGAAGGATGCGTTTGTTGGACATTAAGTGGCAATAACTTATATGAATGATTATCCTTGGTGATTACGTCGTTTTCAGTATGGTTTGGGAAATCACTCTTTGCTTGAGACGTAATCTCCATGAAGTCACTTTCTCCTGAAAAAGAACTCAATGTTCTAGGCCACGAGTTTTGTTTGCCCAAATCTGGTTGCGAATCTGATCTGAAGTTTCCAAATAAACTCGACGCCCTTGACGCATAAATCTTTCGATCCAAGGTTGTTGCTGTTAGTCTGTCTGCCGCGTTTTTCTCGTCGTTCATGTCCCGACAGGATTCATCCGTAGTTTCGTGTGTCTTCTCTCTGACTAAAAAGCTCATTTTTCTGTCTTTCCTTTGAACAACTGTCATATCTGGATTTATGTCAGCTTGGTGTTTGTTTCTTTCAGGATTTTGATCAAAATAGTAATGACTTCTCAGTGTTTCTGTACCTGAGTAATTACTAGCAGTGGTTTCGTTTTCTTTTACAAATCCAGAGTTAGATCTGCAAAAAAAGTTTAAAAACATTTAGAACGTTGTACACATTTATTATATTGATTTTATATGAACATCTATCGACGTGTGATGACACGTTACGACGTGAAATGTATGTTTTTCTTTCAGCCTTACAAGAAATAATGTAATTTTTGCAATTTCTAACGTGCATATTAGATTATGTGTATAGCCTTATAGTGCAAATTATTCTTCCTTCTTTTTTCAGTTTTAAGAAACAATAGTTCCCCATCAACCAACCACGGTTCAGCACTTAACTTCATTTTTTAAAGCTCTATCTTTATACGGTCATGGAAACTAATAGTTGCATATCCATTACGATATTTAATTTTTTTTACATTCGAGTTTCATGAATTTAATTTCTTCTGAATCAACTGAAATCAATTAGATCAACTTCAGTAAGAATCAATTTAATTTCTTTAGTTATAGGTTCTATACATGAACAAGTAAAACTTGAGAACTGTCCCCTGTAGTACCTAGTCCATCCTAGTTGGCTTAATAAGAAACGCTTAACTGAATCCGAAAATAAACTAAAAAAGTAGTACCTAAGAGCATTAGATCAAAAGGTTTAATTGTGCACGCTTAACATATAAATATGGTTTTTATTCAACATAGAAATAAATTTAAGAATAAAAAATAAGGAGAATTTAAAATATTTCAGCTGTAAAGAAGAAAAAAACATTCAAACGTTTTATAGAGTTAAAAAAAAATTAAAGGATTAAAATGGTTTCATTAATTTAACTAAAAATGAAAAAACATAGTTAATAAAAAACGAACTAAGCATATTACCGCAGAAGAACATTGTTTACGTTAGGCCAGGAAAGATTGCGATTTTGTCACGGTTTATAAAAAAGAAATTTCTCATTTTTTACAAGCTCTAGCAATAAACTGAAAACTGCTTAATTACTTCTCTGTGGTTCTATCATAAAAATACCATAAAGAAAGCCTATTCAAGTCAAGATTTTTATTTTCTTTCTTTAATTGGTTAGTAGGTAATATGCAAATTATGTGTTAAGTTAAGAATAAAACAGTTTCTTTGCACTCTTATTAAATATTTACCCATTTTAGGGGTTGTAGATATAAACACAAACAAAAAGGAACTTCACATTTTAAACCGAATTGTCGCGTTATAAATCACCATCTGGCAAAACAGGTTTTTTTTTTGTAGGCTTAACCTCATTGTAAGCTCAAAAGCAATAGCATTAGAATAAAACTAGTATGAAAATTAACTTATAGTCTATACCATTTTTCTCCAGCAAATTTTTATTCAAAAGGGTTTTTCCTCAGCTATTTCACCTACCTGCTCAGACTTCTGATAGTTTCATCACCTCCGACGTCAGTTGGATCTAAAGTAATTCCGCTGTTACTAAAATTCAACAGATGTACTGATCCCCTGTGAATAGTAGCATAATCAGATACTCTGTCTGATGGCATCGTCAGTGTTGGATTACTGTAGCCAGAGATACAACTAGTGTCCCTTGCCACTGTGCTTGGTCCTGAGGTAGGAGGTCCCTCTCCGCTCCAGAAAGCACCCTGATTGGTAATGTCAGCGCTGTCAATACGCGTTGCTATGGAACTGCCGTTTATTTTATTAGGACTAGTAGAACAAGTATTACCAGACCAAGTATCTGGTGGAATTACTCCTCGGTATTTCTTAAAAGTACCAGTTTTGATCAGTTGATACCTGCAATAAAAAGATACACGGAATGAATTATTTTGTTAAAAAATATAAGTAATGCATTCCATTTTATGATTTTAAATTGTAATAAGTGTCATATGAGTGTGATAAATATAGTGTTTTAATCAAAATTGTAATTTTCAGCTGTGATTATTTTATTATTAATTAGAAAATAAGATCGTTGTGTAATCGTTTACTTTTAAAGCAGCATTTGCAAACTTTCGCAGTGAAATTAATTAATGACTTAAAATATTTATTAATTAATTAATAATTTGAAATACTTATTATTTAATTAATAATTTGAAATACTTATTATTTAATTAATAATTTGAAAAACTTATTAATCAATAATTTAAAAAATTATTAATTTATTAAAATATAATTAATTAATTTAAATAAATTAATAATTTTAATAATAATAACTTAAATAATTTTAATAATTAATTAAAAATTAATTAATAATTTCAAATGTTTTAAATATATATGCAAGAACTGCAAGCTAGTTTTGAATTTTGCGTTAAGTCTTTGTATAAAAATTTAATTTATGCACTTATCAGAATTTTTGAGGGTTTTAGTAGACCTTCATATTTTGGACCAAAAAATATAGGTACTCATAGAAATAAATATTTATATGGTCTAGAAACCTATGAATATTAGAATGCCTATCTTATAAAACGAACTGTTCAATTTTAAACCATTTCATTATTGGTTAAACTTAATAATATACTTGACATAATAAAAAAATAGAATACTGCTAGAATACCACTCAATCGTACTCCATACAAACTGTTTTTAAGTAAATACCTATGAAATAAAGGGACTACATTTTATCTTTCATCATGTTAAAACAAAATGAGTTAAAATTTGGTAAGGAACTTGTTATGTTAAACTACACATATAATATTCAGTTCCATAAGCTTGAAGAAAATGATTCCGTATACTTTGAATTTTGAAATAAAATTTTTTTATATTTACCATGCACCTCTTGCTTCGGAATAATGCAAACACCTGACTAGAAATATTATCAGACCCTGCAATGAATTTGCTACGCAGAACACATACTGGAAATATAGTTTTGTATCACCATCAACAAACGCTCCGAAAATCCATGATACACCCAGAAGGACCTAGAAAATGTCATTTCATACCAATATTATAGAATGCAATGTAAAAACATGTGTTTGTTTAGAATCTGTAATTAAGAATCTGTAATTAATTAAAAGAAGCTAAGTGTTTTTACTTTTAAATATTACTCTGCGCCATATGATATTTCGATGTTGCGCGAATCAAATCATGCATTTTTAATGAAATCGTGAATTGTGTATTTGAATCTACTATTTCCTCAAATGCAATGCTTTTTTTCAAAAAAAGAAGTTAAAAACAAATAAATACTGAATTTCAAAGTTACGTTTTGATTAAGTCATATTAAATAACTTAACTCAGTTGTAATAGTCATCTAACTGAGTCATATTGCAAATACGGAAAGATGTAGAATATTTCAAATGCGGGACCTTGATTATCCAAACATCATTCTTCAGTATGTCTGTTAGCCAAAATTGATTGCAAAGTTTTTTTTTTTTTTAATTTGAAAAAAAAGCATTCTTTGTACTACATAGAATTGATCATTTTATTTGTGTAACGAATAAGCATTTTGTTAGTTCGTGAAGTTAGCTGTTTTGATTTTGCTAAAAAAATCTAAAAGTTACAGTTTTCCTTATTTGCATGTTTATTTGTTCATCAGTACTAACTTAGTTTAGTTTCATCATGATAATGTTTCTTTTTCTCAAATAGAAACGTATTATTTTTGAGCATGAAAAAGTTTAACAAATTGTAGTGGGAATAAAAATGAGGATCCATTGAGGATCAAATCACCGTCCTTCAGTATGGTAGCTTAGTACTTTTAAACACTTTTATCTCGGAATATTTACAATTAATGCTTATTAAAACTTGAAATTTTAGAAAGTTTTTCTAATAAATTCATGTTCC
Organism: Parasteatoda lunata; assembly: GCA_949128135.1. Lineage (NCBI taxonomy): Eukaryota > Metazoa > Arthropoda > Arachnida > Araneae > Theridiidae > Parasteatoda > Parasteatoda lunata. The sequence goes on from OX421979.1 coordinate 35,297,796, forward strand.
GAACGTTATGCAACTACTACAAATAGTTTGTCCGAAAGTGATATCTGGACCTTGAACATAAACATAACAACAAGAGTGATAAGAGTTTACACCACCTCAAAATAACCATTATAAGCGACTGTTCTAAGAAAAAAGATTTTGTCCTCTTGCTATCAGTATTTTTGATAATTGTTGCGTCATTGTATGATTTTATTTACCATAAAATAGTTTTATTCTTGTAGTTTATAAAAAAAATAGAAATATTCAAAAGGGAGATATTTATTATTATCTGACAAAGTTAAAATGGTTTGATTTTATACTATAGAAATTTTGGAGTGTGTTGAACCATAATATCGTATGCCTCAACCTTAATGTGATTTTAAGTGGAACCATATTTTCATACACCTAACATCCACGATACGACTTGATTTAACGTCGCATGATGGCTTAAGTCAGAATCACTACAGTATTATGGTTTAAGGTACCGGTGCAATGGGTCAAGGTTAAACTAAGTTTTCAGAGAGTGTATAAGTTAGTAATTGTTTAAAGAAAATTAATAGCATGTTGTTTTTCAACGGGAGAAGACAACATCTTTATTTTTAAGAAAAATCAGAAAATTTAAATGTTGTAATATAAGTGTAAACTAAATAATAATAATTTAGAATGAATTTAAAAACATACCATGACAATAAAAGCTCCTTTAATCTGAACTGTGGTGACAAGAAATTTATCACTTTTACCACATTGAGTTGGCTTTTTCACAGTGATATTTTGTGAACTGAACAATACTCTGGTGATCATCAGAAATATGATTAAATTGACGCAGATCATGAAGCAAACAGGACCCAAGAAACTGATGTAATAAATATAAGGATTCGTAGGAGACAAAATGCAGCTAAAACATAAATTCAATTCATATTTAAAAGAACTAATAATTAGTAATTTTGTTTATTATAAATTTAGTTAAACTTAGTAATTTACAATTAGTTCAATTGTTTTATAATTACTTAAATAATTTATTAATTTATAATGAATAAATTTCAGTATTTCAAAATAAATAATTTTAACCCTTTGATGCAGATGGGACACCGGCGTTCCATTTATATATTTTTTTTTATTCGGACGCTCTAATTAAAAGCAAAAATATTTTTTTGATTTAAAAAAAAAATCTAATAGTTACTTAAAATAGCTATTGGAATTATATAATTGTATTAAAAGATAAAATCCAAAAAAAGGAGTTTGATTTTTTTTATTTGTATAAAAAAATTATCAATAACTGATTTTGTAAAGAAATTATAATGATGAACAATTTTCTCTTACATCCAAATCACGGCAAATAAGTGAAAAGTTCAAAAATTATAGTTTAGAAGTGTGCTCTGTTTGTACTTTTAACGAAGAAAAGGACACAACTGTTACATGCTGTTCAATCTAATGTATTCTTAACTGCAAGCCGCATTTTAATTTCAATTCCAACTAATTTAAAAGTTTGAGGAAAAAACGTTATTATTTTTTCAGCAAGCAGCGCCACCTTGCGCTAGTTTTTTTGATGAGGGCTTGAGACACATGCTTTATTTGATATCTATAAATTATTATAAAACTAAGTAAAATATTTTTCCTTTGTTTTCACCTACATTAATAAAAAATAATGAAAAAAGTATGAAAATTACGTTTAACTAAAATTTTGCGTCAAAGGGCTAAAAAGAAATTTGTTTTTAATCCATAAAATATTTAACGGTTTCATTACGAAAATTAATTTATCAGTAGTAGACTTTGAAATTTAAAATATATATATATACAGACTGTATTTTTCCATTTAAAGCATATAAAAATAATTTTGTGCACATTAAAAAGCATACCTTGCGCAGAGAGATTTAAAAAAATATAATGATAAGCCACATTTTCAGAATATTTAAAATAACGTGTTGGAGGCAAAACGCCAAGATTTCCTTGTCGACAATAAAATTATATCCTTATCATGTTTTTATTACGAAAGTCCGAAAACACTCTATCTGGAAACAATACTGAGGAATAGACTGAGTCATAAATTTCAAATTTAAAAGAATCTAGATTACCATTAGATTACTCCAAGCCTTTAAATTGCTGTTTAAGTGCAATAATAGAATTTTGAATATAAAATTATTTCAGAATTGTTTTAAATATCTATCATTTCATTACTATTATTTATGAAATGTTTAAACATTATATTGAAAGAAAAAAAATGTATACATACTATTCATTCTGATAGTTATACACTTCCCGGTGCATCAGTACGGTAACGCCAACTATAATTAATGGTATACCTAAAATATATCAAAATCTTAGATAACTTGGAAATGTTTTACGCAATCCCAGCAGTGGGATACAAACTGTATAGCAAAAAAAAAAATTTTTATTATATTAAACTAATATTTTAGAGACTAAATATTTCTATAAAATAAATAGATCATAAATACACGAGGACAAATAAGAAACATACTACATGCATTCTGTAAAAAAAAATAAGATTTTTAGACAAAATGTACAAGTTAAAAAACATATATAACATGGGGTCTCATTAATTTGACGACAAATTTCTAGTAAAGTTAGAGCGCATCATCAGAATTAAAATTTCATAAAAACCTATGCTCGGAGATGTCATCATACGCCTCTAGGGGCGCTTTCCCTATTATGAGCTATTCCTTCGTGTGCTTTTGAAATTGTCATAATAAGAAAGTTCTCCCAGCCACACACGGTGACAATTCTGTGTATGAGGTCCTATTCAATTTTAATCCTGATGGTGTACCCCCAGAAGTTTGTCACAACATTTACTCGACCCCCTGTTATATATAACGTTTCTAAACTTAAGCATCTCGACAAAAAATAGACTTAAACTGCCATTTAAAAAATCTGTAGCTTTAGGAGCAAAACTATTTTCCGATTTTAAATCCGCACAACCGAATTAGGTATCAAGTATTTGTATAGTAATCAAGTATTTGTATAAATGCAACGAAAAATGCTACCACAGTGTTTTATTCCTTCGAATCTTAAGTTTAATATGATAAATATCAGAAAACAACAAAGTAAAATTTAGCAAAATGTTTTTTAAAAAAAAACTATATTCAAATGAATCAATCTAATAATGAAAATACCCCATGCTAAAACGGTCCTTTTCAACATGAAGCATGATCCAGACGATATGAAAATGTGAACTAGAAGTTGATGCATATTAATTGCTTCAACGCATATCCAAGTAAGTGTTGATAAGAGAAAATAGTGTATCAATAAAGCAACCACAGCACAAATGTCGATGCTAAATATGTTCCATCCTCGTTGAGATCCTAATACAAACACTACATTCAACATCAGCATCGAAATACAAAGTTGTATCAGTATCTTTCCTGGATTTTCACGATTCAGGCATCTGAAATAAATGAATTCAAATAATGAGTTAATATTTTATAACAGCAATGGAAAGTTTCACCCACAGGGGAAAAAGAACCACCCCAGACGAAATAGGTTTCTTCCATTCCAAGTTGACGAAATGGTTCCAAGTGTTTAAAAAAAAAGAAGTATAAAGTATTAGAAGTATCAAAAGAAGTATTGGTAAAATTTATCGTGTTTCTGGCTTCCAACGATAGTTTTCAAGTGCTTGAGCATTACTTTTGTAAATTTAACAATGAAATATAATTTTACAACACGTGATAAAATTTAGTAATTTTATCATGGCACCTTAGAGCATAGCTTAAAAACCATATGTATGTATAAATTTACTTTTCAGCTTTGTATTTTTTACTTCATGGGTAATAAGAACTATAATTTAGAAACCAGAATTTTTGGTAAATCGTTTACAGAAAAATTACCAAACGAATGGATTAAATACAGTATATTTTTGTTTTATCAAACTGAATTAATTTTTTTTAAAACAAGAAATGTCATACATACAGTAAGGTAATCTTACCAGTAATTTTTTTTCCGTCATAAAACAAATTTTTAAACAGCTAACATTTGCGGTCAAATTTTAAAAATGGCATTAATATCTAAGCCATTTAAAATATCATTTTGGCCATTTTGGTTTTACCATTTACCACTAAGCCATTTTGGTTTTACCTAACTGAATTAGTTTTTTTTAAACCAGAAATGTCATACATACAGTAAAGTAATCTTACCAGAAATTTTTTTTCCGTCGTAAAACAAATTTTTAAACAGCTAACATTTGCGGTCAAATTTTAAAAATGGCATTAATATCTGAGCCATTTAAAATATCATTTTGGCCATTTTGGTTTTACCATTTACCACTAAGCCATTTTGGTTTCACCTAACTGAATTAGTTTTTTTTAAACCAGAAATGTCATACATACAGTAAAGTAATCTTACCAGAAATTTTTTTTCCGTCGTAAAACAAATTTTTAAACAGCTAACATTTGCGGTCAAATTTTAAAAATGGCATTAATATCTAAGCCATTTAACATATCATTTTGGCCATTTTGGTTTTACCATTTACCACTAAGCCATTTTGGTTTTACCAAACTGAATTAGTTTTTTTTAAACCAAAAATGTCATACATGCAGTAAGGTAATCTTACCAGTAATTTTTTTTCTGTCGTAAAACAAATTTTTAAACAGCTAACATTTGCGGTCAAATTTTAAAAATGGCATTAATATCTAAGCCATTTAACATATCTTTAAATAAGTGGAAACTAAAAACTAATTGGAAAGAAAAATTTTTCAATATATTTTTCTTATTATATTCAATTAATCAATTCTTATTATATTCAATTAATCAATTCTTATTATAATCAATTTATCTTTCTTATAATTCAAACTAAAATAAGTGTAATTCTACAATATATTGCATAAATGTAATTAGTATTAATTACATACAAAAATTTATCAACCTAATTACATTCCTAAACAATTTGCAACCAGAATGTTTAGTACCTTTATTTTATAATTTTACGTAAAAATTATATTGTAATCGTTAACTGAGTTTGGTTACTAATTCATATACCACTAACAAGAAATCTGTCATATTGTTAAAATTACTGTCATTTCGAATAATTTGATATTGATGATTTCAAAAAAATATTAACACGCTTACTGATTCTCTGAACCGAACAGACTACAAAAATATTAACAGCATATAGTCATTTCAATGTAATGTGTGCTAAATTCTTTCGTAATATTAACTATATAATGCCGTTCTGTCGGCATCAATCACTATTACTTTTTATCACTTTGGTAAAAATCCCCTTCTATTTTTTAAGGGGAAAAGTGTCCTATCAGAGTCAAAATTAAATTATTTGGTCTAGTGTCGCATAAACCAATTAAATAAAACTGAAGATAACTGACGAATGCAGTTATAAAGCTTGACTATAAGCATGCATAAAATTTATGTTAAAAAATAATATACATTACCTAAATATAGAATATGTTATAATTGTTAATAACAGTCCCAGCATTGATAATCCACATCCTATATAAATAATGATTGAAAGAAGAAAGGCATAGCGATTTGCATCATCAAATCGACTGGGATCCTAGGCAAAAAAATAAATAAATAAATAAACAAAACCTTTATTATTCGCTTAACAATTACTTGATGCACTAAATGAAATGTGTTTTTTAGGCAGGAATTAAAAATATTAATAAAGAGGTCTGTAAATAACGATAAAGAATCCTAAATGAATAAAATTCTAAATAAATGCTATATATCGAAAGCATTGTTATTAGCAGTTTAAAAATCTTGCCACAAAATACAGTATCACTAAATGTTCTGTTACTGAGTACACATAAATATATTTATGAAAATAATAAACACAAGTTATAATGAATTTTTTTTAAACTTACCAACAACAGAGAGAAGGAAGTCAGGTGAAATGATAAACATGTTGTTGAATTATCACTCTGATTGGTTGTCAAACCATCTGTTGCCCACTTGCGCTCTTTAAAATGAATTAAAATGTATAAAACAAAACATGGAATGTACTAAAAGACATGTTTTACACATTGCACTTAAAGTATATTTTATTACTTCCTTTTATGTTACAAAAATTGTTAATATTCACATGCTTTAAAGCATACAGTAAACTGCTTTTTGTTAATGTTTATTATATCTAATACGCAAAACAATATATAATAATATATGTTGTTATTGTTGTTGCGAATGACACAGGACAAACCAAGCTCGCCTCCACCAGCCATTGGCTTTGTAAATTAAGTGAGGAAGGAGCGCCTTTCACATGACTAGAGAGTACCGCTACCGTGAAAGGTCACGACTTAACCCACTGACGGTTCTGCACGTAAAAAGTCGTAATTTAACCTGCAGTCTTCTCCGCATAGCAAAACCGGTTTTCCCATGTTATGAGATAGGGAAATAATGTATAGGGGAGAAACATTCTCCCAATTTCGCCCATTTGCTAAACCGCCAGTGGGTTCATAATCGCTAGTTAGATGGCAGCACCACTCATTATTAAGGCCACTTATTCACCATCTATCCTAAAGAACTAACTCTACCGAAAGTCTTGCTCTCTCTTACATGACGTCATTGCAAGACGGATTTATTCCTTTTTTGTTTGTTTCTGTAAAATTTAGTCTGTATTACAGCTGATCTGGAGCCTTATTAGTTGTTAAAACTTTCATTTATTTCGCTAGAAACTGTTCTCTCCATTCTACTTTGAGTAAGCCAAGTACGTCAAGAATCAATTCTTTTAAGTAATACATTCTATATTCTTTTACAAAGATTTCAATTCTTTCATTATGTATTTCTTAACACAAAGACTGACACGCAGCCATGTAGAACATAAATTAGCTAATTATGCATCGAAGTTATCAGTGCATAAAACAATGATATACATCACGGTTATAATAAAATACATAAGCTAAAATAAATATAAATAAAGTAAAATATGTAAACTAGGAAGAATTATTATTTCAATAAATTCTATGTGCAATACGGCGTTGTATTTAAGTAACTTCACGTTAACATTCGAACTTATGCGGAGAAACCTAGCTCGACTTTAACTTGCCATTTTGTTCATAAACGATCGTCTGGCGCTGACGTCCTAAGTCACGTTTGTGGGTATCCGTATTCTTTTTCTTATCCTGCAAGTACCCAATTGATTACTATTGTTAGTAACTGATGTTTTTCGTTATTGTTTATAATTTTTGATTTGAATTTGTTATAAATCACATTATTTAATTACTGTTTTGGGAATGCCTACTCAACCTAAGAATCTGTTCTCAGTTCCTTTTTCTCTCTATTTTAACATATGATTTGCATCATTATCCATAATTATTATTTTAATATTATTTAAAATTCATTATTGCATTTTAATTAATATTTAAGAATCCTAAAGAAATGTTAACATGTTTAAATAAAAATGATTAATAATAGATGTAAAATAGAATTCTTTTCTTTAATAATTGCTTTTATAATAGATTTCTGTGTCAAAATCCTTTTTTTTTTTAAATTACAGTGAAATGTTTTGCGACAAATAATTCAAAATTATATAGTGTAAATATTTATTTTTAACAATTGTTTGAGAGATGGGTGTAACGGGTGTAATTGTTGTGTGTTAGGTGATAGGCCTCAACAACGTCATTTAAAGATTTGGCGATGTTGATATACGTTAGCGCTGGGAGCTTGGCATCCATTTGGCGTGCAATAGAATCCAATCAGGCACTTTTAATAGGGGTATTATTTTCTTTACTAGCAACAAAGTATAATATATTATTTAAAAAAAATTTTTTTTTGCTAATTGACGCAAATCTATGAATGCAATACTGCATAAATAACTATAGGGATAAAGCTGGAAAGATTAGTTTTGTTATGTGATTGAATTTGCATCGCTCTTTTAGTGGAAAAGTATGCAATGGCCACCAGTTTCGACTTTCAAACTGACTTGTGCTGCATAGCTAAATGGTTCTGAATTTTATTATTATGTATTTATTACAAAAATTCATAAAATTAATATTTCAACTGAGCTCACAAAATTCCACATAAAGACAGAATTTTAACAGTTCATTACCGAAGTTCCCGTACAGAAGTTTATTTAGAAACACTTTTATTTTCTCAATCAAGTGGATGGTGTTAAATCTAATCATTTTAATCGTCATTCGCATTCTTTTTATTCAATTTTTTATCTTCATCTAATATTGACAATAACTGAATACCATTTATGGTGTGATTTTGCTTCAACTTTAAATAAAAATGCGTAAAAAATATCAAATCATATATTTTTACGCAATCTTACCATCCTCTTCCCAATATGCACAGAAGACTTTAACATAGGTTGGAGAAGGCAGAATGTATACAACTGGAGTGGATAAATTATTTATTACAAAATTCATCAAACTTGCTTGTAGAACTTGACGACCTATTTTAAATAAGAAAACAAAAATAAATAACGATTTCATAATAATTTGCTGCCTTAAATTTTGATAAGTACCTTGAAATCCTGTAGCTCCAACATATGGGCATTTGCGTTGAGAGCTAAACTGCTTGCTGTCGTAACATTGTTGCCATTTTTTACTAGGTTTTTCACGAAAAAACTTATCATTTTTATACGCCACAAATTTTATTCTAACGTCTTGATATGTTTGGTTCTGAAGTAGATGTATGGCTTCAACTGGTAAAGACAATTCGGCGTCCTATAACAGAAAAATAGTTTGAAATTGTAATATGCTGTTAACCCTCTTCACTGGAACCACTTAAACATTACTTTGGGTTCATAAAAAAATATGATTTGATAATTTACAGCTTTATAGTTTACGACAGGGCTCGAAAAAACTCGGAAATTTTAACCATCCCCGAGGACAGCTTGTCCAAAAATGTACCCGCCCTCCTTTTAAACTAACCCGTCACTTCTAAATAAATAAAAATATAATTTTCTCTTATTTATTACAAACATTTATCATATAAATTGCACACTGAATTAGTAGTTATTAGGATTACAAATACTAGGATAACATTATACAGTTATAAAAGAAATACTAAGTTACTAATAATAACCTAGTATTTATTTTATGAAATAATTTATTTCTTAAATGAAATAATTTAAATGACAAAGGTCAAGTTATCTGGAATGTCAATTTATCCGAGGGTACTGCGTTTTTGAAATGAATCAAATATGACGTTTGCCAGTTCCACAATCAATCTAATGATTTACAGAGGTTTGTGCTCAGAAATCTGAAAGGGGTTTTCCATTTAGGTAGATGTTCATTATTGCGTTTAACGCTTCTTGTTAAGACCAGTACGTAATGTGTTTTTTTGTAAGTTCATTACTGAAAAGCTCCTTCCAACCGCTGCAGTACTCCCAGACAGAGAAAACATCAATTCCACCAAGAGCAGTATGTTGCTGTATTTCTAGATTAGAGGGTCATTATAGAAGTGAGGCGATAGACTCTTGTAAGATAACAAAAATTGAAAATGTATCACGAACTTTAACGGGAAAATGACCGTCCGCGCGGAAGTCGGATTCGAGAAATTTGTTGTCCGCGGGAAATTTTTGACCGCCGAGGACGGGCGGTTTTTCGAGCCCTGGTTTACGATTTAATAATTTATCTAATAAGAGAGTAGAAACTGAAGTGGCTCAGGGGATAGTGCGTTCGCCTTCTAATGAGGTTAACCGGATTCGAATCCCAGCGACGGCTGGTCGATATGAATTCTACTCCCGGCTCTCACCGGCCACAGTGCAGACGTAAAATATCCTCAGTGGTAGACGGATCATGGATTAGATTCCCCTTGTCATCATTCTATCCATTGGAAGCTTTCGTTGTTTAATTCTCCATCTAGGGCAAATGTGGGTTAGTTCCATCATAAAGTCTTAAATTAAGGCATATTTTTCCCAATATATCACCCAGCAGTTCCATTGTCTTCTGGATTGAGTTCAAAACTACAAGGCTACGGATTTGAATATTAATAGTCTTAAACTCATAATTAGGTTGGCCGTTCTACGAAGGTTATAAAATTAAATAACTAGGGAGTAGGATATATTATGCAATAAAAATTTTCTGCAATGTCAAACGTCCCATGTGAATTTTTTAATTGCAAAATCAATAACGTATAATGATGTTATTAATATTACACATTGTATAACTATTATTACATATTGGTATATAATACACTTACAGTAAAGTTTTAGAAATTGTGATTCAATTGCGTTTCCGACAACAGAAATCAAAATTCATCAAAAGGTTCCTCCATAAAATTTGAATGGCGATACAGAAAATAAATTATTTTTATAACTGCGAAGAATAGTTTAGCTACAAATAACTGTTTAACTACAAAAACTTATAGTTAAAGAATTATAATAGTTACTTAATGGAAAAGAAATCAATACATAAAAGAGAATAAGCATAACTCAAAGAATTAATAAAACGAAATAGTTAAAAAAAAAAGGACGAAAGGTTTTTTAATATTGTATAGTTTTATTATTTCCTGAAGTCTATCGTGCATTACTGACTTTAAAATATCAAAAATATTTTAACATAAAGACTAATATCGGTATTTATATTATACTTCCTAATTGATTTTGTGCAATGTTTCAAAAGCCCGCACGGTTTAAGGTTGAGCCGCATCATTAAAGAGAAGAATTTTTGATTTAAAACATAAAGCGTTTCATTTGTAAAATTTAGAAAAAATTATTCATTCCATTAATTCTATAGATGCCAAGATATTTCATTTAAATTAATTTTCTAACCTTTCTAATCATTACAATATTTTCTTTTTTAATTTTATTTATTTTATTTATTTATTCCATAATGATTATATCACTATTCTTAGGCTTATGCGCAACTTTGTGATTAAATGTTGCGAATGGTCACAATCTTTTATTTATGCTTTTTAAAATAATAAAAGCAATAGTAAACACCTTGGCCCTATCTCAGAGAGAAACTAGGAGGTAACAGAATTAAAAAAAACCTAAGAATTTCAATGGAAAAGTGAGGTTATGTACAGTGAATTTCATTTACACTGAATCCAGTAAGATCAAATCCAAGAGGAGGAAAGACTAATACTTCCGATGTTAAGGTTTAGTAGGTAAAAAGTGCATTTTTTACTCTACTTACGATTATGTCATTGCTATCTAGGCGAGTCAGGTATTGGTTAGACCTTTTGGCCAGACTTTAGGTATTGGTTACACTAGGTTAGACTTTTTCTATTATTGCTCCAAATTAAATTAAATAAAAGCAATGATCATAAATTCAATAGTTTAAAATTATTTGTATGAACGTGCAGTTTTGTATTGTACTCTTTACTCATTTGACACTACAAACGAGGTGACGAGGAGGCCTCTACCCTCACCATATTAGATTTTAGGTAAAATTTTTAATTGCTTTCTCTTATCTTTTGTACTTAACAAACTTTGAATTATATTGTATTTTTAGACAGCATAATACCTTTCAAAACAAGGTAGAAAATAAAGAGGTTGCTTTAGTAGATAAGGAAAAATAGGGCTTGATAATTTTAAGAACTTCTATGAATTTTTCCTCAAAACTTTAAAGCAATAAAATTAAGCGTTTTGTGGTTTTGAATAAATAATTTGAAACTATACGTTTTTCGGTTCTTTGATTTTTTAAAATCTAATATTATTGCAGTTTAAACCGATGAAAGCAGATTTAGATGCTCAAAAATTCTTTTAACGCTAATTGTATAAAAATTAAGATTTTTTATGAAAAGTCTAAAAACTGTATTCTATTTAACTACCTGTCTAAAATTGTTGATTGCAGAATTTTATTGGCATAATTTTTTCATACAAATTAATATAGAATCTATGTAACCGCACGCTTTATACCTCAAATTATTATTGGAGGGTGACCTTGCATTTTACATGTATCAGAAGATATGGCCAAGTAGAGTAAATATCCATCATCATTTGTTGTTGTTGTCGTATGCCATTAAGGCAGGTGGTGTGATTGATTGTTCTTGATTTCCAGTGGCGCCATCTCTGACCAAGAATTAGACTTTTGTCACACCCATATGGCACACCCGTTGTTTATAGGTCGAACCCATTCATTAATCCACAGATCGTAATTTTAACCTGAACCAGAGAACGATCAATTTCCAATTGAAGTACTCCCAGAAGTTGTTTATAGGAACATGGAGGGCTTTGTGACCCGACAGATTTAATGTGCACCAGGTATCATTTACTACACGGGGGATCTTCGGCCGGGTGGGTAATAACTCCTGTTCTCACAAACGTGAGTACGGCACCCTGGCAAACAGGCTATCCAGCCTCCCCCCTTCCCATCTTCAGTTTATTTAAGAAAATTAAATAAAAATTATTAAGGCATATTCCCAGGGTTCCGTGAAAAAGTCACGGGGGCTCCGCGAGTTCAGACTTTTTTTTAACCAGTTATGATATTTTGAAACCTGTAAAAGGCTAGTATCAAAACAATAATCCATTATTTACATAATAATAATAAGGTTATTTGTATAAAATTATTTATGTAAAATTGCATTAAAATTGAAATTACGAGTAGAAATTTTTAAAAAAAATTTTCAATAACATTGCATTGATCCAATTACTAAACGATATACATTTACCAATTAAGCATCAGTATTTCTCATCGAACTTTGAAATTCAAAAAAAAATAATAATAATAATAACTAAACTCAAGAATAAAGAATTATATTTTTATATAACCTTTCTAACAATTAGTAACAATTCTTTTTTCAAAAACTATACTTCAGCTTATTTTATTCCACTTCAACTTAAGCGGCAAAAACTACGAAACGTAACTTATATAATAAAAAAGTGTAGCCTCTGCAGACTTGCGAACTTAATTGCTGAACAGATAAAAACCTAATTTTTAAACTTATTGATGAAACAATGAAAAAATTTCCTTCACGTTAAATGTTTCTGAATTAATTTAAAATATTTTTTTTTTCGTTTGCACACTTGAAGCTGCTAATGAACGTTTTATTAAACTCAGGGTACCACAAAAAGGATTTTGATTGCTTAGGGTTCCGCAGCTGAAAAAAATTGGGAACCGTGGGTCTATCTAATGAAAGTACTGCTCTCGCCAATTACCTGGAATACTATCGGTAAAATAATTATGGGGTTTAATGATTTTAAGAATTAAGGGTTAAGAATTTAGAGTCTAAAGAGGGAAAATTTCATTCATTAAACAGACTGTAAAGCATTCACTATTTGCTATTATTTCGGTCTTCGTGTGGCAATTGCGAAAAATTAAAGGTATTCATAACAATATAGGTTGTCGTGCTTTAAATATTATTCTTATGCATTGATTTTTTTCAAAAAATTGGTGAATAGTTTAAAAGTAGCCATATTTTTAAATTTTATGTGCTAAGTTTTTGGTTTGCAAAAATGGTTGTTTAAAATATGTTTTAATTTCTGGAAATTTCCCCTGGCCGAGCTGAAGGGGGATTCTTTAGACTTTGCATTATAAGCTTAACCTGTTTATGCAGATGGGACATCCATGACGCTTTAAATATTTCTTTGACGCTCTAATTATCAGCAAATATATATTTTGGTAATTTTTTATTATGAAAAACTATCTAATAGTTAATAAAGAAATATGTTAGATTACCGAAATTTTATTAATATATTAAATCCACAAAAAAAAAAGTTTGAAAAAAAAATTACATTCATATTCAAAAATTTATCAATAATTGATTTTGTAAATTTCCTTTTTATTTTATAACCTACGTTGAACAACAGACCTAATATTGAGTTTACGACTTCCAATAATCAACTCCGTAGCCTTGTCATTTTGAACCCAATCCAGAAGACAAGGAAACACCCGGATCAAGTATTGGCAGAAATTTGCCTCTGTGGAGGACTTTTTGATGGAACAAATTCAAATTTGCGTTATAGGGTGAGGAAAACCACGAATCCTCCCATGGTTAGCTTCACTACCAGGGGACTCTAACCCATGATCCATCTACTACTGAGGATAGTTTTACGATAGCCATAGCTGGGATTCGAACCCTGTTCACCTCATTGGAAGGTTATCGCTCTGCTTCCTGAGCAACCATGGCTCAATTTTGTAACTTAAAAAAATCTATGATGCATAACTGTTTCTGTTTGACCTAAAAGGCAGCAAATAAGTGCAAATTTGAAAAATTGCTTGAAAATGAGCCGTGTTTGTAATATTTGTGTTTCCTGCTGTATTTCATAACCATAAATTATTAAAATTTAATTATAATATTTTTCTCTTATTTTGAACTAAATTAAAGCAAAGTAATGAAAAATTTTACATCTCAAACCTAAAGCAGCAGAGTAAGTCAAATAAATAAAGTATGATACTAAATAATCACTTAATCACATTGTTAAATGAAATCATCCCATCATCTCTTATATCATCCAAAAAAGTGGGTGGAATAAGTAAAGATCTGTTGCCTCCTTTGCTTCTGCCTTCTTTTTGCTGCCGAGTTTGATAATGTACCAGAAATGTTAAGTCGTCGCTTTCAACTCCATTTATTTCACTATCCCAAGATACAACCTTGACAACCAAATTCTCTGTTTCAATTTGTAGCTCCTCTCCTCTCTCCAAACTAACATCCGATGCATACCTGTCAACCAAATCCGTTATTCTAGGGGAAAAAAAGAAACATAATTATATATTTGAACTGATGTTGTAAAATATTTTTCTTCTTTACGCATATGCGAGATGAAAAGTACTGTCACATCCTTAAAAAGAGACCTTGTCTATAAACACCTCCTCAGGCTATTCAACTGCGCAGTATAGAAAATACCAAAGATGTCACAACGTTCGGACTAAAGTATCCGATTTCTCGTATGTGGTAGCCCGTGTGGATGTGTTGATTGTACCCACACAGCTAAATATTGGTTTTTATAATTAAATTTTTAAAAATAAATTAAGGCGTTATTAACTGATAGAGCTTTACGAACGGAGAATATCCCACCACATAATATAATGCAAAAGCACCATTACCATGTACAGTACTTTTATTTGATTACCTTTTATTGTGCTAGTGTTTAAATAATATGTTAATTAACGTATTATTAGTTTATATACATTGAGATACAAAAATAATGGTTAAAACTATCAGAGTATGGACAAACTTACCTCATTTTTAACTCTATGGGAACACCATAAAACTCGGTAATTTTTACCGAAGTGCTTCCGAAATGATCGTAATAAAATTAATATTCAAATATAATTTTACAATATGTTTTTAAATATTATTTGGTAAATATTATAAACCATTTACTTACTTTGTATTTTTAAAACAGGAATTAAATTACCAAATAATTGTTTTAAATGCCGCAAATTTTGTTTTTTTTTTTAAACCGAAATTATGTTTTTTAACAAGAATTGTCATTACTACACAGTACCGTTGTTGTACAAGATTTTGTTTCCTTATATGAATGTGACAGAAATTGACGTAGACTAACTTAAAGAATGTCAGCAATTCCCGAAATAAAGAAAAATAAAAGACATACAGCTTAAGTAGCATAACAAAACTGTTATACTACTTAAGCATAGCAGTTTTGTCCGTTTAATAATAAAATATGTAAATGTTTTTTTAAGCCTAACAATTTTTTGACATAACAGTTCGAGCATCTTGATTAAACATTCAATCCAAATTTCGCCAATCTTGAGTAAACATTCTTGAATAAACATTCAATTCAACCCAAAAATGGGGATCCAAATTTCTAATGTAGATTTGGATTCTCCATAGAAACATGGCACACTTTTCTCTACAGGTTTATACATTTTGGTTATTTGTGCATTTTCTGTGCATGGTTATTTGTGCATGATGTGCATTTTCTTTCTATTGGAGATGTCTAGAAAAATGCATGTTAATTCGAAATCAATAAAAATAAATGTATTTTATATTTAGAAAAATCTTTCTAACAACACCAAACTCAACATCGTGCATTTAGAGAACCATTTAGAAGGGGTCAATAAATGCATCTTATGAAATATATCGTTGCAGTTCTTTTTTATTTTGATTAAATTCATATTTCTTGAAATACTGTATCATTTTCTTAATTTTTGAACATCTTGAGTACATTTGAACGTCTTATATAACATTATATATAACACTTGTATACCTTCTAGTGATAGTGCCATTAACATCTCCAGTCCATAGAAGAGATTCGCTGATAGCTAGTAAATTGCTGACAATGGACAACACGTTATAGGCAATCTGCAAAAGTATTTATTTACTATCAATGAAATATTTAAGCAATTGTGGCATGAATTTATTTGGTTAAATTTACTTTTAAGTTTTGTATTTTTTACTGAATATGTGGTAATAAGAACTATAATTTTGAAAACTAGAATTTCCGGCAAACCGTTACCATATGAAGGGAAAAATTATCAAATGAATGGTTTAATTTTGGTTTTAATAACCAGAATTATGATACTTTTATAAAAAAAATTTATTGCTATAAAGGGCAGTAATTTTACCACACATTTTTTCTCTATATGGGGTAAAAGAATCAATTTGAATTCCAGATGAAATTAAAAAGAGATAAAATGCCTTTATTTAGTATTAATTTGTGACTCCATAATGAGTATATATCCTTACTTTTTTACTCGTTATCTAAATATCTATATATTAAGAGTGATAGTTATGAGACACCGTCAATTTATTTTTCTCAAAATAGGTTTTACAAGCTATTGCACTTTCTAACTAATTATTGCTTAAAGCATTACCCTTTTATCATGTAAAGCATATTCAAAGACTCCTTCTATTTGTTTTGTGGCTACTTGAAGGCGTTCGATGTTTAGGTGTCTAGGATCTTCAGTTAGAATGAAAAGTTCAGCAGTGAGCTCTTCAGCAGTTTTATACACCTGAAATTCAAATTTTCGTTATGAACTTGGGTTTGTATCTGGTTTTCAATATTTTTTCAAGCATTAAATTCTGGTCTATTTTGTTGTTGTTTAAGAACAGCTACATTGATGGCTTGAATCAAAATTAAAGAAATGCTCAAAAGACGTACAGTACGCAGAAAAAAACCCACTCTAAATAACTTTTGGTCTAATAATCAGATCTTCACGATCTAAGACATTTTTTTTCTAAAAAGGCGACTTTTTAAAAGTTCTATATCTCAGAAACTATTTGATTAATCTTGCTCAAATTATGTATTTTGCCATGCAAGACTACATTTTTTTAAATGATCTAAAGAACTGTATACTTTACAATTCAAAATATTTTCGACTATTATTAAATAAAGTAATAAAAAATAATACATTTTATTTGAATGAACAAAAATAATTTATAATTGTGTGAAGAAATTTTTTTTTATTCAGTTCTTGAGACATGGTGAAATACACAAAAAAGTAAAGTTAACATTAACTGGTTCAAACTTTGGTCCGTTCTCCTGACCAAACTATTGAGACATTTGTTTTTTAGATCGCGGCTCTAAAACCAAATGCATCGAAAAAAAGTTATTCATTTATTATTAGAAATTTATTCATTTCTTATTAGAAATATATTGATTTTCATTAGAAATTCATTTCTTATTTGAAATATATCCATTCTCATTGGAAATGTATTCATATATATTAAAAAATAACTGTGTTTAAACATCATTTATATACACGAATAAAGATATTATTTTAAGTATTTAAACGAGAAATATATATTTAATCTTACAAGCGAACTCAACGTAGTTTATCTATTCATAGGAATTAAAGAGGAAGGTAGCATTACCCCATTTCTTATTAGAAATATATTTATTTTTGTTATAACTTCATTTCTTATTAGAAATATATTTATTTTTATTATAACTTCATTTCTTATTAGAAATATATTTATTTTTATTATAACTTCATTTCTTATTAGAAATATATTTATTTTTATTATAACTTCATTTCTTATTAGAAATATATTTATTTTTATTATAACTTCATTTCTTATTAGAAATATATTTATTTTTATTATAACTTCATTTCTTATTAGAAATATATTTATTTTTATTATAACTTCATTTCTTATTAGAAATATATTTATTTTTATTATAACTTCATTTCTTATTAGAAATATATTTATTTTTATTATAACTTCATTTCTTATTAGAAATATATTTATTTTTATTATAACTTCATTTCTTATTAGAAATATATTTATTTTTATTATAACTTCATTTCTTATTAGAAATATATTTATTTTTATTATAACTTCATTTCTTATTAGAATTATATATTCATTTTTATAAGAATTTAACTGTTTTGAGACGTCATTTAAATACAATACTAAAAGTATTCATTTTAAGTATTTGGAGGAAAATATTTATTAAATCTTTCAAATAAACTCTACGTAGTTTTTCAATTATTAAGAATTAAAAGAGGAGGATATCATTACCTCTTCTCGGCAACTACTGAGATTTGTTTGCCCCCAAACGACAGATCCATTCGATAGAAGGTAACATTTCCTCTTGGCGTAACCAGTGGAGGACTCTTGATCAGGATAACTGGATCCAAAAGGACATTCGATTAACTGCGCACTTCCATGGGAGGTAGAATTCCATCGAAATATACCTTTACTGCTGTACAATGTGTCAGAAGGACAATGTTCTACAAAATAGTGATAGGGAAGGTTTAAACTTAATTATTCACTGAATCATTTTATTAAAAGAGCTAAGTATCCCGCCCTAATATGCCTTATTTAGAGTTTACAAGGTTCAATTTAAATATAGTGTTTTTGGGAAAGAAGTTTTACTAATATTTTGGGAAAGGCATTAAGCTCGAATGCATTTTTAAATACTTCTTTAAGAAATCAGACACATTAATACTTAACTCTCCATATGCTTTTAAGTTATGAATTTGTTAAAAAAAAGTTTCAAGCTAAGGAAAGTTTTAAGCTACTATCAGAATTAGAGTAATTAAAAAATTTATTGCTAATTTAAATTTTTGTAAAAGAAACTTACGCTTTTGTGTAAAAAAAAGTGTCCACTTAGTTCTTATCTATAAAAACCGATTTAATAATGAACCATAACATGAATATCTTGAGCCATAATGCGCCTGAAGTTTTCAGCAAAGTTAATAATATATTAAATTATACTATCTTTCAGTTTTGGTTGAACCATAGTATCGTGATATCAAGTTTAATAAGTACAATAATATGGCTTAACTTACTTAGTTAAGTTAATTATGTTAGCTGTCAACCACAACCTAGATTACTTAGTACAATCTAAAACCTAGAGAGATTACTAGAATCTAGATATAGACAATCTACAAACTAGATAAATTACTGGAATCTAGATAAATTACTTAGTTTACCAAGTTAATGTTACAGCAAATTTAAAATATATTTGAATTCCACACCCACCAAAATTTCTAACAGTTTGCGATAGTTATTTTACTACAAAGCTCATAAATTAAAGTATGATTGAACTGGAGGTTTTTTGCAGTATTTCTCCAGCAAAATTTAATTTAGTTTTTAAAAAATATTTCTAAAATCACCGTCTGTTAACGCAGTTGAGTTTAAAATTATCATATTATGGAGATGAATAGTAGGAACTGAGCATTTGATGTGTGAATCATCTGTTTATTACTGTTGGTAATACGTATTCAAAAAATTATACTTACCAACTAGGTTACAACGTTTTCCTTTGTATCCAGGTGCACAATGACAATAGAAGTCATTGATTTCATCCTTACACGTACCTCCATGCTTGCAAGGGGATGATTCGCAATCGTCGATATCCACCTCACAATTTCTACCTTAATTAAATAATACATAATTTAAAGAACCTTTATACTTGTTATACTTAACTAAACAAACTATTTTTATTACATAATTCATTTGAGTCTCATAATTGCCTGAACTTTAAAAATAATTTTTTCGATTTTCCCTTTTTTCTTAATTTCTAAAGACATGAATCAGTTTAAACAATACTTAATCATATAATTATCAAATATGATTAATTGCATAGCAAATACCTCTACTTACTGAGTCCAGTCGCATTAACGTAACTACCTGCCAAAAGTCCAATAACCACCTTTCATAGAAACGTTTTAGAGACGTGAAGGGTCAATCTGGTTTTTGAAGGTGTCCACTGAGATGTTGAGTTATGCCGACTCCAGTGTTGTGGACAGCTGTTTTAGGTATCACGGTTGAGGATCCATGGCCCAAGCAACCTGATCGAAATGGTCCCCAACATTCTTGATTGGATATAAATCCGGGGAGTAAGGTGGCCAAAAGAGGACGGTAAACTCATCCTGATCGTAACACTATGAGCTGTATGACGCTTCAAATTGTCCTGTTCGTAGATGTCATCATCCTGAGAAAAACAATTCACTTGTAGGTTGTAGAGGTGAACATGGTCCGCAATGACAGATACGAGCGTGTGTTGATCCATTGTGCCTTCCACAATGATAAGTGAACTCAGAGAATCCCACCTTGGACTATTCCAGCAATTACTACAAGGTGTTTATTTTCAGACGTTTCACGCCGTATATGCCGATGTTCATCTGGCCGCTGTAGCAAAAAACGTGTTTCATCGGTGATTCACCTGTTGCCATTCAGCCGACGTCCAATTGCTTAACTGATGTAAGAATTACAGTCTTCGTCTCCGATGAGCAGCAGTCAGCATACGTGCATTGACCAGGCGTCTACTGTGGAGGTCCATACGCAGCAACGTTTACTGAACCTTTGGTGAGTATAAATTGCTCTTAGTCCCTTGGCTCATCTGGGTGGTCAGTTGCTCAATGGTTACACGTCTATTCATCCGAGCGTATTTCCGCAGTCACTGTTGAACTATGTCATCTATGGCCCGTGGCGAACCACATTTGCCTCGTTGCTGACTTTAAATAGTGTCGTTTTGTGATGCATGCTACACTTTTATCACGGTGGCACGTTGACAGTTCACGAAATAAGCCGTTTCGGAAATGCTTGGACCCTTGGCCCGAAAGACAAAGATCATGCCTTTTTGGACGTCGGAAAAATCTTTCCGTTTCTGCATTGAAACAATGATTGCAATGTTTCCGGATTCCCTCCAACACCCATTACAGACACTTCATTTCAAAATTGCTGCCATCAGCCTTCATCGATGGGTTATTTCACCGTTGACGTAGAAAGTAGGTGGTGATCTCATTAATCCGACTAGACCGTGTATATTAAAATAAGATTTCTGTCTGTGTGTGCGTTGCGTAGCAGGCAAACGGTAGTACATAAAGATACGCGAAATTAATAAGATCATAGATGTCGATTCTAAGTTGTGATGAATTTGGAATCGCAAAACAATGAATTACGAGGAAGAAATTACGCTTGCTACTAGTTAATCCAAAATATTAAGATAAATCAAAATCCGTTCCCGAGCGAGAACCAATCATTCATAGCAACACAGTCGGAAGGATAATGCTGACCCGTAATCCACCATGGACCAGCTACCACCCCGAAAACCATCGAAGTCTGCTTGCTCTTATTATTTACAGTAAAGAAATTTGATACCTTTCCATTTTTTAACGTTTCTGAAATCATTATTGGCTAAAATATTTTTATAATTTATTAGCCCTCAAAAAACTAATTTATTTTGCATTTAGATTTTAGGTTTTACCTCAAAATAATCAAGTACAATAGTAATATTTCATTCCCCCCCCCCAGAATCTGATATTATGTATAATTTCTTATCAAAATTTTTCAGATCCACTTTAAAAAATGGGATACTCACTAGCTCTTTGACGGAATATTAAATCAGAAAAACTTAATTTTATAGATTTTACACTATTTTACACAATAGGAGCATCAAATCTAATACAATTTTTTTAACAAAGGCTTGCATCAAACAACCAAATAAATGTGCGTGTTTTTTCTGGAAAAAAACTGTAATTTAGGCATTTTTCGACACTCTTTAATATTTAAAATTAATACCAGTAAATCCAAGGGCACATCTGCAAATATACTCCTCTTGAGATTCATTATGACACTTCCCTGCATTTTTGCAAGGTTCTTCGGAACAAGGATTATAAAACTGGCATGTTTTCCCGTAATATCCTTCCATGCAATAACATTGGTACTTGTGGCTGGCTGTACTTTCGCACCGCCCTCCATTCAGGCAGGGGGATGGCCTGATTGCACAAGGATTGAAATCGCTGCAATTGTGTCCAGAGAATCCTGGTAGGCACTCACATCGGTGCTTGTTGTTTGTTATGTTGAAGCACTTTCCAAAGTTCTCGCAAGGTTCCAGAATGCATGGATTCAATTTTTCACAGACTTCACCGTAATATCCTTCTTTGCAATCACAGTGGTATCCAGGTTCTTCATTGAGTATATGACATTCACCATGTTGACAAATATTCATTTGGCAATCTGGAGGGAAAAAAAATCAAAATAGGTTATTACATTAGATTAAAAGTAATATTGCATTCATGTATACTTTTTATTTGAATTTTAAAATGATTGTTTTTAAAAACCGCTTTCAAATAATACGTAATTTATAGTTATAACCTATAATCTCGTTTTTGTAGTGAGATGAAGCAAGTAAATTGTACTGCAGTTTAAATTGAAATTAATTTCGTCAGCCTTTTTACTGGTTGCTCTAACAGCTGCAACAGATTTAAAATATTTGTAAGAATGTATTATTTATTTTAAGTATTATTTAAAAAGATCTAGAGCAAAGATGCCAACTACTCCGACACGCCAAAATATTTTTTAAAAAAACGGTAAATAACTACAAACTAAATTTTGCAAATATTTGACTATTTTTGCTTACTTTTTAAAAGGTATAGCATGAAATAACTACTATAAAGTGGTGAATTATATAAGCCTACGAATTATTTAGAAATAGTGGTGGATAAAAATCTACTAAATTTAATTTATTAAACCAAGAATCACAATTGATAAACTACCACTTTAAAATATTTATTTGCTGTCGCATAGCAAGTTGGCATCTCTGCAAGCGTTGGAACAACAAATCTGATTAAACCTATCTGCAACCTTCTGCAAACCTTCGGCAGTCCTTCCTGTATTATTTTTCTGCAACCTTTTTAAGATGTTAAATATGATCATAATATCGTCGTCTAATCAAGTAAAGAATTAGCTTGTGCAATAATAGTTTGCGTCAACTTGTCAACATATAAAGGTTACTGAAATTATAAACTATAATATGAATAGCATGATTTGATATGATGTAAATGAAATTAACGATATGAGCGAAGTGATATGAAATATCAAGATATGATATGAACGAAGCATTATGAAATATCTTGGTATGATATGAAACGATAATATGAATTTAATTGTATGATAGTTTAAACGATGGGTCTCTAAAAACAGGGGCCTGTTTCTGAGGTGTTTAAAACACGTCGATTGCTATTTCTTATTTATATGTTTTTGAATCGAATAAAGTTTTTAATCAGGTGCAAGCGATTGTATGTGTCAATGAAAATATTTCACTTCAACTGCAACACGAATATAGCAAAAAAAACGCTATTTTTTGATCAATTAAATATGAAAAGATACTTACAGTCTGGTCTTGTACCAAAGCTACCAACCGAACTACCCTGACCAGTTTCATATCTATTCCAACCATATATCCTGAATTCGTAATCCGTCCAAGGTTTAAGCTCCACCAAAGTTGAACACTTAGACGTTGCGCCTGATGTGATATTCAAAAAGGCTGGGGTGCCATGTGGACTTTTTTGTTCTCTGTATTTAATGATATATCCTAGAACTTGGCCGAATTCTGGGCGTGACCAGCATACTTGAACAGTAGATCCCGTAGCATTTGCAGACCTTACATCTCTAGGTTCTAAGGAGGTAAAACATGATTAAAATTAAGATAAATCAGACGCTAAGGAGTAAGATTGAAATTTCGAAATGGTTTGGCTCGTTTGCATTACGCTCTAAATCGTCGTTGAACACAGCAGTAAAATAAATTATTATCGAGTAAAATTGCATGAAATGTAGGAATTCTATCCCCGTTGACCTAAACATGGCAGTTTTCTGCGATTTTCTTTTACCCAGCAATGGAATGATCGGACGGACAAGGCTCCCAGTAGAATGCCAAAGTCAAGTGGTTGTGGTTTGCTCATTAAACTGTTTTGCCATAAAGGGCTCGACTTCGAACGCAGGTCATTTGGCCACCAAAGCGGAGGAGCCATCCCCTCTGCTGAGAAATAAAATTGTAATGGCATGTCTTTGGATCAATATCAACAGTGTCTCCCAGGCGGTCACCAATAGCCCAACATGGAGCTCTAGTTCGACGTAAATAAACTACTGAACTACTACTGTACTTCTCTTCTACATGTTGAGCATGAGTGAATTAACTTTATTAAAAAAGCATTTATCAACGGTTTATTTGTATCGATATTTGATCTTAAAAGCTTCATCGTGATTAAATTTTTCAAAATTAGGAGGAAACAAGCTGGCTTATTTGCATAAATATTAACCAATATCATGCTTTAAAAAAATTTTGGCTCACTAATTTCATAAAATTAAATGAACACAAAACAATTTTAAATGATAAACAACATGATTAGCTGGCTATAATTGTATATATTTTCGGGTAATAGTTACCGAATTATACAGTTTTATCCAAAGTTATACCCATAGGTATAATAACTTTGATTATCTATAATCTTTTTTAAGATAATCATATTTTTATCAATAAGCCTTTAGATAAATGATTAGTTTTTTTTTTGCGTAAATTTTGAGTCTGTACCTGATATTGTCTTTACAAGTATCTCAATCTTGGCATAATCTGTTCTAACGGGTGATCCACCGTCAACAGCTGTTACTCCTAAATCTATGACCGGCTCAGAAGTCTCGATGTCTAACGATCTTACCAAAGACAATACACCAGTAGCTGGATCAATAGTGAAGCGGCCACGTGAATCATATGGAAAATCCAGTTTGTACAGAACCTTTGCGTTATAGGAAACCATATCGTCGTCTTTAGCTTTCACCTTTAGAACTGTAGAACCAACTTTGGAACGTATGTGCATTTCACCTCTGTAAACGTCATGTTCAAACACAGGAGGATGGATATTGTATTCTGAAACAGCGATTTGCAGTTGGCGCAATTTCGTTTCTCCTTGGCTGATTGCTACAACAATGATCTATAAATAAAAATTACATTGAGATTGTATTGAGATATGGGCAAGTGGTATAAGATATTGCAAGTGTATAAATACAAATGGTACATGTCGTCGCCTTGAAACTAAACCGTAGTAACTAAAAAAAAAGAAAAATGAGATATTTGGTTCATTTTGTGTAAAAAAAAATATCCTTTTAGAGAAAGGATATTTTTATCTTCATAAATTCCATAAAATTAATTTAGAGAGCAGATAAATCGTTATCGCAATAGCGCGATGCACGTTCTTGAAAAGTTCGAAATCGCTCTCCGGAAAGACTTGCTTTTTTGAGTTACCACGGTTTAGTTTCAAAGCGACGATGTGTAGTTCTATATAAAAATGGTACAAGTGTGATGATATCTCCAAATAGTAAAAATGTTGTAATATCTTCAAATGGTATAAGTTTGGTGATAACTCCGTATGGTATGAGTGTGGTGAAATCTTCAAATGATATAAGTCTGGTGATAACTTCATATGGTATAAGTGTGGTGATACATACAAATAGTTTAAATATAGAGATATTTTGAGATATTATAAGTGTAATGATATCTTCAGATGATACTAGCATGTCTGGTGATAAATTCATATGGCAGAAGTGTGGTGATATACAGGGTGGTCCCGAATTCATGGTACAACCTTTAATGGTAGATACAGGACATTGTAACAATCATTTATTGATAAATTATTGTTAAATGATGTAGAACTACTTTTGTTTTAGAATCCTTATATGTTACGCATAATTTGCAACCCTTTCTAGCAGATCCAAATATCACCTGCAACTTCATGTTCTTATGTGATTCAGATTTGTTAACTTTTTTTGTGACTTTTTCTCTCTTTCTTTTTGGCTACCTAAATTTGAAGCACCCTATATAGGCAATCTAAAATACTAATTAAAGATTTAAAACTAACAAATTGCACTGGGAATTTTTTTTCCTTTTGCATCAGGTTTCTTGGATCTTAGATACTTCCAAGCCGTTGATTTCAAGTCTGCAATCATTTTCTCTTTCATAGCTACAGTTTTTTCTCCCTTTAAATGACAATTTAGTCAATTCTCTGTCGAAATGTACGTGTTTTAAAACGTTATATGTAACAGGGAGTCGCTTACATGTTGCAACAAACGTCCAGGGGAGTTAGGGCAAATCATCAGGATCAAAATTGCATAAAAATCCATGCCAGAAAATGCTGTTGTGCTCGGTTAGGGGCACTTCCATATTATGACCTATTCAGAAACCCACGAAGAAACTAGTTATATTAGAGAGCTCCTCTAGCTGCATCGGATGACATTTATGGACATGGGTTTCTATGCAATTTTAATCCTGATTATGTACAACTCCCCTATAAGTTTGTCGCAACACATATGCGACCTCTTTTCATATATAACATTTTAAAACTTACACATTTTGTCAAAAAATAAACTAGGAGTAAAACTAAAAGTTTTAGGAGAAAAACTAATTTCAGATTTGAAATCTCCACATCCGAATTAAGCAAAATCAAGTATTTGGATTTATGCAATAACAAAATTCTTTTCCGCAGTGTTATATTTATAAATAAAAATAAGATTTTATAATGATTGTTTTTTTTTTTTTTTTAAAAAAGTAATGCTAACTCAAATTGAAATTATTCAAAATCGAAAGTGCACCTGCTTACTTCGTAAGTATCACCAATTCTTTTATTGATCGTCTTCGCCGCGGATATATTTCCTGTCAATGAATCAACGCTGAAGAAAATGTATTCCCTGACATCCAGCAGATTGTAAGTTACTGCCTTCCTACCTGAGTCATATGCATGTACGGTTGTTACATGAATTCCAGGAGGTGCTCCTTCGTAAACACGAGGTCGATGAAGAGGATCTTGAAAAACAACCTTACCTGTAATAGAGAAAGTAAACATACTATCAAAAATAATTAACACGTTGAATGCCACGCTAATTTTACATGGCTGGCTCGTCTAACTAAACGGTAAATAACTACAAACTAAATTTGCAAATATTAGACAGCTTTTGCTAAATTTTTAAAAAGTTTAGCATGACATATCTGAAAAAAGTGGTGAATTATATAAGCCTACGAATTGTTTAGAAATAGAGGTGGATAAAAATCTACTAAATTGAATTTATTGAACTAAGAATCACAATTAATAAACTACCACTTGAATATACTTATTCGCTGTCCAGAGCAAGTTGGTATGTCTGTGTATATAAATAAAACTATTTTTGTGTGCTCTATATTGTATTAATTTCTTCAAACCATTTTAGTAACGATAATAATATTTAAAAAGAATACAAACTCGAATTATGTGTTTCTAATAATCTTGGCATCGCCGGTCACCGTTGAACCCCATTGCTTTCAACGCGTTAAAGAGCTAAATAGATGCATTTAAAATATAATTTTAAGGATTAATAATTTTAACTAGAAAAAATTGAAATGATTGGTATGTAGTGATTAATAACACTTTTTTTTTTCAAAAATTATATTTTTACTATAAGCTGTTCAATATATTTAGTCCAATCAGGTGCCTTACAAGTTCCTGAAATTTTAGGAATTGTCTACACTCAGAAAACTGTGGTGCAATATTTCTCCGAATGCAATGTTGAATAACACAAAAAATTGAGTAAAAGAACACTTTATTCCGAACACCGAAGCCAGTGTTCATATATGATTTCAAGGGTGTATTTAAAATCTTAACATAAAAATTAAATATTCTTACACTAAGCTCTTCTACTTTCATACCATGCGATTATTATTTTTACTTCCAAAAACACCAATTTTGGCGTACTTTGAATATCAAAAATTCAATGAATTCCAAGTCTAATATCGCGAGTATTTTGTTTACAATCTGGAATTAGTTAGCAAGAGTTGTTATTTTCAAACTCTGATATTCGTAAAAGGAAACAAAAATTAGGCGTTAAATATGTATGTTTTTAGTTTTTTAATAAGGATTATTGCATTTTAATTTTTAAATCTTTAAGGATGGTATTAAATATTTTTAAAACTCATAATTTTCTCCGCTATATTTCTGTTAATCCGAGTTCGAATTCATCTTAATATTCATTCTAAGCTACGTGTATTTTTTAATTACAAACAAACTTCATTTTAAGAATTAGTGTTTATATGCATTTTAAATTAATGATTTTAACTGTTGTATTTAAAAAATAAAATTTACTGACACTTATGTGTATCTTATCTTACAGCAATCATAAGTGTTAGTCTTACGGAATAATAAAAAAGGTGGCGGATACTTTATACCAAGTAGTAAAATATTTGAATTTACTTAACTACAGCCATATGTCCTACATATATTTATTATGAACTAGCCGCTTAAGGCGGCCAGCCGTCCGCCAGGCTAAAGGTTTTCACAAATAAAGTTTTTTAAAACATAGCAGGAAATCTAAAGATTAGTGGACAATTCTTCTTCCGCGTTCTTCAGATGTTTCTTGGACCCTAGCACTGCTAGTAGAGACACGATCCTCTTCCAATCTTCTTTGACGTTTCTCAGGATTTTCACGGACCCTAGCACTGCTAATTGAGACGCGAACCTCTTTTAATCTTCTTTGACGTTCCTCAGGTGTTTCTCGGGCCCTAACACTGCTAGTTGAGACATGATCCTCTTCCAATCCTCTTTAACGTTCCTCGGGTGTTTTTCGGGCCCTAACACTGCTAGTTGAGACACGATCTTCTTCTAATCTTCTTTGACGTTTCTCTGATACTTCTTGGGCTCTAGAATTGCTTGTCGAAATTCAGTCATGTTCCATCCTTCTTTGACGTTCCACAGACGCTTCTTGGGCCCTTCTTATTCTTTGAGAATCTCTTAATATCTTTTTCCTTGACAAAATACTAAGTTTTTTGGAAGGCGGTTCTGCCATGTCAGTAATCTGGTTTTTAAGAAGTCAACAAATACTTTAAAACAACAATCACTATGAAAGCAAATCATGAAACTTCAATATTAAAATCTAAGTGCTTACCTGCAAACTGAAACTTTCTGAAAATAACTAATTACATTTAATGAAAACTGTTAAAATAAAGAATAGAAAAACCAAAGAGATCCAAGGTAAGTGTGATCGTTCCTTCAAAAACAATTAAATTCCTATTTTATATATTAGTATATAGCTACAACGCTTAAGAAAAAAAAAAACTAAAATGCTAAATACATGAAAAGAACGCGAAAACGAATTAATGTTTTATGGTATTAATTTCTATTTCTATATAATTTTTTATGGTATCAATTTCTATTTCTATATCGCTACAAAAATTATCGTCTTCGCTTAAGAAAAAAAAATAGAGCGTGGAACGAAGAAGAAAAACTTATTATAACAATTATGAACAGCGACAAATATATCAAATGAAGCGTTCTATTTACGTATCGAATATGTTGCCACATTTTTAATACAAAAGTTAAACTTTTCTCCACTTTGATAAATGTAAACTAATCCGAACCTTACAATTAAATTATTAATTTCTTCGTATATTATTGGTTTAAGTTGTCAAAAATTAATATTTCAATTGTAAGGTTCCCATTAGCATACATTTATAAGAGTGGAGAAAAGTATATGCATTTTTTAATAGTTTTTTGAATATGGCTCTTTGAAGACGAAAAAGCATAGATTTTCTTACAAAATGACTGATAACTAAAAAACTAATGCAAATTTTTGAAAAAGAAAAAAAATACTTCTTCATCATGTCAAAACACAATTATGTGCCGAGTTTCGTACCTGGGCGAGGCTTCTGGGGCGATATATTGTGATTACAGACACACACACAGCCACGTTTATTATTATGTATAGATAACATAACACAAAACTAACATAATATTATTGCTTTTCGAATAAAGTAGTGAGTAATCTAAAATATTAAAAATATAATTGCAAAGAATGTGCAATAAAAGTATAATATTAATTATTCTTATTAATCTTAGTCGAATGAAGCAGATGTCTTTGCTGTGTTTCTGTGTTAAAACAACTAATAACTAAAAAATTATACAAAGTATCCTTATTAAATTAAATCTCTTAAGTGAAGATACAAAAACAGAAGGAAAAAATAATAATTTTCAAAAGAAATTTTTCTTTTTTATGCCTTAACGTTATTTCATTATTCTGTAATGCTTTACTGCTTTTTAAGCTATTTTTTAATAACGAAATTCTATTTTTTTAATGAATACTAGCATTCACGAAAATGGGTAATAAATAACAGTCACTTGGTGAGAGATAAAGTAATTACCTAAGCCGAAATTTATTTAATGAACATATTAAATTTCTCAGCTTTTTCTTTCCTTTCAGAAAAACAAGAAAACTCGTTAATGGATGCTGACTCAACTATTTTTTAATGCTACCTTAGTTAAGTGTTGAAAATATTTAAATATTTAATGAGAGGTTTTGGGTTTTATTTAAGATCGTTAGTATCATTACTTATGGTAAGCAAATAAAGAAAATGCGCTTAAGCCGGCGTCATTAGCAATTTTATTTCTAGAGTTTTCTTAAGCTTTTACTTTAAATAGAAATTCACGACTTTACTGCTTTAGAAAATAGTATTAAATGCAACTGAAAAAAGACAATTTCATAAAAGACTTGCACTTAAATTGTTTTTTTCCTTTTTTCAATTGCATGGCGGTGTACTTTTAAAAATTAAATTTATTGTGTATAAAAAATCTTCATTTTTCAATATTTCTTTTATTATATTATTTTTATTATTTTAGCGTAATAATTTAGTTAAATTTCTAATACATTGTCATTACGACGAGTGAAAAATATTTTCTGGAACGATAGCGCAAATTAAATTGTAAGGAAGTTTTTGAGGTTTTGTCATAGAATAATTTTTTTAAAAAAATAATTCTTCACTAAAACGTCTAACGCAATATTTATGCACCTGTAATCTAAGAGGATAGTGGATTTTATTTTACTGTATAACCGGCGGTAAACACTTGTTAATTCTTTTGTTCATATGGTAACTGTTTACCGGAAATTGTGGTTTTCAAAACTATGGTTCTTATTACCACACATTTAATAAAAAATATAAACCTGAAAA
The DNA here is from genome assembly GCA_949128135.1 of Parasteatoda lunata. Classification (NCBI taxonomy): domain Eukaryota; kingdom Metazoa; phylum Arthropoda; class Arachnida; order Araneae; family Theridiidae; genus Parasteatoda; species Parasteatoda lunata. The sequence continues at coordinate 35,328,784 of OX421979.1, forward strand.
GTAAATTAAACCAAAAAGATAGTTTTCATGCGCTGCTTCATCATGAAAATTACCGAATCATCATGATATCATGATAAAATTATGTATCATGATAAAATGATCAAATAAAAACAGTCCTCTAAACGTCAGACAGACATCTTGTCACTAGTCTACTGCGCCATTTAAGAGGTGAAGATTTAACTAGTTTATAAAGAATACTTATAGTTTTAACTGCGCTTTATTGGAATCGACTAGCTACTGCGCTTTATTATTTTTAGAGGCAAACATACTTAAGGTATACTAATATATCAAGTTTTATCCCGAATTTAATTTCCCAAATCATACCCTTTTTTATTTTTACACTTAAAAAAAGAAAGATCAACACTACCAAAATTTGGTAAAACTTGACCGTGTTTATGGCTTTATAGGAATATCAAAATGCTCAGTAAATTTTACCAAAGCGTTTTGGTAATAATTTTGGTAAAATTAGCAATAAAATATAGTTTTATAATATGAGTTAAAATTTGATAAATGCGGATACTTTAGAACATAAAAAGCATAAAGGTTTTTATTCGGTTGAATTAACTTTTCAGTTTTCAAATTTTTACTACATTTTTGGTATTAAGAACTATAATTGTGAAAAACAGAATTTCCGATCAACCGGTACCATATGAATGTGATAAATTCCATATATTTTGTTCCTGTTACCAGAATTACGGATTTTTTTTTTTAAATGTCTTTATTATACAATACAGTAATTTTGCCAGAATTTATTTCTCCGAGTAGCTATTGGGTAACTTTAAAATTCTGCTTTTCAAGAAACTCTCAGATTTTCAGTTGGAAATCTTTTCATTACGACTTTTTATCTTGACCAAAGAATAGAATTTATATCCATTAAGGGAATTTTGTAATGAGAGAAATAGCTGGAATTCTGAAGGTCCAGAGTCTTCGTAAATAACGTGGTTAGTGTATCTAGTGTAGCGGGATAAGTGGTTTTTAAAGACACATAGATTTTTAAGTTGTCTATGATTATTAGAATATAAATGCTATTTCTGGATGTTTTTTGTTTAAATTCTATCTTTAATCCGATGGATTTTAGACAATTTTCTTCAAAATTCAGCTTTGTTTTAAGAACATTGTACCCACATCAATTTTGGTAATCTCAAACCTGATCATATGAAGTTTTCTGAAAATAAACATGATCTTTCTGGAAGAACAGTTATCGCAATTTTTTGGAGAAAAAAATTCATTTAAAGCTACAATTGTCTATATTTTTTGCGATAAAATAAACTAGAATATGAAAAATGGTATGGAAAAAAATCAGAAAACAAACTATAAAAATAGTATGTGTATTAGAATTGCTCAAGGCAGTTATCAATAAGCTTTAAATAAAATTTAACACTCTCAAAAAGTTGGAAAGGCAAATTTCGCTAAAATAAGTTTACTAAAATAGTTTAAAAGTAGGGTAAACTAACCAGTGAAGGAACACTTAAGCTTCGCTTGCCTTCTAAAAAATCACATTGATTTCAAAATTCGTAATTTTAGTTAAGTGACTGTGTCAACATATTTGTTACTAATTGCAAATTATGTAAAAAAAATTGTAGAGAACTTACAGAATATTGTTTTAAAATTTTGGAGGTTCAAATAACAAGTAGTAAGAAAACCAAGTGAAGGAACAGCTCTTAATAGTGAATGAACACCCAGTGAAGGAACACTTAATTTTGTTTGTTTTTTAAATGCTCTTTATGAATTAATAAGCCATACGCATATTTAAAAACAAGCCTATTCTTGAAATTATAACATATAAATACTTGGAAAATGTTAACTTTTTTTTGTAATCATGAATTGAAAATTAAAGTGTCAACATATTAACACATACTGTTCATTCACTGGGAAATCTATGCCCAGTAAAGGAACATGCCTGTTCCCTCACTGTTTAGAAGTTGTTTTTCGTATTTTTAACATTCTTTTGATGCGGAACATCACTAAAGGTACAAAAAAGTTAAAGTTTATCTTTTGTTTTCATTAACTTAGAAATAAAGCCATTAAATGAACACTTGTTCCTTCACTGGTTTTTCCTCGTTTGGTGATCCAGTGAATAAACACCGCCTTATCTCAGTACTTTATTATGCTATGATGCTTAAAAAAAATAATACGTAACTTCAATAACTATATTTTGAATTCTCTTTTTCACACTGAGAAAAATAAAACTATTACATGCAATTAATTCCACTTCAAACATATAAATACAAACACTCACTTTATAATTTTTCAAAGAAACAAGGTGTTGCAGAGATAATAAAAAATTTAAAACATTTTCCAGAGAAGTCTATTTGACCAGGTAATCTAAAACATTGCTAGATGACTTCCTTTTGTTTGGCAGTAAGCTATTGTTACCAATCAATCTAAAGAAAAACTTTCAAATTCCTATTTTTAATCAATATATATGAAATGTTCCTTCACTGGGTAGTGTTCCTTCACTGGTTGGTTTACCCTACAACGCCTTTCAGAATATTTTAAAAGCATCTGCATTTAAGTTAGAACTAGCACAATATATCAATAACAATATATCCCTCACATTTATTCATAACACATTTTTATTAAAAGAAATTCTCGTTATTTTTTAAAAATTTCTTAAGGTATCATGAAACTTCCACGAAACATCTATTTGTTTTACAAATAGTAACTGATGAAAGGAACATTTAAATATATTTTACACGATGAAAGTTATTTTTTTATTATTTAGCAAAAATTTTTTTCGTTGAGCTTTTTTTTTTTTATATAAAAAAAAATCGTCTTTTCAGTTTTTTACATGAAAAATCAATGTTACGTACTTAATTGTTTTGCTTCCAACATATATTTCTTTATGAAAGTAATAACTCAAACAATTCATTATAAAAGATGAACGGAAGTAGTTTTATTTCTGTTCAGTAAAAACTATTAAAAATAGATTTTAAGCAATTCTTTAAAAAATTTGAAAAAGAAAAGTAAAGAGCCATTTCCTGTAAAAAATAACCGTGTTTCTTGCTCTGTGGAAACACCAAAGAGCTCGGTAATTTTTACCAAAACACTTTGGTAATGATTATAGTAAAATTAATAATTAAAAAACAATTTTATAATATGTGATAAAAAATTAGGCAAATGTGTAAAATTTAGTACTTTTATAATGTTACCTTAGAGCATGGCGTGAAAACCATCCATTCGTTTACAATTACTTTTTAGTTTTGTACGTTTTACTGAATGCAATAATAAGAATTATGATTTCGAAAACCCAAAATGTCTGGTAAACAGTTATTGAACGGAAAAATTATCAAATGAATTATTTAAATACTGTGTATTTCAGTTTCATTAATAAAAAATTATAATAATTATATCTTATACTATAATACGAGGAATGGTTGCCAAGTCGAAAATCGCCTCAGAATTAATAAACTCCGGTAAACTTGGGGGTCTGGGGTTTTTGGCCACGAGGAATCAATTGGCGCCGGTTTTGAAGCGCTACGGTCGAGCAGTTCGGAGTTACAGATAGGATATTTTCAAACTTTATTAGTTCTGTATTAGTCTGTTTGTAATCACAATATATCGTCCCAGAAGCCTCGCCCAGGCACGAAACTCGGCACATAATTGTGTTTTGACATAATAAAGAAGTATTTTTTTTCTTTTTCAAAAATTTGGATTAATTTTTTAGTTATCAGTCATTTTGTAAGAAAATCTATACTTTTTCGTCTTCAAAGTGCCATATTCAAAAAACTTATTAAAAAAATACATATCTCTTATAAATGTATGCTAATGCGAACCTTACAATTGAAATATTAATTTTCGACAACTTAAACCAATAATATACGAAGGAATTAATAATTTAATTGTAAGGTTCGCATTAGTTTACATTTATCAAAGTGGAGAAATGTTTAACTTTTGTATTAAAAATGTGGCAACATATTAGATACGTAAATAGAACGCTTAGCTGTCGTTGTTCATAATTGTTATAATAAGTCTTTCCACGATTTAAATTCTTAAAATTTTCTTTGTCTATTGCCTAATAAGTTTCAAGCGGTAACGTGCGGCCATCTATAGCCAATATGGCGAACTAATAAAGTTTGATGACCACACGATTATTTTTAAATCACAAAATTAAGGTAAAACAAATATAAAAGAAAAAAATAAAGATAACTTTGATATTTTTACTAAATTTTCTTTTGAAAAAGTACGATTCTAATTCCACTGCTTTTTATTAAGGGAAATTTGTTAATGAAATTTTGAATTTAGCGCTCGTCCGTTAACTATAAAGATTCGTTCTTTTTTATTCGTTCAAAATTCCGCATGTACCAGCAACTCAACGAAAAGCAGCGTGAAATCGTCGACACCATAATCCAAGCACTTGAAGACCCGACTTCTGCTGCGAAATGCTTCTTCATAGATGGACCAGGAGGAACCGGGAAGACATTCGTCTACAGCACGCTGTATCGCATCGTTACCGGAAGGCTTAAGAAAGTGAAATGCATGGCTTACACTGGGATAGCAGCGATTCTTCTACCGAGTGGTCAAACAACGCACCGAACCTTTGGCTTGAAAGTCCCGCTTACATCCGACTCAAGATCATCCATCAAACCAGGATCACCGAAGGCGAACGCACTCAAAGGAGCCCACGTGTGTCTGATGGACGAAGCTCCGATGATGTCAAAATACGGCTTGCACAACATCGACGAACTCCTACGCGCGATTTGCAACAACATTCCGTTTGGAGGCAAAGTCATGGTGCTTGGTGGCGACTTCCGACAGTGCTGTCCAGTTCAACAACGTGCCAACAAAAGCGAAATACTCGACCTTTTGATCAAGAGAAGCCGTCTGTGGCAACACTTCAAGACGTATTCGCTCGAAAAGAACATGCGCGTTGATCCCGAAGAAGAAGAATTCGCGAAATACCTGCTAAAGCTCGGCGACGGGGAACTCGAAGTGAATGAACTCGGCAAAATAGAAGTCCCAGAAGAAATTCGCTCTGGTGGTAACCTCATCGATGAAATCTTCGGACCATGCCTCAGAAGTGGGAACTACGAAGTAATGAAGAATCGCGCTATTCTTGCACCATTGAACGACGATAAGGACAAGATCAACGAGCAGATTATCGCTATGCTTCCAGGCGAAGAGAAGACATACACAAGTTTCGACTCGGTAAAGGATCAACATGAAGGGGGAATTCAATTCGCGCCTGAATTCCTGAACTCGATCAACATCGCCGACTTGCCTCCACACAATCTGAAGCTCAAGAAGAACGCCATCATCATGCTTCTCCAAACCTTGGACGTCTCTGAAGGAATTTGCAACGGAACACGATTGATTGTCACCGAACTTTGCAACAACATCATCAAGGCTAAGATCATCACCGGTGAACACGCAGGCCGACAAGTACACCTTCCAAGGATCACGCTCGACTCCAGCAAATCACAGCTTGGCTCAACTATGCAACGGCACCAATTCCCAGTTACTCCAGCATTCGCCATTACGATACACAAGTCACAAGGCCAAACATTCGAATTCGTCGGCGTGCTTCTCCTCACGACGGTCTTCGTGCACGGAATGCTCTACGTCGCGTTTTCAAGAGTCAAGCGTCAAAGTGCGTTGAAGGTCCTGCTGCCTCCTGAGAATCCAACCCACACCCGAAACGTCGTATGGAAGGAAATCCTGAACAAGAGAAACTCACCAGCCACACCTGCCTCTCCGACAAGAAACTACCTGGACAACATGGAAGACTTCGCAATCGATGATTAATGTTTATTATGTTTATGCTGTTATAGGTTTATAATATGTTTCTTATGTATGTATATATGTTTGGTTTTTCTAAATAAATTTGTCAAAAATATTGAACTTCAACACACTTCAATCTTTACGCTGCTCACTTTGTACCATTTCTTTAATTGTATAATTTTTTGTTATCAATTACATTTTATTTCCTATGACTTTTCAAACTTTAACTTTGTATAGAATAGTTCCGTTTCCAAACTCTAACTTTGTTTAGATAGTTTACAATGGTGCACTTTAACCGATTATCTTTTCACCAATGGTTTCACAAATTTTCTTACGGCATGTATTGTTTTGATAAATCACAATTGAAAATTTAAATCTTCGAGTTAGCTTCGATACCTGTTTTCTCCGAGCCGAGCTCGGTAACCCGCTGGTATTATATAATATAATATATATACAATATAATATATATATATAATTATAAAATTATATATATAAATTGTAAATTTTTCTTTTTACTATTCAGTATAACTTAGCAGAATTTCTATTTCTCCGTATACCTATGGGACTTGAGAACCTGGAAAAAAATGTTTAAACTAGTACAGAACTGCTATCAAAGCTTTAAAATAGCTTTAATTTTAATTAAGAAAATTAGTAAGTAAAAATCTTTTAAACATCAAACAGCATAGCCTTCTTATTTAAGTAAAAATTAATCTCGTCGTCATTTTTAGAACTTATGATTTTCAATTTACTTACTGTCACTTACATATTCTAAAACATTTACAAATCTACAAAAAGAAACCCCCACAAAATTTTTAATTCAAGCAGCTTTTCTTAATATTGCCTAACCCGAATTGGGGGAGTGTAATTAAGTTCAATCATCTTTCTTTAAAATTACTTTTCCTCGTGTCCAAGAAAAGAGATATTTCCTGTTTTACAAAAGTTAAAAAGATATTACTCGAGCGCAGATTAGACAGAGATATTTCAAGAATTTATCCAAAATTACTCACGCACACTCTTGACATCATAACCTTTCCTCGGAAACTTTTAAATAATATATGAAATAGATAGAAAATTCCACCACGCCCTTTTGGTCCTAACGATTAATCTATCAAAAATTAAGGAGAGTTTTGGCGAAAACTCGTTAATCTCATCGTCTGAGAAGATTTCAAATTTAGCCGTGATTATTTTTTTATTAAACTAGTACCAGGGAAGATTCCGAAAATAGAGTAATTCCTCATTTCGTGAGAATTACTGATAGAAAAGTTTTGATGAGATTGTAAGAGTTAAGGAATAATTAAGATGAGAATTAGTGCAATTAGGACGAAGGAATATAGGATTTTGAGGTAATTTCCTGCATCGGAAATACGTTATTTTAAGAATTAAATCAAAATTCATTTTTAATAATTTGAGTTTTTAATTAAAAATATTCAAAGGGAAATTTATCTCGATAAAGGAATTATATATATTTTTAAAAAATTCAATATTTGGGCAGAACTCTTAACAGTTCCTGTTAAAGTTTCAGAAAAGTAAACTGTTTCGCTCAGAAAACAGTACTTAGATAATCTAATAATACAAGTCTGATGATAATATAAAAATTTAGAAATAATTAAATGAGAATTTGAATAGTTAAAATAAAGAAATATTTCATTTGAGATGGTTTTTAACGTAGTATCTAATACTTATAATTTGTAGAAATATATTTAGCTTGATCAGTTTTTGACTTCATGAATTAGATAAGAAATTTTAAAATAAATATTGTTTTTAATAATTTACTGTTTTTATTGAATTAATAACATTTTCAATTGTGGTATAAGTGAAATGAACGGTTAAGCGAATCAGTGGTTTAATAATTTTGGTTCTACATTTTGCGAAATTTTTTTTTCAAAACCCTCTTAGCAAGGGAGGTGTCTAAAATGGTGAAATTTGTTTTTAGAAATTTTATTTTAGTGTATATTTATTATTTTTTTACATTTTAATATATATATATATATATATATATATATATATATATATATATATAAGAGAAAAAACTGTAAAACTTGCAAAGAGAAAACTATAAATGGGAAAAACCAATAGTCTTCTTCAAGACGCATCAATTGGTATAGTTTAATGCGATATTTCTGAATAAGGAATAATTATCCTAAAATAAAAATTATTCTTTATATGTGTCGATATCGCAAAGAAAAATTTTCTTGAAAAACAGCATGAAACAAAAGAAAGAAGTAACCAAACTTACCAGCGTGTAACAAAATGCGGTATATATATGTATATGTTTTCGTGTTTTTTTTCGTGTTTTTTTGTATTTTTTTATTTTGCTATATATATATATATATATATATAGCAAAATAAAAAAATACAAAAAAACACGAAAAAAATTAAGAATATATATATATATATATATATATATATATATATATCCGTTACCATTAAGCCTTAAAATGGAACAAAGAATTTTTATTGAGAATTGTCGTTGTTTTTTTTTTAATCCAAGTGGGTGCTGATCCAAAAAAAGATTGGGAGCCTATAAGTTAAAGTTTCGAAAATAAATAAGTAAATAAAAAATGATTAAGCAAATCTTCAAATTACTAATTCCGATTTTATATTTTGTCGTAATTATCTTTATTATTTATTTGGCTTAACTCAAATCAAATGACCGAAAATAGAGTAGTTTTTGTTTTTGAATAAATATAGAAAAGTTTTGAGAAAAGTGTTAAAGTTAAGAAATAATTAGAGGGAAAATAATACATTTGTTCTTAAGATAATTTTTAGGGACGGAAATATTTAATTTTAAAAATTAAATAATAATAGAGTTACAACAAGAACTTTAAAAAGCGAAGTCTGTTTTGATAGAATTACCTATACGTTTTAAAGAATAATTTAGTACTTTTGAAGTAGCATTAAAGCAAACAATTCAGCAAATCAGTTGCTTAAATTTTGGAGTAAACACTAACTCTATTCAAACAGAAACACAAAAACACTTATTCTTCATTCTATATTTATTTCAACCAGTTAAGCTTCACAGTTTCAGCATTTTTATCCAGAATATTTTATCTCAGAAAGCAAAAATAAGTACAGTGTTTGTAGCAAATCAAAGTATCATCAAAACCACATTTGTGGTAGAAACACTATTTTAAATATAAAGAAAGATACTTTACCTTTGTAAATAAAATATTGGTTTGAAATAGATTTTCTATTTCAAAAGAAAAAACACTGCTTCTACTCTATATAGGATGCTATCCATATTTTTTTTTTTTTGCATTTTTTCAAATTTGTAATTCGTTATTTTTTTAACCAAAATAGATTTTTAGTATTTTACCTTTATAGATTAAGTATTTATTTTATATATATATATATATATATATATATATATATATATATATATATATATATATATATATATATATACTATGCTTAGAAAAAAATTCTGGTAAAATTACATAACGGTATAAAAAATACATTTCTAGTACAACAACCATAATTCTCTATAATGAAATCAAAATATGCTGCATTTGATAAATTCATTGGATCACGTTTTTCCGTTCACAGGGTAAACCACACATTTTGTAAAAAATACACAATCGAAAATTATGACGGAATTACGACGGAATAAATGGTTTAACATGATAAAAATAGCAATTTCTACATATTGATCAAATTTTCTCAGATAAAGCAATATTTTACCAAAATCATTTCCATAGCACATCGGTAAAAGTTACCGAGCTTTTTGGTGTTCCCATAGAGCCAGAAACAGGGTAAATTTTACCTTATTCTGGTAGTACCGTGCTTTTTCTCTCAGTGTGGGTTTAACAGAATTGAAGTGGTTTTAAATAATACATTATAAAATTATTTAATACAGTTTGCAGAGACTTAAAAACTAAAATATAAATATATTTTTTGCACAACTAAAAGCATTCGCTCATATTTTAATGGAGAAAGTTATTTTCAGTAAATGTATAGCTGTATTGAAGACAGTGGTTCTCAAATAGTATTAGTTGAAATCCTATGGTTCCGTGGAAAAGTGAAAGAAGTTCCACTAGTCAATACTTCTTATAACCAATGGTGAGTTTTAAAAAACCTCTTATACTCAGATACAACCTATAATTCATAATTTATTTTATCTTTCGGTTGCCTTAAGAAACTCAAGTAAGAAACCAATGAAATGAAAATGGAATTTATTCTCTTTAAATATAGATAATATTTTTATTCATAATATATTGAACAAATTTTGAAAAGAGCAAGCGTTTATAAAATATTGCATTGGAATTCTCTATCATGTTTTTCAAATAAAAAAAATTCTTTATTAAAGAAATATTTTTATATATTAACCCGTTTTCATTTTGAATAAAACTATAATTTAGCTTATTTTATTCATGTATAGACACTAAGAACAATTTGACTACTAGAATAAATGTGGAACTAAAACTGAAAATTTAACTGTCGTAAATTAAACCTAATTTATGATTATTAATGATGGAGTAGTGAAAAATCTTCATTCCTCTAATTTAATATTTTAAAAATAGTTTAACACATATGTTATAATGTTCACAATTACCTTAATAAACTTTTTTTATAAAGTTGACGTTCCGTCGAGAGAAGTTTGATTATTAAGAGTTCCGTAGCCGAAAAAAATTGGGAACCGCTGATTGAATATAACTCTTGCTAACTTGTGTTCAAATTTACACATTCTACAGACTTTAAAAAAAACAGACGATATATAAAACAAATTAGAAAGTGTCTTTTGAATCCATTATATCTTTTGCTTTGCTTTTTTTCTGTTTCTGTCGATTTTGTTTTGCACGGGAATATCACCTGCCAAACTAGAACACGAGAACGGATCGAATTTCTGATTCAACTTGTTCCAATGATTACTTCATTACGTTTTCCTAACTCACGTGGCAAAAAAAACTAAAACCCAACCAATCAGCAAATGGGATTGCGGGTTGTGACATATAGTGTAATTCAAGATTACTTTCTTAGGATTAGAAGAAAAGGATAAGTTAATCAAAATTAATGATTTTTTTGCACGACTTCCTTCTATCGCCGATGTGAAATGAAATTTTTATCATGTATATCTAGAAAAAAAGGCACAGTTAAGTAAATACACTCTCAAAAAATTGATTCAATGTTAAAACGTAATCTTGACACCTTGGTTCATTATGGGGGTAAATTTCCAGTAATGGTGTTAAACGGTATCATGCATCTCCATCCATAGTATTATGTAAAAAAGTTTAATACCATAATATATGGTTCCGTTTAGCACCCAATTATTAAAGATGCAACACATTTGAACGATTATTTTCAAACATGAACCAAAATTGTTGCAACAGTTAAATCTGTTGCAGCAGTTTAAAATTTCACTTAGTCAGTTAGATAGGACGATCAGAGAAACGAATTTGTTTCATTTCAAACACTTTTGCATTCAAAATGACTGGTTTTATTTTGCAATTATTTAAATGAAAACATGAATTGTGTTTGTTCTGTTCAATCGGAAACGAGTTCAGCTGGTAAACATTCTTCTTTAATTATTTTCCTTTGATCCATTGTATAATACTAAATTATCACAAATAAACGAAGATTGCATAGCCTAAATAGTGATTTGAAAACTATTTAAAACTACTTGCATATTTTCTTTATGTTTATGTGTTTTTTAAACTTAATTAATGTAAAGTCAATTATATTTGAAATTACAATAACTATGCACTAAATTGCCAATTCATAAGAAATATTCCTTGATGGGTAGAAAATTTGATAATTTTGAGTTCGCCACTTTCAATAGCATTAGCGCCAAATGATACTGAGTCGTAGTTAATCTTTCTTTTGATGACTTTAGTTTCTTTTCTTAATCTAACAATGCAACGTCATTGATAAAAAGAACAAAAATAATTAAATAAATAAAATTATAAAACATTTTTTAATTATCTCAGAATGAGATTTTTTTATTCCGTAAGAAAAATGTGTATCCAACTTGTACGAAATGAAACAGTATTTTTTTTTTTTTAACGTTTCCTAAAATAGTGAGAAAATTAATAATTAATGACCCTTTTAACATAAACACTGCGTTTGGTATAGATATGCTAATGATGGATTAATTTTAACTTTATTATGTTCAATGAAAACGCTAATTTCAGATTTGTATTTCTTCGAAAACTTTCTGGCATTTGCTGGTTAGTATTAATTATTCTGATAAACTTATTTTGAAAACTCCTCTTTCATGTAACTTTCTTCAGTTTTCTATATTGATCAAGAACTCTGATGTATTTATCGATATAAGTGAAGAAAAACAAGGATACAAAATCTATCTAAGCAAATAAAACTAGGAAACTACAATTCATGGTTACTGGAACTACTTTCAATTTAAGGGTCAGCCAATTTACGAGTATTTATTTTAGAGATTAATTGTTACAAGACTTTGGGTCTTTAGTTATACTCTACGTTTGCATGCATGAAATATTTCTAAAACATGTATGTTTAAGGCAAAAATAAATTATCTTTATATTGTTGAATTTAAACAAAATAATTGTTGTATTTACCGATACTAATAATGAAAAACTACGATGAAAAAATTTTGTAAAATATATGTTAGGAGGGAATTATAACTCGATTCAGGATTACACTTAAGCTACTCTCTATTTAAGGCATCAGCTAATTTACGAACATTTATTTTAAAGATTAATTATTGCAAAACTTTGGGTCTTCATTGTATTTTACGTATTCTACGTAAATAATTGTTGTATTTACCGATAATAATAATGAAAAACTATGATGCAAAATTTAGTAAAATATATATTAGGTGGAAATTATATTTCGATTCAGGATTACACTTAAGCTACTCTCTATTTAAGGCACCTGCCAATTTACGAGCATTTATTTTAAAGATTAATTATTGCAAAACTTTGGGTCTTCAGTTGTACTCTACGTTTTCATGTATGAAAGCTTCCTAAAACATGCATATTTCAGACAAAAATTATATTTATATTGTTGTATTTAAACAAAATAATTGCTGTATTTACTGATACCAGTGATGAAAATTTATGATGCCAAATTTTGTAAAATTCATATAAGGAGGAAATTGCAATTCGAGAGTACTACAGCTTCTTTCAATTTAAGGATCTGCTAATTTACGAGCATTTATTTTAGAGATTAATTGTTACAAAACATTCGGTCTTCAGTTATATTCTATGTTTGTGTGTATGAAAGTTTTGTAAGACATGTATTGTTGCAGACAAAAATAAATCATATTTATTTTGTATTATTTAAACAAAATATCTGATGTATTATATAGACAAAAAATTATTGACAATTATGCAGATAAAGATATTCTTACATTGTTGCATATAATTATATGCAACAATGTCTGTACTAGTTGCAAACTATGAAAAACTATGAAATAAGTATGTAAATATAACTATATAACTATGTAAAACTATGTAAATAGTATGAAAAACTATGCAAAATTTATACAAATAAATATAACACGAAAATGACAATTCGGAGTTACTAAGGCTAGTTTCAGTTTAAGGCATCTGTCAATATACAAAAATTTATTTTAGAGATTAATTGTAGTAAAACTTTAGGTTTTTATTTATACTCTACGTTTGCATGTATGAAAGCTTTCTAAAACATGTATGTTAGAGACAACAAAAAAATAAGTAAAACAGAGTGATAAGTTACTTCGCAATATGAGATAACTTAAGCAGGAATAGTTTAATATTTGGTTGGTGGGTTATGCGGAAAACTAAAAATAAGTGTAAAGTTCGCAAAAAAGTGACCAATCTGGACAACTTTTCATCTAATGATCAGATTTTACCTGGAGCAGGCGCAACACACAACTGGAAACATACAAACGAATTTTTTTAAGTAAACAAACAAAGAAGAACAAACCCTTAAAATAGAGGGCTAGCTGTAATCTGAATTAATATGATTCTAATAGATTACCAATGGAAGCAGTACAAATTAGGACCCTTCAATGTTAAATTCACTTTTTGCGTTGTTTCTATAACTCGAAAATATTTTATGCTAGTCGAAACATTTTTGCACACGATTCCTAAACTCTTTTATCCACGGATAGTTCAAATTTAAATTATATTTATTAATTTATTTAATTAATTTATTAATTGTCGAAAAGTTTCGAATTGAAAAGTATATCATTTTTTTTAATCCATTTGAATACTATAAATTTAAATATTGTATGAATTTGACAATAAAGTCGAATCACAGTTTTACTTATACGATATTCAAGACAATAAAGTAATTGCTAAAAAGTAAGAGCAAGTATAAAAAATAATCGTACAATGATTGAAGAAAAGTTTAAGTTATATTACAGAATACAAAACTGCATGGCCAAACTAAGCTTTTCTTTGACGGCTATAATCCGTTTGTGATTTGGGTGAAAAACGGAGAAAAACCGTTTTATCAATAAAACGGCTTTAAAAAATCGGTAAATATACGGAAAATTTCTGAAATAACAGGCATTTCCGGTGTACGTAAAGAAGGTATTTTAATTTGTATTAAGGGTTAATAAAGGATTTCTGTTGTGTCCTAACTAAAGTAGCGATTAAATAAATACTGTATAAAATTTTATGCTAAAATTTTTTTTTTTGCTTTATTAAAATCAAATTATGTTTTTAAATATTAAAAAAATGATTCTATTTCGATGCGCCTGAAGTCATTTTCTGAAAAAAAAAAAGGATTATTTTGCTTATTTTTTTCAAATGGTTTTGAAAACAAAATGCCGATGGGAGCTGATTTTGGAGTGCAGGATGGATGATTGATCCCTCGACCGCCAAAACTATTTTAATTTTTTTAAAAAAAAAACATGTGAGAATGTCAAAGATTTTCAAAAATCTTCGACATCAGAGTTTAAAAATATTTTAAAAGAGAACTTAATGTTATTTCCAAAACGTATGCTGCCAAGCCCATGAGTTTTATGCGACAAAGGGAGATTACTAGCAACATATTAAATGCATATGTAATTCACTCAATACTTCCTAGAATTTTTAGATTGGGTATTTTTTTAATAAGTGCATGAGTACTGGTGTCAACTGGATTCATATACGCTGAAAAAACTGTAATAAAATATATCTCCGAATAAAATTGTGTGAAGGAGCACTTTTTTCCAGGTAAACACCAAATCGAGCACTCGTATATGAGTTGAAGGGTGTAATTTAAATCTAAACACTTTTAATAGAATTAGCTTACATCAAATTCTTACTCATTCACACAAAACGACAATTATTATCCTTTCCGCGAACACCAATGTGTTGGCACGTTTCTTTTTTTTTCTTTTTTTTTTTTTTTTTCGCCAAGCTTTAGCTTTTGCAATCGAAAATTAATTTTCAAGATTTGTTTGGATTTGATTGAATAATTTGTTGTTCTTCATTCAAATAGATCCGCATGCTTTCAATTGCGAAATAATTATTATATTTTATATTTTAAAATTTTGTGCTGTGAATTAAGTGATTTTAACACGCATAATTTCTGTAAGTTTCTGTTCTGAGCTCATCTTTATATTATCTCAATTCGTCCCGTATGTTTGATTTACAAACTAGTTTTATTTTGAAAATTTGTAACTATGTATTTATAAATAACGATTATTTATATTGTATCATAATTATACATTTTCTTAATCTCATGAGTGTCTAATTTTAATATAATTATAAATTTTATTGGTATGCAAAGAAAATGGGTGCTTCTACGTTACAACATGTAGTGTAATCGAACATGTAGTGTTGTGTGAAGTGTAGACGTAGAGGAACACCTCTTTAGTGTAAAGTAGTAGCACAAAATTTTGGAGTTAGAAATTTTTACAGTATACAAGCTAACTATATGTAACCAGTTTTCAAATCTTGTAAAAAAAAATCTATGCGTGTCGGAACGACTAACCCGTAATTTCGAAACATGTGGGGAAAAATAACGATGTATCTTCCTAATTGAATAACTTAGTTGAAGAATAATAAAAGTGACAGTTTAAAAAAAAACGAGGAAAAAAAATGTTTTTTAACTATACAACATGAATTAATTTGCTAAGTAATTATATTTCAGAAATCTCAGTGGATGAAACAGTCTCTATGGGTTTTTGTAGGAAAAAAGTTCCATGTACTCTTAGCAAAAAACAATCGATGAAATGTTCGCTGAAGCTACCAGAATGTGATAAAATTTACGGTATTTCTGGATCTATGGGAACATCCAAAAAGCTTGATAATTTTTACTAAAGCGCATTGGTAATGGTTTTAGCAAAATTAACAATAATCTATGGTTATATAATGTGTGATAAAATTCGGTAAATGAGTTAATTATAGTAATTTTATCATTTTATCTTAAAGCATGGCTTAAAAACCATTCATTCGGTTAAATTTACTTTCCAGTTTTGCATTTTTTTCCTAAATGTGTGGTAATAAGAACTATAACTTTGAAGAAAAAAAATCAGAGAAACCGTTATCATATGAACGAAGAAATGACCAAATCAATGGTTTTAAACTATAATTTGGTTTTATTAGCATATTTTTTTACTAAAAATGTCAGACAAGATGGTCAAATATATTTTAAAAAAACGTAATATTAAAATAACGCAAATTAAAATAGCAACCATGCAAAAGATATGATTGGAACATTTTGGAACAAATCGAAATTTGTGGACAAAAATAAAGATCAGAATTCATCTATGAATCATATTGACACTGTATACGCTATATAGATAATTTACTTAAATCTTATTGAAAATCCCATCAACTCTCAATTATCCAGCCTATTAATGATACAACCAATCATACTAAAACTTTGCGGTCAGAAGATGCAGGATGCATAGAAAAACTTATCAACTCTAACTCGGGTTGGAACCCCATGAGCAGCTCCAGTCCTTAAAATTTTAATTAACTCATTCATTATGTAACTAACTTTGTATAGTAAACAATTCAAATCAAGGCCTTCCGAAGTAATAGTGTCTATTTTAAAGCTGTATACACAAACTTAATGAAAGTAAGTAATTTTAAGGTTAAATTGGATTAGTATTTAATGTTGCTCTTAATATTACAACACTCGTCATTGTGCGAGATAAAATTTATCGCTAAGCTTTCTTAAACATTTTAAAAGCCCCTAAAGTTTCGCTTTGGCACTGATATCTCACGAAGATACAAAGCCGTTAACCGGGATTTTCTAGAAAATTTCACCTGCATAATAATCAATTCTACTACATACCGAAACTCACGTCTTTGGATAAACGTATATTGACACTCTAAATAAATTGGAAGATAAAACTTCACATCCTCAAGCTATTATGAAAGAGATTAGCAATAATCGGAATGTCGGTAAAGTTTAATCAGTTTATTGTCATCCTTTCAGATTATATCGTTAATACCCTGGGGATGCAAAGGTAATTAAAAGGATTCTAAAAGTTTCTAATAACTAAAGAGAAATATGCATGCTCTCTAAATTTTCTCATTTGTTTACTTTTATTAAAGGTCAAGTTATTTAAGCCTAATTTTGTTTTCTTCCAAACTCAGATAGTTCCTTTTTTATGGGGATTTATTTCCAAAAATAAATATTTCCAAAATTTAAAAAAAAAATGATTTTCTACAGTATTTAGATCTTTTCAAAGGTTAAAAATTTATATTTCGTCTATTTTACTTCAGTATCACTTCTTCGTATGAATCAGTTTTGTAAATGCTGCGACAATTTGAAAATTGTATGCCCATATCATACTTCCGTCTATGACAAAGCATTGAATCTCAACTTCAACTTTTTCGTCAGAAAAGAATAACTTAAAATCGGAGTAGCTTAAATTATGTTATTACAACAATAAATGCTGACAGGTGCTGCATTTAGAACTCGCGAATATGAATGTGTTTAGAGAGGGAGTAAGCAGGCCGTAGCCAAACTGTCAATCTCGTGAACAAAAGTTTCTATAGAACATTATCACATACACACTGTTCTGTCTGAAAGTGGCACACAAGCACTACTACATGTTTTCTTATTAGTAATATTATTTGATTGGAAAGTTCTTCTGATTTTTGATGAGGTGAAATTATAAAATATGTACAAAAACTATCACAATGTGTATAAAATAATTCGACTAATGTGACAAATATGCAGAAAGTAAAGAAATGTGTAACCTTTAAATTTGGTTAAAAAGTGCTACATTTTGTCGAGATTAACGTATATAAGATGGGCTTACAAAAACTATCACGGTGTCCACCAAAAAAAGGATTCGACTAAAGTGTCGAATATGCAGAAAAGTAGAGAAATGTGTCACCTTTAAATTTGGTTGGAAAGTCCTACTTTTTGACGAGATAAACGTACATAAGATGGGCTTACAAAAACTATCACGGTGTCCACCAAAAAAAGAATTCGACTAAAGTGTCGAATATGCAGAAAAGTAGAGAAATGTGTAACCTTTAAATTTGGTTGGAAAGTCCTACTTTTTGAAGAGGTAAACTTACATAAGATGAGTGTACAAAAACTATCACGATGTCTACAAAAAGGCTATCATTAAAGCGAGGATTGTATAAAAAAAAAAGTAGATAAATGTTTAATCTTTGAAATGCTACAAATACTGTAGAAAATGAACAGGATTTTGTATTTCCAAAAAAAGTTTAGAAAATTTAGTTTTTGAGGATTACCTTTGCATTTTTTAAATTTTTAAGATTTTTTTTATTTTTTATTTAAGAATTTTTGATGAAACTTTGTTGATGAACATGACAAATGAAATTGGATGAAACATCCTATGCTGGATTAAAATTGATACGATACAAAACATCTTCTTTATTAGAAATGGTTACGAAATGATAAATATTTGCTCCGAAATTACTCGCAATGAAACTTACTATAGAAGAAACATCTGCAGATATACGTTTTGCCAGTGGCAATATAATGAATTAATTTTATAAAAGCATATATTCCATAACGTTGTATGAAACTTACCTCATTCTTTCTAACCCCTATATCCTCTCGTTGTTTTAACTGTACGAAAAAACAGCAAATAACGCTATAATATGAACAAATAATTACGGTTGAATATTATAAAAAAGCTAGTCTAGGTCTCTCATCACGAGGTGGCGTGTATTAATTTAGAACCGGTAAAGTTTATTCAAACGATTCAATAGAAGAAGGCAAAAAAAATCAAAGCGAAAGCGAAACAAAGAATCGGTAAAAAGTGAATATAAACACTTTATTTCGCGTTTTCTAGAAAATAAACAAATAAAATTTAGCTTATTTAAAAAGGTTTTTATCATACTGGAGAAAAGAATCAGAATTGTATGTTAGTTTAGAATTCTTGAATTCTTTAGAATTCGCTCGTATTTCCCACCCTTAAAAAATGAACTCTTCCACTACGCATTCCCGCCGATTTGTCGTGGTTGAATAACAACATTAAATACGTGTATACTTTAAGAATCACTTAACACATTGAAAAATTCAATTAGTTTTTTTTAGAAGTGATCAAACATTAATTAGAAACCATTTGTATGAAATAAAAAGTTGAAATGATCGTTTTTTCACAACACAATCGAATATAAACTTTCACCTAATATATAGAAACAGAACTTCTTAGTTATTTTCGAAATATGGCTGAGATATATCTGTATTTTACTAAAATGAAAACTATCTTTTACAGAATATATTGTATTTGGCGAAAAATGATAAATGTGAACCTATTATTGCATGATATCTATTTTTTTTTAAAGTTGCATAAAATTATTTTAACTTTAAGTTTTTAAAATACATAGCTAATATGTTACATTGTTTTTTCGTTAACATTTTACATTTCACAAGTACACTTATTTTTATATTAGTAAAAACATAAGTAAAACAGCATGCTTCAAATTTTTTATCTATAGTTTGTAATTGTGTTATGCTTTGCTCTATTGTGGTACAAACTCGTGTTTCTTTACGGTAATTATTGATTAATATTGTAATTGCCTGTAAAATCATTTTGTTATATGTCAAGAATTAAACAAAATTAAAAGTTAAGAAACTGGAAGTTAATTTATTAAAAATTTCATTTTTGATTGATAAATTAAGCAAATATAAATTTAAATTATACTTTTGCAATCAAATCCAATTGTTATTATCACTATAGAAATGCATTTATTTACTAATAATTAAATAACCTAGCCTGCTAGGTATTTGGCATTTTAAATGCATTTCGCGTTTTAAATGCATTTAACGTTAAAAATGCATTTAAATATTTTAAGGTATTGTAAATAATTTAAGCTATATAATTAGGTAGGGTAAAATATTTTAATGTATTGAATTAAAAAATTTGAAAAATATACATTGTGTTCCATATTTACAGCTAACTATTCGGAATGAAGTCTGAAAAAATCCATGTTCTTAAAATTTCTTTAATCCCATTTCCCGTTAATCTAACTATTAGATACAATAAAGTTTTCAAAATTCGTATGATTAACATAGTATTTAAATCATCTATCATTGAATTAATATTCAAACTTTTAACTAGGAAAATTTAGAGCAGAATCAGTTTATTTAGATTTTTCACTACACTGTCAATTTATATATTAGTTACAACAAAATGTTCAAAATATGTATAATCAACATAATATTTACATGATCTAGAATTGCCTTAATATTTAAACTGTTGACTAGAAAACATTGTCTTCTATTCCATTTCTTTATATTATCTTCCCTTTGAAATGTTTGTATTACAAAACTGTTAAATAAATACATGAATTATTACTAATATTAAAATAGTATTTTGCATGTACAGCCCCTGGCCAAATTATTAGACTCACTATAAGATTCTATGTAAAATCTTAATTATCAGGTGATAAAAAATCTCATGAATAAAAACTCGTTGCAAGTATGTTTAAATATAAAAGTATTGCATATAAAATTTTGCAAAACAAGTTAATATTAAAACATTGTAGTGAGTCCAGTAATTTGATCCAATTATTATAGTTTACTAATATGAAACCTCATATAATAAATATTCTATATTTATATGATATATCGTCTAATTTATGCAATTGTCAAATTCGTCTAGTTAAACTAACTGATACACGAACGTAAGTAAGTGCAAACCGGTTTCATTTACGCAAAAACAATAAAACTGTATAGTATCACCTGATAATTAATATTTTCAATAGAATCTTATAGTGCATCTAATAATATGTCCAGGGACTGTAGTATATAAAAAAAATTTCTTTTGCGTGAGGTCATGGGTATTAGTCGAATGTTTTGTTTACGTAAAAAATGTTTTGAAAAAAACATGTTCAATGTATTTATTTTTTGCTACTTATGAAAACGCATACTTTCGAAATATTTTAGAAAAAGTTTACGAAAATAGTTTCAGTCAACTTTAACAGGGCGCGTTTGTTGCTGGATCACACTCACTTTTAAAATCCAAGAAAGTTTTTCACTTCAGTTTCGCGTGAAAAATTTGTTTGCAAAAAAGTCTCCCGGCATCCAGTTATTACTAAAAAGGCTTCAATATAAAAAAGGAAACTGCAGAAGACTGTCATGATCTAAACTACGCTTCGCATGATGTCTGTACAATTATTTTGAGGTAATCAAAATTATGAACTTGTTAAATATGTATTAAGCTAATTCTAACAAAACTTATTTCATCGAAAATATTAAAAAAAAGGACGTGATATAAATTTTAGAATACAAAGGGAAATCTTTAAAAAAATAAAACCACGCGTTGATGCGATTTATTGGTCTTTGTTTTCTTCTTTTTTCTCACAAAAATTTAAAAAAAAAAAAGTTTTACAAAATTTTTTGATAAAAAACTTCTGCTCTGAGAAAAAAGCATAGTTAAAAATACCAAAATATGGTAAACTTTATCACATTTGTGGCTCTTTAAAAACACCAAAAAGCATACAGTTCTTATCGAATCGCTTTGGTAATGAATTTGGTAAGAATTAAAAAAGAAATATTTTTTTATAATATGTTATATAATTTGTTAAGCGTGGTAAAATTTAGTAATTTTAACATGATACCTTGGAGCATAGCATAAAAACCATTTCTTCGGTTAAATTTACTTTTCAGTTTTGTATTTGTTACTAAATGAGTGGTAGTAAGAACTATAATTTTAAAAACCAGAACTTCTGGTAAACCACAACCATTTGAATAAAAAAATTAACAAATAAATGGGAGAAATACCGTATATTATGATTTAATATACCAGAATTATGCTTTTTTAATCAAATATGCTATTACCATACAGTACAATAATTTTACCAATTTTTTTGTTCCTCCCTGCAACATATACAAGTTATACAATTATTTCCTTGTTTTAACTTGCCTAGAAATACATAAAGTAAATGTGAGAGTGGCAGAGTGTTGTTTTTATTTGTGAGTCTTGACTATCTGAGCAATTTTTATACATACATATTCTATACATATTTTTCTTTATAACCGTAGTTGAACAGCCGATCCATTTTTTGGGGGTTTACTACTACTAATGTTCAATTCCGTAGCTTTGTAATTTTGAACCCAGTCCAGAAGGCAAAGAAACGCCTGGATCAAATAGTGGGACAAATTTACCTCCGTGGAAGACTTTTTGATGGAACTAACCCGCATTTGCGTTACATGGAGGGAAAAAACACGAAAACCTCCCACGTTTAGCTTGACGGTAAGGAGATTCTAACCCATGATCCGTCTTCCACTGAGGATATTTTACGTGAGCACTGTGGTCGGTTCAAGACGGATGGGAAATTCGAATTAACCAGCCATCGCTGGGATTCGAACCTGGTGCACCTCATTGGAATGCAAACGCTCTATACCCTGGTATTCACGGCTCAAGCAATACTTATTATCATAACAAAGAATTTTCTGAACTGTAAAACGAATAGACATCTAAGAAATTATTTTGGAAAAAATAACCAGCTTTATAAAATTATTCGCCAAATTGACGAGATTTTTCCACACGAGGAAAGAAATTCTGGTAAAATTACCATACTGTATATGATTCAAAATATACCGCACTGTATGTTTTAAATAATACATATTTAAAAATTATATATTATTATTCAATTTTTAAATTTGTATTCTAGTACTTATGTATTTTTAAATATGTATTTTAATAATTATTCTAGTTCTTAAATATATAGTATTCCATATTCTAGTAATTTTGATTAAAAATTCGCGAATAAATTCACGATTTTCACATAGCTTGCCCAAATAATGCGGTTTTGGAAAAATTTTCAAACATTTAAAATTTAAAGCGTATGTTGTTTTTTTTCGCATAGAAGGAGAAATTACATTTTTAGCATATAGACATTTTAGCATCTTAGTTTTACCATACATTTTTAGCATCGAAGGCGATAGCTAAAGATGAACGAAACATGATATGACAAACATAAATTTCTGTGTAAGACTGTCAACAGTTACAAATTAGTATTCGCTAAAAAGTGTCATTTTATATAATGACAGTACCTTAAACTAACAAAAATATAAAATTCAGTGATCACTAATTATGTTATGACAACCGTAAGAGTAGTCAACATTTTAAGTTGTATGATTTAAAAGACGCATGAATATCAACGACAATAAATGAATTTCAAACAGCTTTAAACTTGGCCACTGAATTATACATATTTACTTTTTGAAGTCATGTGTTACCTTAATTTCCATGGGAAAAGAATATATTTTTAACTCTCGAGCAATTCTCACGCTTACTTTCCATTTCAGTAATTTTGTCCCTTCACAAATTTAACGAAAGCATCAGTCCATGCTTTGAAGATGGTAGCACGATACTTTCACAGAGAATGGTAATTATAATTCCAAATTTTACTAACGCTCTCATGTGAAAAGATTTAAAACAATTCATCCATATAACTGTGAGCAAACGGTTTATGAGTTGACGAATTTTAAATGTTTTTGGGCGACGTTTTTTTTCTCATTAATCGCCAACCGCAAGTCACATGTCATTCCTAAGTGGGTTTTGACCTCATGTTTCTGTTTTCCACACGGATGAATCAGTTAAGTTGATATCTAACGATTCCTCCCCGTGAGCAATTGTTACAAATTGTTGTAAACAATTTTTATATTTACGAAAAATATTCCGTTTCATTTAATTTAAAGCTTTTTTTTACGATTGTTTTACCGCAATTGTTTGTTTGTTGTAGCGTTAAAAATTAAATTAATTAGCGTTTAAAATAAAAATTCTTTAAAATCTTAGTCGAAAAAATTATTTTGTATTTAATTTTCAAAATACACAATTAAAAGTAAAACTTAATTTATCTATGCAATGCATAAATTCAAAACATTTTTTTACAATAACTGTTCTTGAGTCTAAGTATTTAATTGCACAGTGTTTTTTTAACGCGCAGTACACTGTACACAATCCAATATCAGATAACTGTAAAAAGTACTGGCACCCTACGTGCTCTATCTATAAAATCAATTTTTACCGTATAATGTTATACCGTAATTTTTACAGTAACGTTTATTTATTTACAGTGAATTTGCAGTAAATATTGCTTCAAAATTTCAGTGTATCAAATGTTTTTTTTCTTCTCTAAAATTTTACGGTGATCAGGAAATCAGAATTTTTTACCGTAATTTTATTCGGAATTTTTTTACAGTGCTCAAAAAAAAAGAACAGAAAATAAATTAAATCTTTGAATAAATTTTGTTTTAACGATTCAGTCTGAATAAATCGAGGGGGTGACCTAAAATATGCTAATTAATTCATGCAGACGATATTTTCATCAGCAAAATCAGACACAAAGATGTGCTTTCTCCGAATAAGCTTCCCCTCAAGGGAAGTTTCGCACAATTATAAACTTGGTCAATCTAAAGATAATTCCACCTAAACGATAACTTTTAACAAGCATTTATTATTTTTTTATTCATTAATAGACAATAAATCCAATAATAGACAAAAACATTTTGAGTAAGGCATAAAATTTTTTATATGACTTTTCAAAAATTAACTTTACATGGTTGAGCCATTGAAATTCGATAAATCAGATGAAATCAAGTTTATAAAAAATTAGTATTTTTTAAATTCGATTCATCAGCCGAAAATTCAACATTAATAGAACAAAGTTTTGGACCGGAAGAATTTATGAGAGAGGTATTCGTACGTTGTCAGCAGGGTTTGAACCAAGGACCTTCGGGTTCGTATTTGGATGCTCTAACCACCATACTTGTACATTTCAGTCCAGGAAGATTAAGGTAGCTTTTTATAGTGGCCACCACAATGATGCTGATATCCAATTTAAATGGTACATAGGGTTGCAGTTTAGAAAATATGGTCCTAATAGCCTAGTCGGGAGATCAGTAATTTTTATTTCACTTTTTGCTGATTTCACTATATCTTAAAAAGGCGAATTTCCATTTGCTTTAAAGTTCGTTGTATGCCGTATGTCATTGCGGCGGCCACTATATAAAACTATCTATCTCCCCCAGGACCATGCGGTAGACCAGTGTTTCCCAAAGTGTGGTACGCGTACCCCCAGCGGTACGGGAATAGTTTAGCGAGGGTACGCGTTCCTATGCGAAATATCTGGAAACAAATGAGATTTTTAAAAAAATATTCAAAAATAAAGCTAGCCATGAAAATTTACGATTACGTATTTTTCTATTGGATTTTTTTGCAGAGTTAACAGTTAATAATTAGTAGTGTCATCAGCCAGTTGTGATTTTGAACTTTTGTGCAAGTTTTTTATAGTAAAAAATACATTCATTTTTTTATTAGTGGTACGTAGGGTTACGAAAAATTTAGAAAGGGTACACAAAAGTCATAAGTTTGGGAAACACTGCGGTAGACATATTGTGATTTAGTGTATTATTACGAACCCGAAGGTTCTTGGTTTGAATCCTGGCGGCAAACTAGAAACTACTCTCATAATTTCTCTCCCCCCCCCCATATTTATTTAGTTGAATGCATTTTGATCAAAAATTAGTATATACACAACAAAATTCGTATTCAAGGGATTTTCATATTCGACTATAATTTGCTTCGGAGCTATTTTGATACATTTTTTGAACATTTTGTCTAGATTTTGAAAGAATCTGCTGTTGTTGTGTCGAGCACATCTTTATTTTACACAATATCAATAATCCTTAAAATTAATTTGAAGTAACTAAAGGTATAAAAGCACACTTTTATTTTTATCTAAACAACACATGTCTGTAAGAAAGATAATAAAAAAATAAATATTTATCTTTCAAATCATAAATATACTGAAAAAATAAAAAAACACTTCTTAAACATATGATAAAAAAAATTCAAAAAGATTATCTAAATTAAAACCTAATATTTAATAGTTAAATATTGTTTATACCCATATAAATTAACAGGCCTTTTAATATAGATCTTTTAATACTTAACTGACCTTTTAATAAAGTATATTCTGTTGCACATTTTCTTGAAAAATAAATACCAAAAACCGGTAATAAAATTGAAATGAAAAATTAACCTTATGTGCTCTATTAAGTGTTGATAGAAAAGTGAATAATGCATTTTATGATAAAGCAGGTTTTCAGATAAAATTCAAAATAGGAATATTTACTGTTTTATTACGCAAAATACAAGATTAAAAAAAACTTGTTTTGTTTTTCTAAAATATTTCTATTCTAATTCTGTTTAAAGAGAATACAGAAAAAATTTTATTAGTGGTAGATTTTTAAATCACTTTTTTGAAGATTTCAACAATGCTTTATTTAATGATAAAACATAAAATTATTTTTTTTACTTAAGTTGAAAGGGAAATTTTTAAACTCAGCAGGAGTTAAAAAAGTTAAATAATTCCTTTTTTATATGCTTCAAACATTTAGAAAATAAATTCTTTCGAGACTAATTTGCACAAAATAAAAAAATATCTCTTAAAAACTTCTTTTTTGGAGCAACGAATCGGAGCATTAAAAAAATAGAAATACAAGTAATTTCAAAAATCTCTTAAATTCCATCTTTTTTTTCCCTGGTGGGAATTTCGTTTTGTACAGATAAAATCTATCTTAAAAGAGTTTTAGATTTTCCAAAGTGTTTTATTTTTTTTTAAAAAAAACTAATATAAAAGATATAAAGATAATCGATAATAAGCTCTAGGTAAAACAGTTTAGTTAAAAATAGTTATAATTAATATTCAAAAATGTAAAGAAAAAATTTCCCAAAATTTGTTTAAATAAGTAATAACAATGCATTCTTATTGAAAATTAAAGAAAATTATGCATAGTGCTTCATATTGATGGCGTCTTATGTATACTTCTAAAATCTTTGTAAAAGTTGAAGTTGAAGCAATGCATAATAAGGGTTTGACAGTCTGACGAATAATTAACAAATTCGATCAGAATTGCAGAATCAAGAAACCATTTATTTGTGTAATTTCTTGTAGGATCTTATAAACTGCCTGATGTATTATTTTTCTTTGTCATAAACGATCCTGGCAACAATTTGTAAGACTTTGATTACATTCTCTTTCTTATTTTGCATCTAATAATGATCTATACTTCAACTCATTTCTTAGAAAGTTGTGAATAAAACATTTATTAAAGTACAGTCGTTTGGGAACAAATATATGAATACTCGTATCAAATACAATCGTAGAAAATACATATTCGTATCAAATGCATAAATGCATATTTGATTTTCATATCAAATATATATTTATACGAACAGCAATTTAAATAAAAATGAAATGTTTAATTTTTTTTTTAAAAATGTGTATTTTATTAAATTGTATCATAACTTATATAAAACACGTGAATCTCTTAAACTATATTTAACTATTGGTTATTATTCGTGATCAAAGGGTTACCATAACCTTATCTGTGAGTCTGAATAACCGGTTTTAGGGTTAACCGTATGCTCTAAGAATACGGCATTAAAACTGAAGCTAAATGAGTATTTTATTTTATTTTATAACCGTCGTTGAACAGCCGACCCAATTTCATGGGTTTACGACTACTAATGTTCAACTCCGTAGCCTTGTAATTTTGAACCAATCCAGAAGACAAGGAAAGTCCTGGATCAGTACCCCCAGAGGTTTGATTTGTTATGCTAAATGAGTATTTTATTTTATAACCGTCGTTGAACAGCCGACCCAATTTCATGGGTTTACGACTACTAATATTCAACTCCGTAGCCTTGTAATTTTGAACCAATCCAGAAGACAGGGAAACTCCTGGATCAGTACCCCCAGAGGTATTGATTTGTTATGGGAACATGGAAGACTTTGAGACTCGACAGATTTAACGTGCATCAGTCACCATTTACTACACGGGGAGTCTTCGGCCGGCGAGGATCTAACCCATATTAGAAAGCCCGATTTTCAATTTTTTAATTCTATTTTCTATACAGAGACATTGCAAAAAATGAAATCTCCTGATTCGCTAAGCAGAAGCCATTATTTTAAAATAAACTATAAACGGTTCAGTTTCACGAAATGTTTTTAAGTTAATATCAATAAAATTTGCTAAAATTTGCAATAAATTTGCCATAAAATTTGGGTAAAGGGTAACTAATAATAATGGGTTAATATAGCGTCTAATGACACAAGAACGGGAAGTTTATACTTTTTAGAAAAAAAAAAGAAAAAACGTTAAAATAGAACAAAAAACATTAAAAATAAATTTTATAGTGCATACAATATTCAAAAGTTTATATCTTGTATTAGTTGGATACAAAAAACGGAAGACCCAACTCTCTCGAAGTTAGTTCTAGCTATTTAGAAGTCATAGCTAAAAATGGGTGAATATAGCATCTAATGACACAAAAACAAATTTGTATACCAGTTCGTAATTATGAAACAAAAGTGTATTAAATATTTCTGAAGTAAAACTAAAATGAAACCTAAACAAAATAAAACAATCAGAAATGTAGCAGGTATGACTCAAGTCAAGGCTTCCATATTAACCTAAAGAAGATTATCTCTTTAAAGGTTTAAAGGAATCACAGAATCAGAAAGCTTAATGCTGATACTTAGTTAATTGAGCCGTTTCTAATATCTTAGTTTCAGTGAAATACTAAAATGGATCTTAAGTATAATGGCTGTCTTAAGATCTCAATTTATGTATTCATTTAAGAGGGTAATTGAATTACTTTTTTAAGTCCAAGTAGTGGAACAAAAAATAATAATGTTTTTATCCTAGATGCTTTTTTTAAAAAAAACAAATACGTCTTTTTTTATTAAAAGTTTAGAAACACTCTTTAAAGAAGCGCTCATTTCTAAAATGAATTATATATATCGCACAAATGAAACGATTAGATTCCTAACATAAAATCATTGTAGCAGGAGGAATCCCATCTAATCATAGTTATTGCAGTGAAAATAATACGAAAGAATTGAAACATAGAAATCGGAGCAAGTAATTAGAGCTACTTAAACAACCGAGTTGATCATTATTTCGAAGCATCTTACAAAATGAGATTGTTCTGTCAGTCACCATTGCTCGGTTAATTACAAAGAATGCTGAACATAAAATCCATTTCATAAAATGATACTTAACCTATATTTAGAAATTGCATTTTCAATCATTTGCTATTAAACCCAAAATAAAGTTAATAATTCTTTTTTTTTACATTTTTTCCAGCTTTTTTTATTATTGAGTATCTAAAATACCGTTCTTCGTTGGGAGGAAGAGTAAATAATTTTTAAATCGAAAATTAAGACTCTTGAAATTCAACATTTACCACATTCAAGCAATTTTCTCCAATGCTTATCCCATTCAGAGCCGTAAAAATGCTATAATCAAGTACCTCGGTACCTATACATTAAGTTCTTATTAAGCCTAGTTACTAAAGTTTGAATTCTAATGCTGCGGGTATTTTAAAACTTAAGGTTTAAAACTTAGGGTTAAACTTTGAACAATTTAAACCCTAAAAATGTTACAAAATTACAATCTAAAAATTTAAAACTTGTTTACTAGGTTAACTAGAATACATTTCAAGAAATGAAAAGAGGATAAAAAAAATACTCGAAAATATTGATTTATTACTGTATAAGGAAAAGCGGTTTATATATAATACGTTGAAAGAAAAAAAAGCTTGAGAATTCATTTTACTTAGTATTGAAACGTACTAAAAAATTCCGGTTGCATTTCGCAAAAAAACAATTATTCAAAACTAAATAGAATTCGAAATAAATGAAAAATTTCAAATTTTTATAACATAAATTAGCATAAATTCTTTATTTTTATCACTTTATTCAAGTAACAGATTAAAATTGATTGTATTTATATTTAAGGTATACTTTTATATACTTTTTATTGTCTACTTTTTTTATACTTATTTTATCCTTATCTGGTCACATGTCAAATATTCAAAAAATTCCGTAAACAGATTATTTACCATAAACAAGCCATATAGCCTCAGATTTTAACTCTTAAATTTGGAATAGACCGAAGATTAATACCTATTTTTGTGCAAATAGAAGACACGAAAATATGAAATACAAAATCCTACACGGAGGAAGAAGTTCCGGTAAAATTACCTTAATCTATAGAAAATATGGTAAAGACATTGAAACGTATAGTAAAGACATTTCTAGTTAAAAAATTTAATAAAACCTAATAATCTGGTAATTAAAGCAAATGTACACCATATAAATCAATTATAAGGTAATGGTTTCATTTCATATGGTTCCGTTAAACAGTTTGTCAGAAATTCTGGTTTTTAAAATCATGTATTGCCACACAATAAATACGAAATCAAAAAGTAAATTTGACCGAAAAATGAATTTCACGCCATGCTTTAAAGTATCATGATAAAATCAACAAATTTTATCACATTAGCCAAATTTTATCAATTATTATAAAATTATATTTATTGTTCATATTATCAAAATCATAACGCTTCGGTAAAAATTAAAGAGATTTTTGATGTTTCTATAGAGATGGAAACACGTTAAATTTTACCATGTTCCTGTAGTTGTGACTTAACTTTTTTTTTCTCTATGTAGTGAAAGCTATTTTTTTATTCTTTAATGAAATGTGATCAAAACGTTTATTTTTAATCCCTGTTGTAACATTGAAACGTAAAATTCTAGAAAAAATATCATATATTTCCTACAGAAATAAACTGTAGTTTATCAATATAAGAAAAGTTGTTTTGATTTACATATTTTAATTTATGTACTCAAAAGGCGTTTCTTAATTTATCTTTACCTAATTATAAAGGTGTTGTCTACTAACGTTGAAAAAACGAAAACTTATACATCAGTACATTCTCTAAGAGATTCGAAAAAATTATAATCTTTTAAAAATTGCAAAACTTACAGACTGTTGCAGTAGGCTAATTTGATGTCTTTAAAAACGTGAGTTAATTTTTTAAAGCTTATTTTAACATTCAGAAAGTATGAATGGATTTTCTAATTGATAAAGAAATGACAGACCGTCTCAAACATCTTTTTATTATCATATTATAATTACCAAGTTTCTATAAATGTTTTTGATTATTTTTATTTTATTTTATTAATGATTATTATTTTTCCATGATTGTTAATTACACAAATGTACAAAGCATTTTTACTGCTTATAGAATACTTCACTAAAGTCATTTTTATTAAGCTTGCTTCTATTTTAAATAGTATTTATTACTTATTTTTTTTTTATTTAATTTTTCTGTTTGTTTAACAACATACAACACAATAATATAAAAACAGAATCAAGAAAACTTAAGTTAAAAGACTGAATCATTTAGTTTAGTTTATGTTTAAATTATCAAATAAAAATAGCAATTTAAATAGTGAAAGAGGAAAATTTATTAAAAACTAAAAATATATGGCCAAACTTATTATTTTGTCCAAATTTTTATTCTTTTTAAAATGAGCAATTGTTGCCTTTAAAACAAATCACCTTTGAATGCTATAAAAATACTTTAAACTAAACTCCTATTAGAGAATTTATAAATACGACTTATTAGATGCAAAAAACAAACGATTAAAGGAAGTAAACAATTAAATAAAACTTATTTCTTTAAATATTAATTAAAAGAGACAGCTAAACGTTACGATAGTAAAATGGATTACAGTTTATCTCAAAATTCATAATTTTCTATGAATCAATTTTTGCATGATATTAGAGATATTTGTAGGTCTTTTATCCTACGTAATAGAAAAAATTTAACAAAATTTAGTAGCAAAGATGGATGGGTTTGGGATTTTAAAAATGAGAAAGTGCAAGAATTTTACTTTATGATAAAATTCGGAAATGTTTTAGTGTCTTAAATAATCTGAAGATTCAATACGAAATTGGACAATACTCAAAAACGTCCTACGAACTACAATTCTTATAATGCTATGTGTACACAGAGAAACAATTTCTTTTAAATTAGCGTATTGCATAGTTAAGACATTTCTGGTAAAAAAAAAACATAATTGTGGTAATAATAACCAAAATATACAGTATTTAAACCATTCATTTTTATTTTTAACGGGAATTCTGGTTTTCAAAATTCTAGTTTTCGAAATTCTGGTTATGCTCCACATATTTAATAAAAATGCAAAACTAAAAAGTAATCTTTTCCGAATAAATCTTTTTAATGCCATACCGTTAAGTATCGTGATAAAATAATAATTTTTATCACATCCTCCTAATTTTATCACATATTATAAAACCACATTTTATTTCTAATTTTATCAAAATCATTACCTAAGCACTTTGGTAAAAATTACCGGAGCCTTAGAGGCAGAAACATGGTAAATTTTACCATATTCTGACAGATATGACCATATTTTTTTTCTCAGTGTAATGAAAGTCTAACATGTTCTTTTATCTGACATAAACTGGAGATTCAATACGAAATTAATTAATATTCGAAAACGTCCTATCAATTACCCTTTACCATTGGTTCGAATAATTATTATTTTCCACACATATGATTTCATGCGTTTTTTAGAGCAACAAGTAGAACATATTTTTATTTTCTAAGCTTAAGCAGTTTGAAAAAGTTTATTACCAATTAAACATCCTAAATATAAAAAATCTTATTTAATATTTTGTCCTAAAATATCAATTTTTTTTCTGTAGCAGCTAATCTCCTTATTACAAAATGCAACGAAGGTGGAAAATCTGCTTTTTTTCTTGATAGATAAATAAATTTAAATAATTACTTTTTTTTAATTTTTTCCTCACTGTTCAGAATGTTTATCATAAAAGTATTACTTATTTTATATGAGATACAAAGCCTATGAAAAAAGTTAGAGATATTATTACTTAGTTTGCGAATATAATATTTTCTACGATATTACTTGGCATTATATTCAATTTTGAAATGAGAATATCATTTTTAAGCTAAATTGATTAAAAAATTTGCATGGAGATTTACTGAAATTACCTTACTCTATGGTACTAATATTTCTGGGGAAAAAACGTAATTCTGGTTAATAAAAACAAAATAAATAGTATTCAAAGCATTCATTTAATTAATATATGTTAATTTTTCCATTCATATGGTAAGTTTTTACCAGAAACTCTGTTTTTTTTAATAATAGTTCTTATTACTAAACATTTAGCAAAAATGTAAGAAAAAAATCTAACCGAAAAAATGCATTTTATACCATGCTTTAAGGTATCATGATAAATTTACTACATTTTACCAGGTTTTAAAAATTTTTTCCCATATTATAAGACTATATTTTATAATTAATTTTACCAAAGTGAATATTAAAGCACTTTTCTGGATTTCGAAATTATAGCTCTTATTAGCTCTCATTTAGTGAAAAATAAAAAAAAAACAGAATATTAAATTTAACAATTAGTTTTAATTCCATGCTTAAAGGTATGATGAGAAAACTACCAAATTTTACAACATTCAACAAATTTTATCAATTATTGCAAACCATATTTTATTGTTAATTTTATTAAAATCATAACCAATGCGATTCGGTAAAAATCACTGAGCTTTTTGTTGTTTCCATAGAATCAGAAACACGGTAGATTTTATTATATTCTGATGGCTTTGACTATATTTTTTTTCTGTGTAGTATGAGAAACTATATTTGTATAACTAAATCTGTGTTTATAAATAATGCATCTTTCATTCTCTAAATAATTTCTTTTAATTTATTAATTTTTCTTTTAATGCAACAATGCTATGACAAGGAACAAAATTGATTGCAAAGCTTTGTTACGGGTTAGTGAATGACACAAACAGGTATGGAGCTCTCCAATTATATATATAAAAAACAATTTTTTTTAATAATCCCGTTGTAAGTTGAAATAAGAAAAACCCAGCTACTTTAAGAAAGTTTTTTTTAATGAAATATTAATTAATTTTTGTGTGTGGAATGCTGATCAACCGATGAAACTGCATCGAAAACCGTCCAGCAGCAATTATTCAATATTACTTTGGAAATAATATCGTCTTTCAATCAAAATCGGACAAGCCCCTGAGCTAAAATTTTTCGAGAATACGGAATCAGTCAATTGTAAAAAGGACACGAACGTATTTGTCCAGATTCGGTAATAATAATCATTGATGCTTCCGAATGACTTACATTACAACTAAACTCCACCGCAAGGCAATTCGATTTAATCCGCAACTTCATGTATTACTGCTCATCACATAACAGAGGTGATATCATTTCCGGGGAGAAATCCGCACTTACCCGCGTCGATACGGTTGAGTACATTTCTCCAGTTTGTATTTATGCTTTACGGCTGAAATATTCATCACTTTTGATATCTTTGCAATAAAGGTTTAATATTTTTAAAAGCTAAATAGTTTATGTAATTGCTTATAAATTGCTTATAGTTTATGTAATTGCTTTAATTCGGAAAACTTCTTCACCTTTTATGTTGGTGATACTCAATAATACAGTTCAAATTTGCTGTAACTTTAATATGATGTTGAACGGCTACTGTTTAGTAATTACAGGCACATAGCTGTGAATGTGAATTCAATCTGCGGTGTCAAAGTCCACTCAGCTAAAGATAGATGATTACCAGCTTTTTTGAGAGAGTGAAAGGGCTTTGAGAACAATGTTGACCTCTTTGCCACAATCATGCCGTTAGTTATTGTATTGTGAAGATCTTGCCACAAAACTGGTTTATGCGGAAATGTTTAATCTTATGCTACACTGTCAGAAATTTCTCGGAAAAAATGGCTAAATAACAATTTATTGCATGGCTATTTTACCATATTTAATCAACACAGTCAAATAACCATCAATAAAATGGTAATCAAACTGTTAAGTTTAAGAAAAACTGTTTATTAACTGCTTTCACCTAATACGGTTAAGCGACCAGAATTTTATCGCACCAGCTAGAACCACCTAATGAAGCTACTTAGTTCTTCGCTACTGCGTACATATCATAGCCGAGCGGGCTTATCTGTCAATCTCATGACCTTCAGAACTGGAGTTCGTGTCCTAATGTTGACACTACAATATTTTTTCTATTCCGTTCAAAACGTGAAGAATTCCCAGTGTCTGGCACTCTCCAATGACAATTACGAAAAGCCGAGCTTTTATATCTGGTTAAAAAATTATTACGTGTTTAAAAAATGCTAGTTGTAAATGGTTAAAAAACCGTATAGTTTTGTATTCATGGTTTTATAACGATATTTTTGTAAATGGTTATAATACCATAAAGGAAAAAAATTTTCTTTTCCGTAAACTTTACAGTTAATCGGATGGACAGACAGCTGCCAGTTATATTACGGTAATTTTAGAACGAAAATTTTAACAGTGTAAGTTGACCTAAAATAATGTATTTCTTTAACTTCATTACCAGTTACTGTGATTTTTTTTTATATTTCATAACCGTCAACCCAATTTTGAGTTTACACCAACCAATACTCAACTCTGTAGCCTTGTAATTTTGAACCCAATCCAGAAAATAAGGCAAGCCAGAAGATTTAGATTAGCCAGAAGAAAAACCAGTACTTTGCCTCTTAAACTAAAGCAAAGAACCTAGCAAAGAAACATTCAAATGACAACTTAAGCAAGGAAATGGAAACTGTAGTAATCCTAATGAATTACCACTGCCTGTCTGGAAATTAACTCATACATTACTTATACATTAACTTAATACACAACTCTCACTTTTATATATTTATTTAGAAAATATCGTGTATTAAACTGGAAAAATTACAAAAATTATGTTTGAAAAAAAAACTCTCCCAATTTCGAATAAAATTATCAATATTAATGAAATACGAAAGTTTAAAATTATGGGAGGTTCTATGGGGGAAAAAAACATTCTTAAATTTTGTAACCTGACATTTTAGCTGTAAAAGACATTGCGAGTTAAAGAAAATGATCAAATTTTACAGTTTCCTTCTGGACGTTACAAAGAGTTGTCCAATTAGACAGGAAAAAAAACATATTGTTGAACAAATACTTAGTGCACTGCAGTGGCTTTTTTATTTATTTTCATTTTGTTTTAATTTTTTTTTAAAAATAAAGAGTACTTATAAATAATTAATGTCAAACTTATTCACTTATCCTCTTCAAGTACCTGTAGTTTGAGAGAAGCAAATATTTTTTCTTCAGCGCATGTAATTATTAAAATGTGCACAAATTTTATTATCAATTATACATTAACTAGGAGGCTTCGCCCCCTGCTCGCTGGCGCTCAACAACCCCCCGGAACTGCTTTCGCAGTTCATTTCGGATTGCTTCGCAATCCAGTGCTCGCTTTGCTCACTCATTGGATACGTTCTTAACGTCTAGCTTTTGTATACTTTTTTGAATACTGAAGTTCCGAAAACTTTTCACTGTAGAAAATTCTAAACCTGTACATTTCAATATTAATTTGAAATTGCAATTGTTAATTTGGGCATTTGGCGATACAACACTTATAGAATTGAAAGATTTGTTACGTCAAGCGCTCAGATATCATAATTTTGATTTATGTTGCTAAGTTAACTTTCAAAAAATTCTATGGCTGGCAACAGCATTTTTATTTTTTAAGTTGTTTATTTTTATTTTTGCCGCAGCTGAATTCGCGATCGCAACGAACTATAGGGGGCGTTGTTGTATGTGCCGAATCCCTGCGATTTCCATATGAACAGTCATTCAGTTAAACTGGAGACGTCTTTAATGTAGCATGTAGCATTGTAACGTTCCATCTTTATTGTGGCTGATTAAATTTAAAAAAGAAAAATGTTTTTCTTTCTTATGCAAACGAAAACAAAATGGTATCTCTTTTTTTTTTTTTACAGAAGGAACATCCAGAACACATCGGAAAAATATTTGTAAATAAAGAGAAAAAAAATAGGTATATTCTTATAAGAGTTCAAACCCAATGCCTGAGGAATAGTTTTACTAAATTTAATGGTATAACATGAAAGGCCCATTTAAATTTTAACGTAAAATAAAGAATGCTTACGAAAAAAAAAAAAATAACCATTCTTTTTTTGTCGCCATTTTTTAGTGTTACGAAAATGCGTCTTTGGGACTTGCCAAAAACAAAACAAGATGCATTTTATTTTTTTAGGAGCGAAATATTTTATGGAGTGAAATGTAACGAAAATGTACCAATGTCCATAACATGAAACTTTATCTTAGTAAACGTCCGTTTTGGAAATGTTATTTTATTTTGAATCTTATTTATTAGAGTTCATAATGGCTATAGAATCAGGTGAGAGAAAAGTTTGTTTTGAATCTATGCTAAACTCTATATCGGCCCATTTTCCACCGAAATCCGATTGACTACTTTGATTTTAAACAAAGTGTTTCATTTTAAGATTTTTTCCAAAAATTTTAAATGTAGATTGGCGGCACTTAAAAGTCTGCCAAATCTGTAGCTGTGGTTAATACGTAAGTACCGAATTTTTCTTCCATACTTTTCTGAATCATATTACTTCAAATATTAGAATATGCAAGAAGTATACATAAACACATAATTTAATACCATTTAATTTTTCAAAAAAGGTATTTTGACAACAATTTTATCAAAAAACTAAAAAACGTGATATAAAGAATTCTTAGGATAAAAAGGATTTTAAAAATTCCTCATTTTTCAATAAAACATTTCGTATTGTTTCTTTTTTTTAAATTCTTATAGTATTTTATCAGACGTAAAAAAAACCATTCTGTAGAGAACTATCATCAAGTAAGAAAAAAAATTATTTACAAGCAAATTTTTTATTATTAAAATCATAACACTTACCTGATTTATAAGTCCGGAGAATTCCAAAATGATATGTTCTTTGTTTGAAAACTTTATTCTCTAATAATATACACATAGTTTATCCCTTCATTACTTTTAGGTAACATACCACACATCAAAATTTTATAATTGTAAGATCTCGATATGAATTTTAATATGTAGCTTAAAAAGAGAATAGCTGAATTCTAGTTGAAATTCTTTCAAAACTAAAAAACACTTACCAAGAAAACGATAAAAAATGTATTTATAATCAGCACAAAAGATACTTTTTCAAGTAATTCGGATTATTCTTTATTGTTGTTTTCTGAATTATGTAGATACAGAAATATATACTATTCTATCACTATTACAGTTCTGTATGGAATTCATTGGAACACATTTATTCATTGGAATGACGAAAGCAATATTGACTTCATTTTAACTTGTAATGAATTGAAGACAGAAAAATTATTTTACCGCAATACACATATCTGTAACAGCAAGTGATCATGAAATCATTTTATGTTGTTGGTAATAGAAAGGTAAGAATTATTGAGAAGTTGTTCTTCAAATGCTTGGCATGTTCTGCTTCAATGTTTGGCATGTTCTGGTTAGTTTTTTCCAAGTTCTTCTACCTTTTCCTTAGGGAAATTTTGCTTCTAAGAAAATGGGGTCCGTCATTGCCAAAGGTTATGAGGGAACTAATGGTTACAGGCTCTCGCTAGAGGGCGTACTCGCCATTGCGATCGCGAATTGAACAACCTGATAATGCTCACTCTGGTTATTGTTTCCATTTTTAAAAGCGCTACATGTTGAGTCACCTCAGCTAGATTTGGCATGTGACATTTTTAGATGCAATCATGGGTCGATTTTCTAACGTTGCCATTCGGGAAGTTGTAATGAGGCTTTTTTTTGGTGCCGTGTAAGAGAAATATATATATATATATATAGATATTATGTTCTCAAATTGCATTATCAAAATAATTTTATGCGCTTTTAAATCTGTATATCTCTTGTTTTGTTGCACCAAATATGATTTTTAAGATTTCAGGTCACAGTCCAACAAATTAAAATACCACCCAAGTATTAATTTCAAATAATGCATAAAGAAAATAGCAATTTAAAAGCATAATTAAATAGATCTAAGCTGCATAATAAGGTTCTTTAACATTCTAAATGAATATTATTTTTTTGTTGCAATTAGCATTAGTAAATAATAAGATAAATGTTCACGGGTGTGTTCCTCTCCTATTCGCTGATGCTTCCCAACCCCCAAAGATAACTGTGCAATCTTACATAGTTTTTTTTTTGCAAACCGTGCTCACTTCGCTCACAAAAACACATTCGCACACATTTTAAATTTTCTAACTTCATTCGAAGTTAGAAAATTTTAAATGTGTTCTAGCGTAAAAT
This sequence comes from Parasteatoda lunata, assembly GCA_949128135.1. Classification (NCBI taxonomy): domain Eukaryota; kingdom Metazoa; phylum Arthropoda; class Arachnida; order Araneae; family Theridiidae; genus Parasteatoda; species Parasteatoda lunata. The sequence goes on from OX421979.1 coordinate 35,367,916, forward strand.
CTTAAGAACTTAAATAAATTATCAAAACATTCCATAACTAATTTCTGTTTGAAAATTTTTAATCAATACTAACAAAACAATTTTTAAATTGAAATGAATGTTATAGAAAAACAACCAGAAATAAAAGAGTAATTAAGCTTTCAAAAACGATTACAATAAAATATTCACTACTTTACTGAAAACCCAATTATAAATTTAAGAAATTTGAGCGATCACTTTAAAGTTATTACCCGTATAATAATAATTAAAACATGATATAGTAAAATTTATTCATTGATATGAACTATTCGTTTTTAAACTTACAATTGTTCCCATCTTAGAGCTCAGTTTGATTCAGCTCTTTATTGTCCAGACGAGAAAAGAATTCTCTTTTAGAAATTCGTAACCATGAACGCTTTCATGCTTATGACAGCTCACACGCTTGATATTTCAGTTCTTTGTTCCAACGTGAAAACGAAATGAAAACTTTCCTTGTCGCTGCGTAAAATTTAAATGTATGTATAGATTCTTGTTTAAAAATCATTTTAACAGTAAGGCAAATAACTTAATAGCTCTTGAATAATGTTAACGGATCAGGTAATGCAATTACTAAAAGAAATTTAAAATTTAGAAAAGAAAAGAAAATGCTGAAATGTAAAGTTATTGTATCATTTATAATAAGAAAATAATAAATCTACTTTATAAATATATATATATATATATATATATATATATATATATATATATATATATATATATATATATATATATATATATATATATATATATATATATATATATATATTATTACGAATAAATATTTTATTACGAATAAATCATTCTTGAAATATTTCCTGTTCATGTAAGTTCGTTTGAATTCGCTACTCGCTTTATAGATTTCATTTCATGTTTTATTCTGTTATTCCTTAATATTTTATTTTCTGTTTTTAGGTGATATTTTTACTAAATGGGTTTTATTTTATTTGCCGTAAACTTTTTGTAAATATTTTTTTTGAGTGCTTCTTACACTATTGTATTGATATATTTTACTTTGACTATATTGATGCAATATTAGAAAGCACTCCTTTTTACGGATATAATCGTGTGAGCTGATGAAAAGATTATATCTTTTATTTTCCAGATTTGTATTAACTTTTTACCTTTTTTCGGATTTTTTTCCGGTTTCTTATTATTTTTCTCTCCCCCCTTTTTTTTCATTGTTCTATAATTTTTTCCATGTTTTCTCTACATTTTGAATTTCTCTACATTCTCTACATTTTTCTCTACATTCTAGATTTTTTGGGATCTCATCAGCATAAAATAAATCAAAGTCATAAATGTATATTTTTCCTGTAATTATATTGTGTCCCTATAAATAATATTGTGTCCCTAAAATTTTTATTATGTCCCTAATTTAATTAATTTACCTATATTTCTATTAATTTGTTTTTGATTTTGTTTGTTTTCTAAACTAAGAAAATTGATTTATTATTATTATTTTTATTAATATTATTATTCTACGCTATAACTCTACGTATTTCTGCTCTACATTTTAATATAGATTTAATTGCATCGGTGTCTAATTATATTAGTTACCGATGTCTAATCGTATTAACCATGCAAATTACATTCGTATAATATTATAAAATATTTTTGTATTTTGAATTCAATGGTATTTACCTGCAATATTTATTTTTTTTTTATTCTATTCTTTTATTATTACGTTTTTGATTTTGATTGCTTTATAAATTTTAAAAAAATCTAAGAGTTCAAAATAAAAGAGTTGTGTCCTTATTGTAACGTAATTCTATGATATTATGATTATCTTATTACGCAACATTTTAAAAAAAAAATTATTTGAATCGGTATCAAAGCTTATTAATCGTTATACAATTATTATTTTTGATGTAAATTAAATTAACATGATATTATAAAATACCTTAAAAAGATTCGTTAATTGATTTAGAACGTAACGACCAGTTTTATGAGTGGCGTAACTACCACTACGATTATTAAACATCAATTCACTAGTATAAAAGGCGTGTTAACCCAAATCGATCTTGTGGTAAATTTTGATAGATGGAGGTTGGCATTGTATGAAGCTTTCCCCATACATGCACTATGTGTTGATAGGTCTTAACATATAGATCTTAATAGAATCCTGGGTAAAATGCCTGGCAGTAGAAAGAGTTAACCAAACACTATCCTTTTTAGTACATATATAAGTGTATAGTGTCAACTGTTGTGTGTCAGCCCTGTGAAACATTCCGTATAAAATTACGATATAAAGCCCTACCACACTGCGTATCGATTCTTTTTTCCGTAAAATTTTACGAAACAATAAATCTACTATAGCCTAATTTTTTCTGTAAAATTTATTGTAAAATCGTCGAATCACTATAATTAAATAAATATTACTGTAAAAACTATGGTATAAAATTTTACGGAAAAATGACTTTTATGGTAAAATGAATTTAGTTGCAAAATGGATTTTATGGTAAAATGGGTATTAAGAATTTTGTTCTCAGGATGCCAGCTCTTTTTATCGTAATTTTATCCGGAATTTCTTACAATGAAGAAAGGATAATTATTGCGAAGCAATCTACGGGGTTGGTGAGTCGGAGCGAACAGAACGCTTAGCCCCCTATTCTGGATTATTTTTGTTCACTAATTGAGCTTAGTATCGAGCGTTAATTATTAATTAGAATCCTAAATGAAATGTTTGAATACGGAAAACGTAAGCAAAAACAATTCTTTTTAGTACACATGTAAGTGAATAATTTCAACATTCGTAGAAGAAACTGTTTAGTGCCAAAACCGTAAAAAATTACGATAAAATAATTTATTGCAAAAGAAATAAAAATAAAAACGTCGCAATTAATGGGAGTTGGTGGGCAATAGTGAACAAGGGATGGAACCCTCTAGTAAACAAAATACAAACGCTAATTCAATTTTTTTTTTATTTAATCAGATTAATATTTAGAGACTGCACGTATTGTTTACGAAACGCACGGATTCTAAAAACATTAAAATGACAACAGAATTATAAACAACACATAGCAATAATTCTATTTTTCAATAACGTATAGAATTCAAACTAACGATGCACGTAATTATTTAATGGCAAATGTAAGTTCATGTATTCATTTCTGTTTTATAAATAAGTAATGCGTTCTGTGAAAGAGTTATACTTACGTGAAAATAATTTAGAAAGCAATTAAATGTACTTTAGTAAAAAATGACAATAATAAATATTTAAATTTGCTCAGTTAAACATTTTTATCTCTTATGATTAAACTACACAAATGACCAAATAGGAAAAATTTTTTCCTTTTTATTAAATTGCAAGAATGCTTTTTGAAATATTTCCATTAATGATCTAACTTGAAATGTACAGAACACCAATCCATTATATTTTTGAATAATGTTAAAAAAAAAACAATCATAATCATAACTATGCAACAGTAATTATTATTAAAATTAGACTTATGGAAATGGGAAAAAGATTTAAATTGTTGAAAAGACAATGCAAATTGAAATTAAAAATGCATTTTAATTTCGGAGTAAAAAATAATCTATCAATCATAGATTTAAAAATTTACTGAACACAAATTTTTCCTCTATGTGTCATACTTTGGGAATATAATTTAATTGGAAGATTAATTAAATTTATACATTGAAGATATCAAGGTTACAATATAATATATATATTATTAATATATTATAATAATGTAACTGGAGTTAAATAGAGTTATAGTGATATAATTAAAATAGTGTATATTAAGATTAGGTAATATAATTAAAAGAGTACTAATAAATTTAAAATACTTTATAAATTCCATGGTATCAAAATAATAACTAAAGCCATAACTATTAAAATAATAAATTTCAAGTTTAATTATTAGAAAATTTTAGTTATAATAATTTGAAAATTAGACATTTATTAATTAAAATATTCCAATTTTATTAATTGAACTATTCAAATAATAATAATTAAGTAATTCAATTAGAACAATTACGAAATTCTAGTTATAAGTGGTTTTAGATTTCAAATATAAAAAAAATTAAAGTCAATTACAAAAAAATAATTTAAAAAAAACTCCGATTAAAATAATTAAATGAACTAATGAAAAAAAATAAACAGCTTTATATAGAATAATTAAACTTTTTAGTTTAAAATATCAAATCAAATTATAATAATAAAAAATTAATCATAATAATTAATTAATTCTAACTATAATAATTAAATACGTGTAACTATAATAATTAAATAATGTTAAATACAATAAATAACCATATATAATTAAAGATATGAAAATTAAAAATATTGCCGATATTGTTATTAATATGTTTTTCTTGTCACTTGCAAACAAAAGCCAGGTTTTTATTCAAAAAACATAGTCTTAAATATAAATATTAAAATATCCTTACCTTTCACGAATTCTATTTCGGCGTAAAAAAAGCTGAGAAAAACTATGATAACGGAAGTATTTTTCATATTTTTATTCTTCTTGTAATTTATTTTTAAATGTTGAAACGAATACCAAAATGTTTGTTATTCATTTGTCATTCAAAATATAATTCATTTTTTATTCCAAGGAATTTTGTTCATGGAAACAATGGCTTAATCAAACGTTTGAATGCACAACGCATCATCACTTACTAAGTTAATAAAAGAAAATTAATTACACAAATTCTACAAATTTCTAATCGGAAAAATAAATTATTTTCATAGGACTTGATAATTTCAGTTTGTAAACAACTTTTTCTTTCCAGAAAAAAAGAAAACGTACTCTCAAAACTCGCAACTCCAATGACTTTAAGAAAAAAATCTTTTTTTGTCAACGTTGACTTATTCCAATCAAAACAAAGAATGTGAAGTTGAACTTGACGGCAACTTTAGAACGTGAAACGATATTCCCCTATCACATTCGAAAGTGCAATAAGTGAGGAATTCAGATTACAGAGACATCTGGTGGGAGTGATTTTTACCTGAAAGAGCAGAAAAAACATACCTACTTGCATTAAAACTATTCTTCAACAAACTTGCGCTTGTCAAAAACTGTACAGGTTTACTTTTCTTTGGCAGTTAATAAAAACACAAGACGATTACACAGTTTCGTATTAAATTAATACATCTGTCAAAAAATGTTATGTTAAGCCTGAAATATTTTATGGTAAAACGTGAAGAGATCAAAAAATACTTTTCTTTTCATGTTCTTAAAAAACTGTGTAGAATTAGTATTTCTAATTATATCTCAGTCATCTAATCAACGTACATCATATTTATAGCCTTTATTAAGCAGATTTTGTTCGCTATTTGATTCATTATTTAATGATAAATTTAAGAACCATTCTTGAAAATCATGTTTTCCAAAACTAAGGAAATTATTTTATATAGTTAAGATTTGGATAACAATCAACAATTTATTTTTTATATTAAGATCTAAGAAAATAATAATATTGTTTTTGCTGGTAGTCTGATTTCTGAAGAAAACATGAATTGTTTGTATTGTTGATTAAAAAAATGTTGATTAAAAAAAATTGTTGATAAAAAAATTCATTAAAATTATTGATTAAAAAAATTTGAAAAAATTGAACGAATTGTTGATTTAAATATATTAATATTATTTTTTTTCAATAATGAATAATAAAGGAAAAATTTATTATTCTACACAGAATAAAGGATATTTTACGTATAATTGTCATCTTTATGATTAATCATTTTTAGTATAAAAACTCTGATATCAATGAAAGAATTTATAGATATTTAAAATAAAATGAACTTTAAGAGTTAAACTAATACTAGTAATAGTTGCTGTTATTTGCTTGCTCTGAGAATCGGAAAATATTGAATCCAACACTATATTCAGTCCAATGCAATTACGAAATTTCACCAATCAATTTTCCAAGAAATTCTTGCATTTTATTTTACTACTAGCTTTGAACACCTCACCCAATTCTGAGTTTACGGCTATCAATGCTCAACTCCGTAGCCTCCCGATTCAGAAGACAAGGGAACTACTGAATCAAGCATTGAGATAAACTAGCCTTCGTGGAAGACTTTTTGTTGGAAATAATCTACATTTACGTTTCATGGAAAGGAAAATCACAAAAACTCCCCACAGAAGTTCTTCCCCTAGCCAGCCTTATAAGGCAAAGGATTCTAACCTATGATCCGTCTACCACTGAAGAAATTTTATGTCAGCAATATAGTCGGTGTGATCTGGGTGCGGAATTTGTATCGACCAGCCATCGCTGGGATTTGAACCCGGTTCACCTCATTAAGAGGCTTTCTTTCTAACTCCTGAGCCGCCGATTCTCAGCGAAGTGGTTTATTTTATAACCGTCGTTGAACAGTTGATCCAATTTTGGGTTTACGACTAAAAGTTCAACTCCGTTGTCATTTTAAACCCAATCCAGAAGACAAGGAAACTTCTGGATCAAGTACTGAGAGAAATTTTGCCTTCGTTTATAACCTTTTTATGGAACTAGCCCGCATTGGCGTTACATGGGGAGGAAAACCATGAAAACCTCCCACGGTTAGCCCGACGGCAAGGGGATTTTTACCCGTGATGCGTCTACCACTGAGGATAATTAACGCCAGTCGGTGCAAGCGGGACACAGAATTCGTATTGACCAGCTATCGCTGGATTGAAAATGTTATTAAAATGTTTATTAGAATTCAATAATTTTATATCATAGTTTAAGTTTTTTTCCTACTCCGACTGGCAATGATCACTGTATCTTACTTTATTTAAATTTTGAATTAGTTTTGATGTAATTTAATGGGGTTTTTTTTCCTCATTTTTTCGAATACTTCGAAGAAAATCTGCATTAGATGACGATAAATAGTAACAGTCGGTACTAAGCAGTATCCCCTCAATTAAATTTAGAAAATAATCAAATATATATACGCAATGATCAATAAGAACTCATTAATCAGCGATTCTATTACAAACTTTCATTTAATATCAGTCTTCGAATCCTTTCAAGAAATTATCTTTTTTTTGATATCCTGGATATTCTTGTTAGTATGAATAAAAAAATCGAATTAAAAAAAATACGCTATTGAATGGGGGACACCCATTAAAGCAAAGAAAAGAAAAACTATTTGGAAAAAAGAGGTCCTTTTTTAAAGTCGGTAGGGCTTTGATATTGCTTAACTAAGCGAAATTCCCTAGATGGGAAAAATTGCTTCAAAATGGGATTTTTCAAAGACTCAAAGAAGTGGCGATCCCTTCATTTAGAAAAGTTTAGTAATCTTCGCCTGAAATTACATTTTAGAGATTGGTTTCGAGATAGGAAACTTGGGGAGGGGGGGAAAACCGCTGAGTCATAATATCGGGGTATTTTTTATGAGGGGGAATGGGGAAATTTTCTCAGGTTTAATAGGAATCGTTAATTTTTATTTTTGTTAAATCTGATAATTGAAAGTAATTGTTCATTATTAGTTTAATACATATATTTAACTGTTAATTCGTTTTTGAGTATTTTTTCAGGCGTGCATTATGGCTGGATTCTTTGAAACAGGTAATGGAAAATAGAGGTACAATTTTCTTTGGTTTCGGTTATTAAATTGTAATTGTCATTTGTTTTTTTGTTTTTTTTTATATAATTTTCATAGACCTTATAGGAATAATTGAGTTTTATATTTTAAATCAGATGATTAAAAATATATATATATTTTTATTTCAATTGGTTTTTCTTTTCTTGACGTTTTAAAACGTTTTATAGGAATTAGTTATCATTAATTCTTTTTTTTAAACAGATAAGGGAAAATAAGAATTTATTACAGGTATACTGTTAGAAATTTTATTCTAAAATCACAAGAACAAATATCGTTCAAGTTCCATATATCGTTAGAGAGGAAAAATATTTTACTTTATTGTTCTATGCTGCTATATATGCATTAATGAAAGTTTCATTATCCAAAAATCCAGTGTCACCAATTTGGAATCACAGGACACTGAAAACTCTTCAAGAGTTCAAGGAATGGAGATAATACTGTCGCGTCGCAACACTCGGATTTGAACCCCTGTTCAGCCGGTTAAGTTATTGACAGATTAGCATTCTCGGCTATAGTATCTACCATCCTACGCGGAACTAAATGGTTTCATCTAGTTTACTTGGATTAATTTTTGATTTTTTAACCATATTGCGTGAAAGTAGGCAATAAATAATTTTACTCATACTAAACTTTCTGAATATAATCTTTTTTATGGTAATTTAGCTGTTCAGGTTGAATACGTGGTTAAAAAAACAATTAAATAAATTGCTATTTAACCTTTTTTTCCGAGATTGCTATTTAACCATTTAAATTTATTCACGAGTAAAACTGCGTACTCATTAAAAACTTAAATTTATATAAGAATCTTTTTCATGCAACTAGAAAAATTTTTAAAAAATGCTGGTTTTAAAATGTTTTATTTTATTTATAGTAAATTAAAATTTATAAAAAGTATGCTTTCAAAAAATGTTTTACAGTTTTAATCTATTAATGTTTATGTCATAATTTTTAAATAATATTACGTATATGAGAGATGTTATAATTCAGCTGAAAGATTTTAAAAAAGTTAAACGCAAAATAATTTTTCTTAAAAAAAACTTTCAATAACTAAAGCTATGCAAGATTAAATCCAAAATAGGGTCTCACAATATTCTCAAAATATTGTTTTTATACAAATTAATTATTAAAACACGTGGGGCAATATAGTGACAGGGCACACTTTTTCCATTTGTGAAGTTTTTTATCAAATTGCTTTTTAGTATTGTTTTCTGCTAGATAATTTACAAGAGCGAAGTACACAGACACAACTTAATGAATAAATTAAAATTGTAATGAATGTTACCTGAACGTTTTGGTAAAATAACTTATCATTACATTACACCAATTCTTAAATAAAACTCTTAAAAAACACTTCATATAAGTTGGTCCGTAATATTATATTTCAAATAATGCTTCTTTTTCTTAACACCATTGATAAATTAATTTTTGTACTATCTTTTTTTTTAATTTTATGTTGAAAAATTAATTATCGTGAGCTTAAAATACTTTTTAAAATCTGCCTCTAAAAATTGCTGTAGGCTCAAATGAATTTCTATTTATGATGTTCTTTTTAGAATCACTTTTTTGTATTAAAATGTTAATTTTTTTTTAAAAAAAAATCATTTCTTCAAAGTTTATAAAAAAAAAAAATAGTCTCAAAATAAGTATATCAACAAACTAGATCAGAAAAAAATAAATTGAAAAAATATGAAAATACATTTTTCCGCTTCTAAGCATACTCTTTAATAACTGAAACAAAAATACTCATTTCTAACAAAACCTGATGAAGCATTTTTTAATTAAAATTCAGCTTTATTTAAAACGCAGTAAAATGAACTGGATTAAATTTTCTCTACAGATTTTATAAAAACTTCGGTTGTAAATATTTCATATGACCATTAAGGAAAAAAGAAAGATAAACACACTTTGCCTTGATTACATCTCGTATCAGGATGATATTGAGTATGCTAAGATAGAACGTGTTTTAACTTGCTCCTTAAAGTTTGATTAAATCAGCAGGAAATCTTTTTACTACCGAGTATCTAATTATTTCCACCCTTATCTTTTATTTTAAAATTTTTGTATTTTTCCTTGTTTTAACACATTTTTAATGTATTTTATAACAAATTTAATTTTGAGGGTATATGTTACGTGTATACACTGAAAGAAAGTGTTAAATTTACAGAAAAAACTTTCAGCTGGTGTGCAAGCATAAAACCGTTTATTTCACAGAAAAATGCTGTTATTTAAAAACGGATGACTATTTTTAAACAGATAAGTAATGTTATTTGAACAACAACAAAAAACAAAAAAAAAACTTTAAATCCATAACGTTCATAATATTTCTTTAACACGAAATTACTCCATACCATGACAATGACATTTTGTGGTCTGTGCAAGCCGAGAGCAGAATTCATGGCCGAGGCCTATCATGGCCGAGATTCGAACCCGGGTCAATTCATTGGGAGATTAGCGCTCTTTCCACTGATTCATGACAGCTCCTTTATTTGATTATGAAAAAAAAATTCAACTGTCTTTATCTTAAAAGTCTTTATTAAATCATATTTAAATTTAAAAACTTTTGAAACACATTGGCCCTCCCTTAAAAAAATATTTTAATCATCAAGTAGACAGATAGTAATCTAGTAGAGTAGTAGAGTATTCGACAATGAAATCGAATCATAGTTTTATTGACACGATGTTTAAAACAATAAAATAATTATTGAAAAGTAAGAGCAATTATAGAAAATGATCGTAAAAAAATTTGAAAAACAAATAGAAAAAAAGTTATTTTAAGGTCAACAAAACTGCTCGGCAAAATCTGGAATTTGAGTTGACAGTAATGATTCCGTTAAAATTAATAATTATATATTGGTCACATAATATGAGAAAAATGTAACAAATATTGTTTATACAATATGTGATAAAACTTGGTAAATTTGACAAAATTTAATAATTCTATAATGATACCTGAAAGCATGGTATAAAAACCATTCTTTCAAGTTTTGCATTTTTTACTCAATGAGTGGTAATAATAACTATAATTTTAATATCCATAATTTCTTGTACACTGTTACCAAATGAACGGAAACATTACTAAATGAATGGTTTAAATCTGTGATTCCCAAAGTGGTTTATATCGACCCCAGGGGTCGAGGACAACTTTCAAGGGGTCCATGTCAAGTTGAAAAGAAATTGGGGTTCCACGAAATGAAAATGGGATTTCAACGATAGTGGATCTCATATAAGCAGGTCGTGACTTTAATTTTGGCACTTCATGAATGGAATAATCAACATATACTGATAGTTTCTATTTACTTACATTATTTTACCCTATAATATAACGAAATATATCTCTCTACATAATTTATAAAAGTAGCTATGAAATGAAAAAATTATTAAAATTTCTGTTATTAGGATTATTTTCTGATATATAAAACTGAATTATTATAAACTAGCAGTTGCCTGCACCTCCGCCCGCTTACGTTTTTATTTTCTCTGCGTGTAAGGTTTTATTTTGTAACAAAAATATTTATTTTGTTTTCCGCGGTAAATTGTAGCCTAGCCTGTGTCAACTATTTAGCTAGCTAGACCTTCAACTTCATCTGCGCACAAGATCACGGAGATTTGTTGCTTAGTTTTCACGTGAAAATGTAATAAACAGACCGACAATACACTACTACGGTTTTGTATACAAACTTATTTCCGCAATTATAATAATAGTAGTGGAGTAGAGTTTTATAGTGGACTATTTTCTTCCATTTACATATTAATTAAATTAAATTTGTATGTTTCATAAAATTGTGAAAGTTGTGGGCATTCCCTTTGTGGTCGCAATACAATTTGAACTTTTGAAAACTTGCACATATACTTATCCCGTATTATGGAATATTGCGAGAAAGTTAATTGCTTTTCCATCTTAATACCTAGTGGAAAGGTGTTTCAGGGCAGTAGCCAATCTCCTAACAAAAAAACTAATCTAAATTGATGCCAAGTGTTGATAATTTATTATTAAAGCATCAGGTTCATCCCTCCCACTAAAACCATTTATTTATTGTTCAGTTATTTTACAATACAGATATTAAATTTTAATTAGGTTCGTTTTAATTTGAATTTAATTAATAAATGTATAAAATTAACATGTGTTTTTTTCTTTAGTTTTTCACACTACTCTTCACTACAGTTAAAAATTTAAATCTTTCACAGTGAGTAGCACTATACCAGCTGTCAAAAATACATTTGAAGTTGATGAATTTACAAAAAATCAATATCAGGTAAGCAGGGAGTCTACCCAAAACCGAAAAACTTGGCAAGAGGTCTACGAGATAAAAAGTTCGGGAACCATTGGTTTAAATACAGTATACTTTGGTATTATTAACCAGAATTATAGTTTGTTTGTTTTTTGACCAAAAATGTAATCAGCATTCAGTAAGGTAATTTTACCAGACTTTTGTTTTTGCTTGCTGTATGAAAGTTATGTATATTTTGTAATTCAAATAAAAAAATAGCATTCTTTAATTTAAATATTTACACTTGAGACAATATTATCAATAAAGTACTAGAAGATAATATTTCCAAAAAAAAGGTTTTATCTGAAAAATATCTCACTATTTACCCATGTTCCTATTCTTAAAAAGATATATTAATTGATAAATCATTGACCTCAAAATAATGAAAAAGAAACATATCGTTCTTAAGCTTACAGGAACCAAATATTTTTAGATGTTTTTGGTTGGATTCTCGATAAAAACACATGATTGATGAGAATCCGAGATTTTTGTTTTTATTTTTGATTGAAAGAATAACCTAAGAATTCATTTTTATGACTTAGCTTCCCTGGAATACTTTTGGAGCTATGATAAATTTCTTTGCTACTCTTTAAAAATAATAGTTAATGGTGATAATATTTATTCAGATAAATGCAACATAATATTTTGCGCGCTCTATAAGTTTTGAGATAACAAAAATATTTATGTATGTTAACTTTTTGTTTTGTAAAAATTAATTTATATTTGTGTGATTCTCGTGAATCTAATAAATGTTATTATTTTTGATGAATTGTGCTGTCAGTTAAGAGTTTAATTTAGTTTTTAAGATCTTGTGGTAAACGAAAGAAATTGCTTGCAATTTGATTTACGACTTTTTTAATTTCATGACTTCAAATGAAATTACTGATAATTTTTAAATGAGATTCTTAGTCTTAAAAAAATCCTTTATTTTTATAAATTTCTTTAAATTTTACTGATGAATTACACTTTTTATTAGAAATTAAGGAATTGATGAAATGAAAATTTAAATAAAAATAATAGATAATTATAGCCTATAAACTACTTCATACTGTAACTAGCCTATAATCAACAGCAGCATCAACAATTGGTAAATTCCATCAATAACAAACATTTTCCATGACAGGGATTTTAGCTCCATCTGTTGAAACATATTTGACCTTAAATTAGAAACTAGAGAAGAAACATTTCTGCTTTTTAACATCAACAATTTTCTGCGAAATTTCATTTGTATTTTTTATACTTAACTATTTCCTTTAACGAATTTTTGAAAAACTGTCTATTATAACTTATTAAGGACATCCCATATCTCTTTCTAAGTTTAGAAAAGAATTTTAATCAAAGTATTTCGAGCAAAAAAAAATATTTTCTCAAAAATTAAATAAAAGTTTAAAACTAACTTACGAAAAGTTAAGATGCGTATAAAAAAAAACTATTCCATTCATACAATAGTTACGATGAAGTTGTGAAAAATGAAAGACCTTAAATTGAAAACTTCGATTTTAATAAACATGGAGCTATAACTTCTTTTTATTTGACGCCTTTCAACTTTCATTCGACTTAGAGTAACTCAATTTCGCGTTCTGAAAATGAAATAATTTTGTCTTTTCTAACATTTTTTCTTTATTCTTGATTTAATAGAAAGTCACTCATTTATTTAGTTTTGTTTGTCATTTATTTCTTAAAACTAAGGTGTGCAGGATTGAAAGATTTTTTTTCTCAAAAGCAACTTTGAGTTTTAAAAAAGTTTTCTATGTTATGTTAGTTAAAAGAAATTAAATAATGTCATTTTTAGTTTGTGATGTTTTCTACTGTCAATGTTGCTTTTTCTTTGCCATTAGCTAAGACATTTTTGACATTTGTAAAATCAGTGTTGTGAAAGTATTGCCTTTTAAAAAAAGGAAATAAGATACTTTTTCTCCATTAAATTTTCACAACTAAGAGATGTATTAGATATTCTCCAATTATTTGAAATTAAAATATTGAAGTTATATATAGTTTAATTTATCCATTAAAAAGTTTCTAATTTTGTTATTTTAACTGTTCTAAGCATTGAAATTTACTCAATTTTGCTTTCAGTAGCATTGTAAAAAACGTTGTCATGAGCTTTAAGACTTTTTTAAGGAATAATCAGAAATTTTTAAGATTCTGGAAAAGAGTTTTAAACTTAATTTTGTTTATTAAATCTTCTTTTTCCATTAGAATGACAGCCTAGTACAAACCAGAGTCATCCCAACTATCAGGAGGTAGATTTCATATCAATTGATGCTCATGTTTTAAAAACTTTTCCACAGAATCAATCCATTTGGTGTTAAGTCTTTACCTTTTTTGATTGCCAAAAGTCAGCTTCTTAACTGGGTCACCATCAATCATTTCTATAGATGCGACCCAACCATTTATAGGATTCAATAATTTAAATTATGTCTGGTTGTTAGAATGTATATTTCTGAACTGTAATGAATCCATCAAACATAGTTTTCTTTAACAGTTTTGAATATGGCTCTGAGTAATTAATATTCAGTACAAGAATGCAAAAAAATTTTGCAGTTTGGGAAAAATAAATACTCAACAGCTAATATTAAAAAGGAGAATTATCGTTAAAATTTAGCAGTGTAATTAATAAGAGGAGTTGTACACAAAAGTGGGTTAATAAATTAAATAATAATAGTAAATATAAAGTAAATAAATACAATGCCCACCCTTATATGTTATGTATGACGATTCAACTAATGTTTTTTTTTTTTTTTTTTTTTTTTTTTTTTTTTTTTTTTTTTAAATTTACCGACCCATAGGCTAAATACACCCATTGGGTACAATGTAAAAAAATATCCTAGATGATTGTCCGTTAATAAAAGTTATTAAACATTAGAAAAGCTTAATAACCAAAAATTAGAGAATTTTCGGAAGAATCTATTGAGCTAGAATTTTTGCGATTGTGGACAAATCACATTTATTATGTTTATTATGTATATGCATACAAACAGAAACAGTTTTAAAAATCATTTTTCTTTTCAAAGCCACCTTATTTAAAGTCTCAATAAAATTAATTATTGCTTCAAATTTATAATTAATTATTTTAATCTTAATAGGTTCTACATGCTTTAATGTCTGCATGCTAACATACGAAACACGTTAAATTTTTTTACTTCTTAACAGAACACTTAGAATCTACTATTTATTCCAAACCCGTAATGGAATTAACAAAATCACATTTCAACATGCAAAATCTAAAAAATTTGTTAACACGTAAACACTTAGCATGTTTTAAAATTAAATTTAACCGACCAATATAAAGCTATTCGTTTATTTTAAAAACAATTTTAATGAGTCGTTTTTTTTAATAAAAACTAATCTTTTTTTATTTATTTTTTTTTTCAAAAATATTTTTAAAGAAGTATAATATTTTTTTTTCATCATTTAAAAAAAAATTCTAGTATCAGTTTGTGTTGAATTTATTATTTTGCTACAACAATCAAATTTAGCAATTTACTATACTCTGCTTACTTTCTAAATAACAAATATTTTCTGAATTAAAATTTTTCTTGGAAAAAAAATTCCTTCCTATTTTTCTGTAATAGAGTTCACGACATTTAACGAATAAATCCTTTTTCGCTTTGCAGGAAATGCTAGATCCTCGCAATTGCTGAACATCGTAGTTTGAAAATTACTTCCTTAAATCTCTCAATAAGCTCATATTATTCCGAAATTAAAGAGTACGTATAACTGATTATGCAAAAACTCATGAATATTAAACTTCGTTGATGAAAATCTATCTTTGCTGAACTAGATATTGGCGGTATAAGGTGGTTATTACTCTATAAATGTTGGGTTACGAACCATAAGATTCTCGCTTTTGTTTCCCTCATTAAGGATCCACCCTAAAGGTAAATGAAGATAAGTCACGAAAGTGAAGTAAATTAAATGGGGAGGGAAAATAATGGATGTTTTATCATTAATTTTTTTTAAAACTTGTTCTGTTTTATTTTTAAAAAATTCCACTTTTTATATTAAAATAAATTTAAAAGTTTAAAGAATTAAAATCGAACATCACAATAAGATGCAATATTTGAGATACGATGTAATATCTGTGAAACCAAAAAACAGCATTCACATTCATGGTCAAAAATAAAATTTTAACAGATTAAAAAAAAATCACTATCTCTTTAACCCAGTTTGCTTACATTTTTATTAAATATGGCTCCCAGATATTATAATATCAATTCTTAAATTATTATTTTCCTTAAAATGTCACGCGTAAATACGAAGTTACGCGTAAATACGCGTAACTTCGAAAAACCCACAGACATGAATAATAAAAAGTTTACTTACATTTTAACTTCGAGATAGTTAAAAAAAAGCATGCTCTAAGCAATTTTGTCTTGATTTTAGCACATTTTTTTTATCAAATGAAACGAACTAAAAATTGATTCCTATTCAATCTATTATAGCATTTGGTCTAATACGATTTGTTAAAAAAATCTGCGTGCTAAAACTCAATTATGTATTTCGGTTTTAAAAAAAGTGCTAGGTTATGGTAGGATAAAAACCGGAACAGAATAGATATACCAGTCAAGAAATCAATAATATGGAAAATGTATCGTTCTGTATTCAAATATTTCTTGGATTTTGTCTTTGATATCCTTTGCTTTCAAACTGTCTTTTGACTTGGCAGAAAAACTTTGATTTATTCGATTTCTGAGTCTAGAATATTCTTAAACTAAAAAATGTCATAAAAAGAAGATGCATATTATTTTTCCAGTTTTAAATTTTTGAAAAATTTAAGTAATTGAAATCGTTTTTTGGCTTGACATAAATTAAGCTAAAAATATATAATTAAACATTTTTTTTACATATTTATATATCTATTACTTCATTTTGTCAGTTTATTCTTAGTTGTTATCTTTCTTCAAAAAAGGAGATATTACTTTTGTTCTTAAATACTTTTTGCTTAGTCATTAATTCAAAACATTTAAAATAGAGATTTAATCATCAGTAAAAGAAATTATATTTTGTCGTATGTAAAAATAAACATATATTTTCTTTTATTCAGGTTTTTTCGTGCTTTTCGCTTTTGTTTAAGCTAAGAAAAATCCATTGCATGTCACATTGGTTAATCTGTCGTTATGTGGAAGCAGGGTTCAATCCGCGATGGAGGATTGAATTCCAGTTTTAGTTCAATAATTAAACTAGCAAAAATCCGTTACAATGTCACATTTGTTAATCTATCGCTGTGTGGGAGCAGGATTCAATCCGAGATGGAGGATTGAATTCCAGTTTTAGTTCTAGGAGTGAACTAGCAAAAATCTGTTACATTGTCACATTGGCTAATCTGTCGTTGTGTGGAAGCAGGGTTCAATCCGCGATGGAGGATTGAATTCCAGTTTTAGTTCAATAATTAAACTAGCAAAAATCCGTTACAATGTCACATTTGTTAATCTATCGCTGTGTGGGAGCAGGATTCAATCCGAGATGGAGGATTGAATTCCAGTTTTAGTTCTAGGAGTGAACTAGCAAAAATCTGTTACATTGTCACATTGGCTAATCTGTCGTTATGTGGGAGCAGGGTTCAATCCGCGATGGAGGATGGAATTCCAGTTTTAGTTCAATAATTAAACTAGCAAAAATCCGTTACAATGTCACATTTGTTAATCTATCGCTGTGTGGGAGCAGGATTCAATCCGAGATGGAGGATTGAATTCCAGTTTTAGTTCTAGGAGTGAACTAGCAAAAATCTGTTACATTGTCACATTGGCTAATCTGTCGTTGTGTGGGAGCAGGGTTCAATCCGCAATGGAGGATTGAATTCCAGTTTCAGTTCAATAAGTAAACTAGCAAAAATCCGTTACAATGTTACATTGGTTAATTTGTCGTTGTGTGGGAGTAGGGTTCAATCCGCGATGGAGGATTGAATTCCAGTTTCAGTTCAATAATTAAACTAGCAAAAATCCGTTACATTGTCACATTGGTTAATCTATCGCTGTGTGAGAGCAGGATTCAATCCGAGATGGAGGATTGAATTCCAGTTTTAGTTCTAGGAGTGAACTAGCAAAAATCTGTTACATTGTCACATTGGTTAATCTATCGCTGTGTGGGAGCAGGGTTCAATCCTCGATGGAGGATTGAATTCCAGTTTTAGTTCAAGGAGTGAACTAGCAAAAATCTGTTACATTGTCACATTGGTTAATCTATCGCTGTGTGGGAGCAGGGTTCAATCCTCGATGGAGGATTGAATTCCAGTTTTAGTTCAAGGAGTGAACTAGCAAAAATCTGTTACATTGTCACATTGGTTAATCTATCGCTGTGTGGGAGCAGGGTTCAATCCTCGATGGAGGATTGAATTCTAGTTTTAGTTCAAGGAGTGAACTAGCAAAAATCTGTTACATTGTCACATTGGTTAATCTATCGCTGTGTGGGAGCAGGGTTCAATCCTCGATGGAGGATTGAATTCCAGTTTTAGTTCAAGGAGTGAACTAGCAAAAATCTGTTACATTGTCACATTGGTTAATCTGTCGTTGTGTGGGAGCAGGGTTCAATCCTCGATGGAGGATTGAATTCCACTCTCAGTTCAATGAGTATCAGCTTGATTTCAAATAAATTAGGCTGGTGCACCTTACTGATCAACTTCCCAGATCATTCAGATGATCTAGGATCCCAATGTCCAAACTTCCTTACCCCCTTAATGTAGAATCGTTATTAAACATATTTTCCATATTTTTCTATGATATTGTATTACTTTAAGTCAAAATAAGTGATAGGTTCGAATAAAATATGTATTTTTTTAAATTGACTTTAAAAAATAAACGTTGAATAAATCCCAAGCAGACCAATGTCTTCTTATCAAATTTAGAGGTTTAAATAATATTCAGACCAAATCTTAACGTTTCACAAAGAAAAAAATCATAATTTTTATGAATTGTTAATTTAAGAATCAACAACGTAGACAATTTAAAGAGTAATTATGTTTTAAATCAAAGCTTTTTAATATTCTATATAGCCCATCGCAGCAATATTAAATCTTTTTGAAACCGTTTTAAAAAATATTTGTATGTTTTTCAATTAAGGCAAGGTCTAATCGCTTTTTTTTCGAATGCAGAATTTTTCTATTGAAATCATTTAAATGGTTTACTCTTATCTCTCTAGTTGAATAGTGGCATCTTTCTCTAAAACTTATGTTTACGATGTTTTAAATTTGAATAATATGAATCTTCATACTGTCATGATCATAACATTACAGAGTATAATACAAGCTTATTACTGAATGTTTTTAAAACTCATTGTAAATTATGTTTATTCACTGAAAATAATTAACTCATTGTTAGTCTATTGGATGAATAAATTGCCAATTAGTTAGACTATTTGTTGAATGGTAAAAAATAATAATGATTATCTATTCGATTTTTCAAAAAGAAAAAAAAAAAAAAAAAAAAAACGTGGAAGGTGCACCCCCTCCCCCAAAAAAATTATCATTTTCATAATATACTTTAATCTGTTTCTTTTTTTTCTAAAAATAATTTCAAGCAAAAATTGTGTATTTTCTCTTTAACTTGTAAATATTTTTACTTGGACGGATAAACTATTAAAATAATTTTCGATTTTATCAAAATAGTACTGTAAAAATGAGCTTTAAACTTCATTTCTTAAAATCATCTACTCAAAGACACGTTGAGTAGTTACTATCTTTCTCTAAGAGGTAAAACGTTGTACGGCAAAACGCGTCATGTTTTGTTAAAAGGAGTGGAAATTGTCGTAAATGGGGCAAAAAATTTAAATATTGCTATCCAAACAAGTAAGTAGGTTATGTTTCCAATGCATTTTCCCCCAAAATCAACCGAAACTAAATATGAGAATATGGGACTATTAGTTTAGAAGTTATAATGATTTTCTCAGTGAAAAGTATAATGTTTGTCCTATAACTATTTCGCATCTGTCACTACATGAGTAAAGTTTTCTTTCTTATGCATTTCTTCTTCATGAATCAAATTAAATCAAACAGAGAGTTATAATTATTCCAAGATTGTGTTTATTTCAAGATATAGACATATAAGATGACCACAACCCCACAATTAGACGGCAACATAGTGGTATAAAACGAAGATAATTAACATATACGCGTGCCAACAAAGATAATCAGGAAAAAAGCAACAAGCTAAGAGTGAAATAAAATTTTAAAAAAATATTATTTGTTTTATTAAATTCAAAGTGATAATAAAGTTAAAACAGCAGTGAAATTCGAGACATTACGAGAGCAATTTCTCACACTTTTCCTATAGTGTACCTATCTTCCCAACACGCTATACGCACTTTCCCCATTGTTGCCTACCTTCTTCACACGTTATGCCCACTTTCCCTGTTCTGTGGCCTGTCTTCCCCATACGCTAAACAAACTTTCCCCATAGAGTGCCTGCCTATCTTCTCCACTCGCTGTAACCACTTTCCCCATAGAGTGCCTGCTTATCTTCTCCACTCGCTGTAACCACTTTCCCCATAGAGTGCCTATCTTCCCAACATGTTATAACACAATAATAAAATAAACGCTAAAAATAGTATTTTAATGCCAAAAAACCCTTCCAATTATAAACACTATTAGTCCATTGACCTTTTATTTGGACAGTCGGATTAAATTCAGCACAAAATATACTAGATAGGTCATACAACTTTTTACCCTTGACTAAGAGATGGGTGCTCAACTTTTTTTAAGCTTTTGTTGCAGCTTTACTTGTTTTTTTTCCCATTTGTGTTATCTGGGCAGTATAGTTTTGCTATTCAACAAAAAACTGTACTATTTCAGTCTCAAAATTTAATTCTCCTAAATGAAATATATTTTACTGTATATGTTTCAGAAAAATTATATAATTTTATTTTATTTTTCTGTATATTTATTAGAATATTATTTCTACGTAACTTATTTTTGTCGTAAATATATTAATTTTAAAAGATATACGATTAATTTATATTGAACATGTAATGAATAACTATTTTTATTAAAAAATTAAATAAATTTTTTGAACTTAAATAAAAAATTTTACTTTAAAATATTTATTAACTGAAAAAGAATTTTTTATTTGGATTAATTTTCATGAAAAATGTACTTTTTAATTCTTTTAAAACATAAATGGAATATTAGTTCAAACATATTAATAATTCGCTTAAATATATTTTAAAACTGAAGTATAGAAATTATTGTTTATAATTTGGAAAATAAAATGTTTTTTTACATCGCTTTAGTAATTTGGCAAGATCAGATATTTAAATATAATTGAAGATCCTCTTCTTTGCAATATCGTTTTTGTTCACATTTTTTAAAAAGTTTTTGGAACATGAGAAACACTTTTTTTTATTTATTTACTTATTAATGAAGTTTTTATTTACTATATGACATTAACTGTCGCATAAAAAAAATGTGACTTTTTGTTAATGGCTAGGCAGGTGCAAAATTTATAAGTTAACATTTTTTCAGTCATTAACTAAAATAAAAATAACATTCGAAACTTTAAATCTAATCAATAAGTATTTTCTTTCATTCAATCAATAATTACAAACATTTTTCGCAAATCAATTTAATCGACAATTAAATCAATTTTTAAGTAAAGAAATTGAATTACGTTAATAATTTCAAAATTGAATGCTCTCAAATTTATAAAAACTGATACAATTGCAAGCATAACATGTTTTTCAATGCATTGCTCATGCATTAACGTCGTTGGAAATGAATCGAAATTTTATTGGTTTCTTAATATTTTGAGTAATTAACATATTTTACATTTCTGTTTAAATACATATTTAATTAAAATAATTTACAAATAATTTAATCAAGTACATTAATCAGTAAAAATGGATGTTTAGAAGCTTCTACTAAAAGGTAAATACAGTTGTTAAATTTCTTCACCAAATCAAAAGTTTGAAAATATTCTATAATGAAAATGAAGTTACTCGTTCAGCTATTTAATTCTAAGCATTAAATGGCTTTTAATTTTACAAACAATTTACTTGCATTTTTCTGCTTTACCAACTTTCAAGAAAATTCATTTTATGTAAAATGTAATTAGCTTTTAAAGGCACTTAAAATAATTGGTGTTTTGAATGTTCATCAGTCCTTTTATATATAAAAATGCTTTTCTCCATAATTTTACGGAATAGTTTTTATTGGAGTATTGATTGACATTTATTTTATTAAATTTCAATTTATTTTCCATGAGTTCACTCTAACACCAAATATTATGAGATTAAATTTACTATTAATTACTTTACATTGATTTTACATCATTTTCATTTTAATTCATTTTTTTTTAATAGCGAAGAACACGTTTGTTTTATTTAAGGGGTAGTTTTGCTTGAAGTATGCATTGTTTTGTTGTTGTATGCCGTAAAGGCAAATGGGGTGCGCTTCTTCTTGTTTTCCAGAGTCGCTATCTATGGCCAAGAATTCGACTTCTGCCACCCACATACGTCTTAAACCGTTTATAGAGCGGACCCATGCATGCATCCATTAAATCATCCACAGATCGTAATTTTGAACTAAACCAGAAAACAATCAATCTCCAGTTCAGTGCCTCAGAGGTACTGTTTTGTTATTGGAACATGGAGGACTTTGTGACCCGACAGATTTCACACGCACCAGCCAATATTTACTATGCGGGGTCTCTTCGACCTGTGGAGATCAAACTCATGACCTTTTGGACTTGGGCCCAACGCCCTACCAACCAAGCTATCCCTGCGCGTATGCATTGTTCTTTTATAAAATTTTCCAATTTGTTTTCCATCAGTTCACTGAGGCAACAAATCTTCTGTGACTAAAATCCAACATAATTTGTGATAAATCCACTTTAAATTGTTCCTTTCTTTTCTTTGTAGTGGAAAATACCTTTCACTTCGTATATTCTTTTTACCGTGGGGAATACTTTTCTAATTTTTAAGGAAAAATTTTCTTTGAAGTATGAATTTCTTTCTTTATTTTTATACGATTCAAAACCTATTTTCCTTAATTTACCAAAGTGACTCCATAAGTGATATCAAATCTTATACAATTACATTAAGTGTGAATAGTTTTACATTTAATTCAGCCTTTTTTTTTTCTAATTATAGTCGTCTTTTTTTTCATTAAGAAGAACCGTTGTAACTTTCATTGGATCGTTTTTAAAACAGTATGAATTGTTTACTAAGAAATTTCCAAATCCCTTTGCCATTATTTCTCTTCAGTGGCAAGTCTTGTGTGATTAAATTCAGCATAAATTTATGTATCTCTCATTTTACATCGATTTTATATTTATTTTACATCATGTTTTTAATAGTCTGGAACAATCTTTTATCTTTATTAGATAGTTTTTAAAGAAGTAAGAATTGTTTTTGTTTTTTTTAATTTTCAAATTTATTTTACATAAATACATAATACACTTTTACATAAATACATAATACACTTACATAATACACTTAATAAATAATGCATGACAAAATCAAAATTTAATGAACTTGCATTCCTCTTTCTATTTTTACTTAACACCATCTGTTTCACAAAAAAAAATTATTTTTTAAAAACAATTGATCTTATTGTTTGTATATGAATCGTATATGACTGCAAATTTCTGCACATTTTTTTTTAAATTTATGAGTATGTGGCAAATAAAAAATGACACATATGATAACATCAGAAGAACAGTAATGATATCAATACCATTAGGAATTTAAAGGAAGTAATGTGGTCTATAACTGATTAATTAGTTCGTGAGAGTACATTTAAAATGAATTAGTCCATTTAAGAAGAAAACACTTAAAATAGATCAACACAAGGTAATACTTGTTGTACTAGGTGACTGTACCATTCTTGTACCCTGTCAGATAAAGTGCTGTTCAGTTGTCACACTTTGTACTCTTTGGATACTTCTAATCATTTCCTCAACAGCAAAAATGATTCATAGACAACCATTGAGTTTGCCTGCCATTGGATTTAGCAAGTTTCATATTGCATTGCGTTACTCAAAAAATCTTTACTAAAAAAGTTTCATTTCTCTCCCTCATAAAGTGTTCACCATAAATAGCAAACAATTCGAAAAAAATATCTGTATTACGTTAATCTTCTTCGAGTAAAAAATCTTACCATAACATATTGTTCTATCCTCCAAGATACGCATCCATCTGAGTAAGACTTTACATGCAGTTCCCTTGCTCTCATGTGAATTGGTAAATAAGATACGCGAAATCTGTGGTACGCTACTCTGGGGAATTTATAATTCTGAAAGGGGATGCTACCACCGTTGCTGTACTTTTAAGGCTATCACGCATACCCACTTTCAATTTGAGTAATTCTTATATAAACTGGCACCTGTACGAAGGATACTTTTACAACTCAATTCTCTCTAAAACCCGTTTGATAGCAATATGTATAAGCAAGTTTTAAATTGTCATTTACTCGAAATAGCAATGTTGTACTTACGAACTCAATAATTCAATAAAATTAAAGCTTATATACGCACATTTATAGCTTGTGGAGCCCCTATTGCATGTGAGAATCACTCTGCATAACTTTTTGTCCAATGATTACTTTTTTTACATACCAAATTACATTTTTGCTGTGAAAAAAATTTTATCTTTATTTATAGCATTATAAGTAAAATATAATAAAATATATATATTTTTTTTTTTTATTGTAAAGTATTTAATTTCAACTATTTGAAAGACTTACACGCTAAAAATTTTATTTAATTTTAGTTTCCTGTAAATGAAAGCAATTACACAGCTTAGGCATCGGGAATTAACAGGTCTCAAAATACTCCTTCTAGAACAAAAGGAAATCTTCAAAGACGATTTCGGGAGAATTTCTCTCGGTTTATTAGCTAAATGAGTGAAATGTTCGTTCGTGAAATCAACAGAACAACTCCTTACTCTGCAGTTGTCAGTTTCAGCGCTCAGAAAAATCAAACATTTGTTAAAGTTAGACGGGAATCTAGAAATTGTACAGTTGATAGTTTCCCGTTAGATATCCATTTAACAAGAATTTAGTCAAAGGATATTAATCCCTAACTGTAAATTAACTTTAGATTAAGATAAGTATCTTCTTAAATGAACCATTAAATAAAGACTGTTAAATATCCATGCAACATAAGTTCATTACAATAGGGACAATGCATCAATTTCAAACAATAAATACATTTAAATCCTGTTATAACGATAATTTAGTATAGTATTTGAAATTGTGACTGGATCAATTTCAACTTTGAATTGTGAATTGTTAATATGTAAAAGGCGACGCTTTGGTTGACTTAAGGTTGATCTAATAGGTCGAAGTGTGTCGACTGGCTCTGCTGCTTGCGGCCCTGGTCTTATGTGACATGCCGTAACTCTTGTTCATCCGCTTCTTTTTAATCGAAGCAAGTTGTGCTGCCCAAGCTCACGTGCTACTCGAGACCTTGTGTCGGTGAGTCTACAGTTGCTTTGTGTTCTCGTATAAGTTCCAAATTATTGTTGTTACTTCAGACTTGTCGTTAATAAGTAAATGCATAGATTTCATACTAAAACAACAATAAAAACGTCTTAAATAGAGTGCAATAGTCTCAGACATCACTGATAACACTGAATGTTGATTTCAACAGTATTATATGCAAGCAGCAGAGTAATAAATGTAATAGAGTGCAATAGTCTCAAACATCACTGATAACACTGAATGTTGATTTCAACACTATTATATGTAAGCAGAAATGTAATGAAGTGCAATAGTCTCAGATATTACCGATAGCATTGAATGTTGCTTTTAACAGTATTATATGTAAGCAGCAGAGTAATAAATGTAATAGAATGCAATAGTCTCTGACATCACTGATGACACTGAATGTTGATTTCAACAGTAAACTAATATAAATTAAAATATCTTCTATTTTGTCCATTTTTTTTGTATAAAACAGCCCATTAAAACGGAGAAAAAATGCATTTCCCTCAAAAAATAATTGTCTCAATAGAGGAAGGCTAATATTTTGACTTGTCATGAAAATATAATTTTTTTAATTTATAATATTAGTATTTTATAGTGACTAGAAAACTTTTCATAATAGCAGATTCCACGTTATATGCCGTATTAGTTCACTCTATTGTTAATTATTCGTATTTTTATTATGCGATTGAATTAGTTACCCTACTTTATAATTTTAAAATCCGAGTTTCCGAAAATGGCTGATATATAATATTTAATTCATGTTACTATCAATTAAATAGTTTATTGCTAAACCATGATAATCTGCCATCTCTTAGTTATTCTCTTCTTTCAATATTTATATTTTTTAAAAAAAACATTTTGTTTTTAAATTTTTGTTTTTAATCAGTTCCAGATGATATGAGACTTCTTTCTAACTTTGAGTGAAGGAGACAAACGTAACCAAATGTCTAAAGAGGTTTTACTTCTCGTCAGTATAAGTTTCACACCTCAAAGTATAATAGTGGCACTTCGTCTTTAAACCTGTTCCATAATAACTCCCATTGATTCCATAATAACTCCCATAACTCCCATTGTCGATTGAAAAAAAAGCTCGTTTGGAATTTTATTCCGTGTGAAAACGTTGGTTTTTATCTTTATTCAATTTCAAATTAATTCATTCATTTAAAAAAAATACTCTTTTTGTAACACAGATAATTACATATTTAAAATAATAAAACATCTGCTATCTATATCTTGATAGTGTGAAAACTCCTTGTATTTTATTTGGATTTTAAAATTTCAATTCGATATAATTTAAATTGACGCAACTATTTTATGTGATTTTTATTGTTTTAAATTAATTATATTTTCCACTTATTAATAATAAAATTTGCCGACATGGAGAGTATATTAGAATCAACATGTAATGTAATAATTTCTTTAAATTTAGAGTATAATAAACTTTAATAATGAGCTGCTCATATGATAATTAAACTATATATCCTTCATGTGATAAAATTATGTCTTCAGAAATGCATTTGAATAAATTCTTAAAGAATTTATTATCATTCTTTGTGAATCTATCAAAATTTAATTTATTCTAATGTTTAAATATTTCAATAGCTATTAAAGTTAACTGAATAAATTATTAAACGATATTCCAGAATAATTTTAGATGCTGCATACCCAGCAAAATTACAATAATTACACTAGATATTATAGATTGTATTCATTATTATAAATTATTGGTAGTAATGTAAGTGGAAAGTTGTTAATGGCTATGCATTAGCTGTTTTAATTAATCATTATAACCTCAATATAATAGCCTCAATATAATAGCGATGCAGACTGTAAAATATAGTCCCATTAAACTAATAATGCATTATATAAAGCTATCGTTACGTTTTAAGATACAGATTCCAAAGTAAATTGTGCTAAATTAATACTTATTAGTCAGAACTACTAGCTTATGCATCTATCTGTTAAGTTCTAGTAAATTTTGGAGTAGGACACAAATTATGCGTTCATAGAGCAAATATTTAAAACTTTATCTCCTATCTGATTGCGATGCTTTGTCTACGCTATGTATAAAACAATGCGCCAATAGCGACCGCATGTCACGTGGCTGATATTTCATGCTACTGGATATATGATAATGCTAAAGGAATCGCCATAATGCAATGGAAATCCAAATTTTAATTTTAAATACCTTAACATGTCCCTCAAAGATTAATCTTTTACTAATAACTAGAGCCCGGATTTTGATGACCTAAAAAATCTCAATTAATGCCCTTAAAAAGTGCAAAAAATGCCCTTTAAAAGTGCAAAAATTGCCCTTAAAAAATGCAAAAAATGCCCTTAAAATGCGAAAATTGCGCTAAAAACGCCTTATGACATGACTTAAATAAAGTAAAAATATTGAACTAAAACAATTATTTACTTTTTTAAATTATTATGAGTCATTTCAAAAAATATAAAGAAATACAATACTTGTTCTACGTTCATTAAAGTTTGAAAAATATGTTTTATATCCTAAAATAACAAAAAAAAGGAAAATATATTGACTCCAAAACATTTTCATTTTGTATAGAAACTTTAATGAATATAACAACTTCCATCTCATAATATTACTAAATATCAGAATTACATTGGATTATTAATATTTTTTTTAATATTTTGAAATGTAAACAAGCGTTTCTTGTCTGAAAGTTAATTTTTATACCTGAAGAAGCTTCTTTCAACGTCTACTGATGTTATTAGTGCGTACTTGAAAAAGACTGTCTCACTTACTGACAATTCTTCTTCAATTTGAAAAGATGTTGCTTCACCTGTTAATATCCTAGAGATTTTCTTCATTGTTTGGAAGCCAGTGTAATAATGAAAAATGATAAAAAATAATAAAAATTGGAAAAAATTAACAAAAAATTTAAAAAATGCTTTAAAATGCAAAATATGCCCCAAAATTCAAAGAAAAATGCCCTATAAATCTAAAAAAATGCTCTAAAGGACAAAAAATGTCCAAAAATGCAAAAAATGCAAAAAAATGCAAATGTCATCAAAATCCGGGCCTTACTAATAACCATTCTTTATAAAATAATAAGTAATAACTAATCAGTGAATCGATATTAATCAAAGCGCAATTATGCACGGAATTAAAAAAAGAACTAGACTGAAATAATAAAAAAAAAATTAATTACATTTATATTTTTATTTTTTAATATTCTTATTTATTAAAATTTTTATTTGCATGAAATAATACTTTTTAATTTCAAATTTTATTGTTCTTTCAGCGACTTTAAATTATTATAATAAGTAAAAACAAGCTTATGTAAAATCAATTAATCAAAAGAAAAATTATTTCATTTTCCCCCGTGTCCAGAAACAGATTATTTTGAGCACAGCTAACACAAAATAGCAAGGAATTACCCCCAATCAAGCAATTTTCCCTATAAAATGGTATTTTATTACACAATATGACGCTTTTTGCCTCACGCACAGTTGACTAACTTGAGTTTAGATTTGTAGAATAACCTGGGTGATAAAAGATTAGTCCCACGCTTGATCTCTTACCTGTTTTAATGCTATTAGGCTCCTCCCTACTTGACCCCTCCCTATCTTATCTAGTCCAAAAATGTAAATATGTGTTTATGTAATTATATTAGTTGTTTAATAATGTATTATGATTGTGAAGTTCGATAAATAAATAAACAAGGATTCCTGTGTTCGCTATACCTCTACGCGGTGTAATCTAGAGACTGTTTTCAAATAATACGAGTACCTACCTTGAAGTAAAGAAAAGGCTAAAAAAGAGGTTAAATGATAGCAGCCATAAATTAATAAAACAGTAATAAGGATTATTACAATTACTTTGGAATGATTTGCATATTTAGTAAAATATTCTGAATTTCAATAGCTAAAAGAGAAAAATAGAACAATTTTTTAACTAATGTGTTTTCTGTTTTATTCTGTTAGCTATTGAAATTCTAATAGCTTTAAAATTTCAATAGCTAAAAGAGAAAAACAGAAATTTTTTTAAATCATTGTGTTTTCTGTTTTTGTACTGAGCTTTTTACTAAATATGCAAAATATTCCAATGAAATTATAATGATCATTATTACTATTTTATTAATTTCTGGATGCTATAATTTAACCTCCTTCTTAGCCATTAAATTTTTCTTTTTTCAAGGTAAAAATTATTTGAAAACAGTTTCTAGATTAAACATCGTAGAGGTATTTAACACAGTAATCCTTATTTAATTATATATCAAATTTAATTTAATTTAAATTCATAATACAGTATACAGCTAAGTAGAAAAAGTCAGAAAGTACCGTTTAATGGACGGAAACGTCCGGTATATGTCCTGTTCCTTTCACAAAATACCATATTGCTTAATATTACGTCAAAAACATACATCGGATTAAAATACTTCGTAATTTTTAAATATATATTTGTCCTCTCCTGTTTTATCACGTAGCTTTTGAGAAAATATAAGAATAAAAATTATTACTAATTGTAAAAACTTGTAATAACACGTAAGATGTGCACTGAATTATTAAATGAAATGTATTGCTTTACTTTAGAAGTACACATATAACTTTAAAATATCCTCACATGCCACTTTAACATATCCGTTTCTATCATATTTTCCCGCACCCATCTTTTGAAATTTTAAAAGCTAAAAGCATATAATGTAAATATCTTAATGCTAGAGTATATCATACATTAGTTTAACAAATAAAAACTAAAAATTGGCATTAACAGTTTTTTTATAAGCAAAATATTTAAACTCTTCATGCTTTTATTAGTCTTTTAAAATCTCGTAAATCCGGGGAGGGGGGAAGTAAATTACCTCGCATAGAAAACAATTTCAAGCATAAAGGTTTTTTTTACAAAGTACACAATGGCAGGTTTTATATCCGATACATCAATACAAAAAGCAAACGGGGCTTCAAACTTTTTTTTAATCTTTTGATTGAGATCTAACCTCTTTTCCCAACATTTTTTTTACCACTTCCCGCCATAAAAATTCCTTACCTTGGAAGAACAGCAAAACTGTTTTAGTATCTCCTATATTTTCATCCCATCTTCGCTGCTCTTCAATTTTTTTTTCTTCATTTTTTTCGCCCCTTTGTTTGTTTGATCGATGTGCTTTATTGTAAGCCTAGATGATTTATTTCGAGAACAATTTGAAAAATGTCTATTGATAAAGGAATATTGCGCTTTTGTTTGTTTCTATAATAAAAATCAGGTGCTAATTTATAGAAATATGTGCAACAAAAACTGGAATAGCAATTTATAAAATCCTGGGGAAAAAAATTTTAAGATTTTATATCTTCAAATGTAAATTACGAATACTTTTCGCAGAACTTATTGATACTGTATGTGTTGTTCAATCTCGGATATTTTAATGCAATGTTGAACAATAACATCAGTGCTCTGAAACATAATGTGGTGTAAATTGAATTACGTTTCTGTCCGAATTGAACTAAAGTAATCAATTTTAAATACAATAATATGGCTCATCTTAGTAATAACATTAAATTTTCAGCACATTTCTACCATATTATGGTTCTTAACTCTCGAAAAATCTAAAAGTGTGCAAGGTTAAAAATAATAAGAAAATTGAAAATATATTGTAATTAATAAATATTAGATCTTCTGGAATGTTTGTGCTGATTTTTGGTAAGTAGGCTTATGGTTAAGTCTGAATATATAAGAATAATTCAAACTACATATCCACTAAGATATACAAAACTACATATCCACTAAGATATACAAAACTACATATCCACTAAGATATACAAAACTACATATCCACTAAGATATATATAAAAGTATTTCTCCCAATTATAGGTATGTTTATTAACGAATATTAGTATTAACGAAATAGGTATTGACGAAAGCAGTTGAATCACTAAATATAAAAGTAATTTAATGGAAAGATATCGTGCTTAAAAAATGCACAGCTTATTGGCAGAACGATAACACCTAGTCAACACCACAAAAATTTCAAAAGTGCGATCGGAAGACGACTACATCCCTTCCATCATATTCACCTAACCATCTATTTCGATCTTTATAAAATTGTTTTAATGAAAAAAATTTCTAATTCTTTCAAGATAAGAAATTTTCGCAAATACAATAGGAAAATTCCGGACAAATTACGGTATGATGTACCGGCATTTTGGGTGCATCATCCGTAAAATCCATTTTCACCGTAACATAACAATGAATAAATACACAAGCAAGCGAAATTGAAGTTTTTGAAAAATACAAGAGAAGTTATTGTTGATTTATATGTTATTCGATGCTCTGATTCCGAAAATGACCTTTATTTTCCACCATCACGTCAGGATTTTTTGTAAAATTGATATCGATATTTTCACTGAAATCCTATTTGGAAAAAAAATTTCTCAAGCAATTGTGCATGTACTATCTGGTAACTGTCGTCTTTATTCATTTCAATCTATGTAAAATTGAATCCTGTGAAGGCAAACTAATTTATGAGCGACCAGCTAATTTTTTATAGATTAAAATGAATGAACAATACTGTTGCCAGATCGCACAAGTTACCTCTGAACGAGAGAAAAACAATAAGTTCCTTGAGTTTAAGCTATTTACATCAATTTCTAGAAGGAAATCACCATCATAACATTTTAATTTACAGGTAACTTATGTAAAATTGACGATTGACCGAGAATAGCAAATATTGTCTTTGTGTACATGAAAGTTTGAAACACAAAACAGTTTCTACATAAGTACATACTCGTTTTCCTCTGAAACTTATTTTTGATGATCTTTTATCTTTCTATCAGACCTATCTCAAGTTAACATCTAAGAGTAGTTGGTGGGCATGTTCCTGTCCCGCCTTCCTTGATATTTACGCTCCGTATCTTTGATATCTTGATGGAACATTTCACCTTGTTCTTCGCTGACTGCTCCGACATTTTTGGGAGAAAAGTCTACATGTGAGTGAAGGAAATGCATTTTTACACTCATGGAGCAATCCTAAGTCTTAAATTTGTCTAGCATTTCCATTACAATTGCTTTACAGTCAAAATCCTTGTAGTTATCCAGAAATTTACTGTCGACATCTTTGAAGGCAACCCAAGGTTATTTTTTCGTTTTTCATGTTAATCTCAAAATCTTTATCCTTGATGAGTTTACGGATATCTGGACCAACAAAGGATATCTGGACCAACATTACCTCTTTTAACTTAGCTTGGGATAAACCTGGAAACGTTTTCCACATGTGTTTGAAACAATTGCCATCTTTTGGAACAGCCTTGACAAACAGATTCATTACGCCTAATTTTATATTTAGAGGGGGTAACAATACTTTTTGGGATCAACTAAGCTGTTTCGAATTACATTCTTAGATCCTGGATCAAGATTTCGTCTTTTCGGCCATTCTTTTTTGACCCAATGTTGAGTCTTGTCATGGCTGTCCCACTCACAAATGAAACATGAGAACTTTGTAAATCCACCATGTTGAACAAGAAGCATGGATATAACTTTCATATCATTGCTAATGGTCCAACTGTGGTCGATATACTTTATTTTGTCCAATACGAGAGCCAGGTTTTCATAGCATTCTTTTACATATACCGAGTGTCTGACTGGTACAGATGCATACTTGCTCCCATGATGAAGAAAGACAACTTTGAGGCTTCTTTTAGATGAATCTATAAACAGCTTCCGCTCAACTTTATCGTAGATGACTTCAAATTTGCTCATTAATCCAGGAACATCAGAACAATAGACTAAGTTCTCCTCTTCATCAAAGAACTTAATAAATTCTTTTTCTTGATTCCCGTACCAATAGAAAGATGTTCCCTTGGCCAATGTGTTTTTTTTTCTTTCAGTCTGAAGACTAACAATTATTCAACTGTCTCTTTCGAATGGCCCAGATCTCAAGTCAGATCATTTAGTTCAACCTGAGAAAAGGTCAGAGGTGAACCGGTGTCATATGACTTATATTCGATATCAGAGCCTTGAACTTCCGGATGTTCCGCGTCTGAACAGATGACTGGCATTTCAGTTGGAAGAAAAGGCACAGAAACATCATGATGTTGAGGAGCGGGGCGTATGGCCGATAGAATGTGATCAAAATAAGATATTAGCCTTTTATTTTTTCCGGGTATACCCACGAACATGGCAGGTACAAAAATAACAATCATCAATGTGGTTTTTAGGCTCCATCCATGTCACAGGAATTCCAAATCGTAAGGCAGTCTTCTTTCCTCGGAGCCATAAGCGTAGATCATTAAGATACTGCACGCAAACTTTATGAGGAGTCCACGATTTGTCCTGGTATTCTATTTTCATGCCAAAATACGCATGATAAAGTTGGCTTACATTGTCTGTAATGAATAATCTGTAATGAAATTTTAACAACGTCTCGAGCTGGAAGCCATGTTTCACAAAACGCACATAGAAAAGCCGACGTTAAAAATGCTTCCGAAAAAATGACTCCTAAATACGCTTACTAGTGTTCCTGAGAGGTCAGCAAACCAAGATAAACATTTTCTCGACTCTATTGGTAGCGCGATATTGTGACAAAGAGAAGGATGGTGATAGGAAGATGTCATAGAGAGGTACTTTTGTAGATTGAACCAAAATAGAATGCTGGTCAGGCAAGAAATTCAAAAACGAAACTTTTTTTATGGTAAATGCTCATAAAAATTCTAGTAAAATTGAATTTTTCAAGAAAACGTGACATGATCGAAAATTTCCATTATTTTTTTTCCATTTCAGCACCAAAAAACACATATAGTTCAGCTATCAGGCCGCCTTGTATTTTTTTTTTCATCACAGGCCTGTGATACGAGGGTTGCTATTTATATTTCTGGCCTTGGACAGTAAGTGTTGCTGGGCGACCGCAGACGGTTTTAATCGAAAGTTTGATATTTTTATACATAAATTCAGCAGACGATTTACCATTATAGCTTCATTTGTGTTGTTGACAGTAAATTGAAAAGTTCTTCTCTTTCAAAAAATGGAATTGAATCGTGAACATTTTCGTGCCATTATTTTTCATAACTTTCGACGTGGATTGTCAAGACAAGAGTGCTTCGATGAACTTAATTCTTTATTCAGCGATAAAGCTCCATCCTACAGCACTGTAAAAAATTGGTATGGCGAATTTAATCGTGGTCGATGTTCGATCCAGGACGAATCCCGTGCGGGTCGTCCAAAATCCGTTGTTGTGCCAGAAAAGATCGATGCTGTGTGTAAACTGATAAAGCAAGATCGTCATGTGACATACCGTGGGATAGAGGCGTCTTTGGACATTAGTATGATTAGCATCAATAAAATATTGCATGAACATTTGAGCGTAAAAAAAATTTGTTCGCGTTGGATCCCGCATAATCTGACAAACGCTCAAAAAAAGGCTCGTGTCGATTGGTGCAAGGAAATGTTGGAAAAATACGTTCAAGGTACATCAAAAGGCTGTGTATAACATCTACACAGGTGACTAATCATGGATCTATGCATATGAGCCGGAAACAAAACAGCAATCAACTGTATGGGTCTTCCAAGACGAGGCAAAACCAACAAAAGTTGTTCGAGGAAGAAGCACATCGAAACGAATGATTGCCTGCTTATTCGGCATTAGCGGTCATGTGGCAACAGTTGCGTTAGAGCAACGCAGGACGGTCAATTCTGAATGGTACATGACCATTTGTTTGCCAGAAGTCATCGGAGAAATTCGAAAAAAGCAGAAGAACAGGCGAATCATTCTTCATCATGACAATGCGAGCTCTCACACATCGACTCAAACAAAGGCATTTCTGACGGAGCGAAAGATCGAACTGATGGTCATCCGCCGTGCAGCCCTGATTTGGCACCCAATGACTTCTTGGTATTCCCCACACATCAAAAATAAATTACGTGGACGACGATTTTCGACCCCCGAAGAAGCGGTTGATGCATTCAAAACGCATGTTTTGGAGTTACCTCAATCGGACTGGAAAAAGTGCTTTGAAAATTGGTTCAAACGCATGCAAAAGTGTATTGATCATCATGGAGAATATTTTGAAAATTTCGATCCTATTTCGATCCTACATATTTGTTTTTTCATTATTAGGCCAGCAATATAAATAGCAACCCTCGTATTAGTGAGTTAACGTTTTCTGTGTCATGCTTAGGAGGCAATGGAGTAAAAACATTTTTTCATTTATTTATAAAATTAAAAAGAAAAAACTACTTTTAAAATGTTTATTTTATTATCATCAGATTTTTTGGATCATAAGTTAACACGAATGAGTTTCTTATATCTTTCTTGTTTAAATTATCAGAACTTTTTACATTGATTAGATCTATTTTAAAGTTATCGATGCAGAACAATTTTGTTAAAATTGGATATCAATAACTTTCATTAAACATTGCCCTGATTAAATATTACTATGGAGAACAGTATTTACAAGCCAGCTTTTACTAAAATATAATTAAAAGCAATCGTTAAGTAATTAAATTCAAATTGGATACTCCATTATTAAAACAGATAAATTTAACTTACCAATATTTGTTAAAGATCTTTAAAAAATTCATTTGATTAATATTTGTATTTTATTCAGATGTAATGATTTATTTTTATATTTTTAATTATCATAAACTTTAAATGCACCTATATAACCCACATAAGTTCTATGTAATCAACTACATAGTGGTTCTTTTACATAGTCGCTAAGTACCCGTTTTTTTAAACCTCCATGTATAATATATTTGATTTCTTCAATAAAGTACTTTTGACAAAATTCGCTATTGTTTGGAGTGATGTCTATACTTTTTAAATGTTCTTAGTGAATGCCTAGTTTTGTTTGATGTAAACGAGGTTGATTGATGGTGATTGCGGAAACAGCGAGCACGCAACGTTCTTGTTTATTGAACTACAGGAATTCTGAGAAATATTAGTTAATTAAGTTCCTTCCCAATAATATGATTATCGCTTTCCTGTTTTTGGCATCTTAGATCAATGAGAGAGCGAGCAATCTACAATTCTAAATGATTCTCAATGAAAGAATAAATTGTCCAGAAACTTTATTTTTCTTTTTGATGCTAATTAAATAAAATTGCTTTAATTTGTTGTTCTTGAATTAAAAATAGTTTAGACATCTATTTGGTAATACATTAGGGTTAAATTATTGAAAGGATTTCTATAACGCACTTAGTGAATGAAAATAATCCGACTATTTTTATTCGCGCATACACTTAAAAGAACATATTTCTAAGTTAAGTATGTACTAGCACCAAATGTAGAAAAAGTTTTAAAAAATTCATTAAAATGGGAGAGAAAACTTTGCAGTTCCCGTAAAACACCAAATAATATCGTATTTTAACGGAATATTAACTTTACATAAAGTTAAATAAGAATAATCAAATATTAATTTTTTCAAATGAGTAATAGATTTTATAATAGCTCATTCAAAATCAAAATATATTTCATACATTCAAAATATATGGAAAAAGCATAAAAAATGAAAAATCGGCTGAAATAGTTTGGAAAAAAAAGTAATTTCCTTGCTCTAACTTTCAAAGAAAAAAAGGTTTTTATTAGATCAATTAAAAAAATAATAAATGATTAAATAAGAAATTTTCCAAATGAAAATACACTGAACAATATTTGTTTGCTATACAAAGTTTTTTCATAGCTCATCCAGCGTCAAATATGTCTTTTGAAACAAGTATAAAACAAAAAAAGGGTCTGGAATCGTTTGCAAATTTTTTTTTATTTCTTTACCTTAACTTTTAAAGACAAATACCACTTTATAAACGGCATAACACTTTTACTTACAGAATACAGAATTTGGATTTGTCCAAAAAAAAAAAACATTTATACAGTATACTAACAAAATATATAGTATTTTAATAGAACTATCTCAAACTGGTTCACTTTCGGCAAAGCTTATTATTAATGAATAAAACATTAACATATATGATCAATTCTTTATTACAAGTTAAAATCGAAAAATACAGTAATTTATTTTATTTCGAAAATTGTTTGTCGCATCAAACTTAACAGCTGAATTTTTGTAAAATATTATAATCCTTTTAATCCGATGTCTATTTCTATCTTTTTTTTTAGCCATTAAATCGAAAAATCATGCCTTCAACATTTTGTCGTTGACCAACTAGTCATTGTCCATCCTCTTGCTTAATGCATCTTTAATGATACTCCATTTTGGTATTTTTCGAGAAATTAGATTTATTCTATTTTTAGAACTTTTATCATTGATCTCAATGACTAAAACTGCATCAGAAAATCTTCCATTTGACGAGATTAAAGGAATCTGGCCAAAACCTAAAAGCGCTATTGAAAGACTAATCGCAAGTGTTAAAAGGGCGTGGTGGAATTTGCCATCTACTTCATATATTATTAAAAACTTCTTTGTACATAGGTCGAGTAATTTACAGTTAGCATTTCTAAAATGTTTGAAAAAAGCAAGATTACAAGTTTTTATTTAATGATTGAATAAAGCAAGATTCTTTTTTCAAAAATTATTAGAAGGATATTGTTACATTGGAACTTCAATGGAAAATATCGTAGCATTTCGGACAGTTTTTACATTCTTAATTCTCCATGTGTAAGTTTAACAACAACAACAAAAGTTTTTAATTAATTCACTTTTGCAAAATTATATTTCTTATCTTTGATTTGATATATAATGGGTTGTTCAAAAATTTATTCTATTTTATCCAGCATAGGACCTAATTGTGTTTTTTCGCAATCAATTTCACGCTTAAGCCGCATAATCATTATACATTTTAACATCTGATATAGCTAAGCTTGTTTGCGAGGAAGTTTGACTAATTCTACGCAGTTGTTTTAGGTTGGTGCTCTTTCAAATATGCAAAGTGAAAAGCAGCAGTTTTGGCATACTTTACTTTTTTGATTGGTGCTCTTTGAAATATGAAAAGTTGAAAGCTGTAATTTCGGCATATTTTACTTTTTTGGTTGGTGCTCTTTCAAATATGCAAAGTGAAAAGCAGCAATTTTAGCATACTTTACTTTTTTGGTTGGTGCTCTTTAAAATATGAAAAGTTGAAAGCTGTAATTTCGGCATATTTCACTTTTTTGGTTGGTGCTCTTTCAAATATGCAAAGTGAAAAGCAGCAATTTTGGCATATGTACTTTACTTTTTTGGTTGGTGCTCTTTAAAATATGAAAAGTTGAAAGCTGTAATTTCGGCATATTTTACTTTTTTGATTGGTGCTCTTTCAAATATGCAAAGTGAAAAGCAACAATTTTGGCATACTTTTCTTTTTTGGTTGGTGCTCTTTCAAATATGAAAAGTTGAAAGCTGTAATTTCGGCATATTTTACTTTTTTGGTTGGTGCTCTTTCAAATATGCAAAGTGAAAAGCAGCAATTTTGGCATACTTTACTTTTT
The DNA here is from genome assembly GCA_949128135.1 of Parasteatoda lunata. Taxonomy (NCBI): domain Eukaryota; kingdom Metazoa; phylum Arthropoda; class Arachnida; order Araneae; family Theridiidae; genus Parasteatoda; species Parasteatoda lunata. Next base: position 35,406,523 of record OX421979.1, read on the forward strand.
TGGTTGGTGCTCTTTAAAATATGAAAAGTTGGAAGCTGTAATTTCGCCATATTTTAATTTTTTGGTTGGTGCTCTTTCAAATATTGAAAGTGAAAAGCGGCAATTTCAGCATTTTTTACTATTTAACTATCGACAAGGTAAAAATTCTGTTCAAATAAGAAAAAATTTATCCGATGTGTATTTGAAAAAGATGTATTGAAAATCCGCCAATGACAAAACAGATTTGCAAACTTTCGATCCAGCAATTTTGCTGTTTAAAATGTACCACGTTCTGATGAAGACACAATATAGGTATTAATTGAGGCAAAAATTTACTCATTAGTTTTTTATGCTCCCATAGAACCAGGAACACGGTAAATTTTTCCATATTCTGGTAATTTTGATCATATTTTTCTTCTCGGTGCAATAATGACTAATCATTCAAGACATTCTTCGAACTTTTATCTTACCATAAAAACATTGTGTTGCACACTCAACTTACAAAGTTACAAATCTGGTACGCAGGTGTAAATTTAATGTACTATAATTATTTCCTATATTGTAAAAATACATATTGAAAGTATTTTAAAATAAGAAATGCGATGAAACATTTTTCTGGATTATTAAACAATTTCTTAGTTGAAATTAATTGCTATTGCTTCGTAAATGCTCTTTTATATGTACTAAAATTTAAAAAATTTTTTTTATCAAATCATGAACTTTAATGTTAAACAAATTGAATCGCATTACGGTAAAAAAAAGAATAGCATTAGTTTCACTAAAACTGAAACTTCTGCTTATTCACCGAAGCCAAAAACATTAGATTCCTTTTATGAACTTTTCTTTTTTAATACTGTTTAAGAATTTCTGAGTCTTTAGAGAAAATTTTTCTAAAAAAATTATGTCGTTGAGAGTTAAGTCATTAACTTACTTTTTGATCTCTTTCGGTTAGATAAAAATAAAATATTTTTTAAGAAGTAATTAATTTACTTCAGAAATTACGAAGCACTAAAAAATATACGTATTTTTTTAATTGCAAATATGGACGTTTATATATATATATATATATATATATATATATATATATATATATATATATATATATATATATATATATATATATATATATATATATATATATACATATGTAATGGAGCATTAGGGTGAGTTATCTATGTTATCTCTCTGCCGAACTCATGTGTGTTGGGGTGTTTTGTGTGATTTAATGGCTGCCGGACACATTTTAAAATATAACTGAAGTTCAATAAATAAAGAGTTTTGAAAATATCATGGACATCTATTGAAAATAGTTAAAATTGAATTCAAATTACTTTCACAGAGTCAAAACCGAGCGGAAGTAACTAGCAACAGGTAGACGGTGAAAAACAATTGGTCAATATATTGTTTAAAACTAAGTATAAGGTGTGAAGATTGTAGGGGGTTGACAGACTCAAATTTACAGTTGTGCTGTGCATTCAGCTTGGCTACCGTTAAAGTTTATATGTTGTAGGATATAGTTTTGATTTCAAACTTTGTTATTTATCGATTATCTTGGACGAAATACAAACTGCTGAGAATGAAATAATAAATTACGAAATGTGTCTGTTTTTGTCGATAAAAAAAATTTTAATTTGAACATTTTTCAATGCATTTATTTACTTGGATTCAATTTTCAATATAATTCACTTAAAATTATAAAAATATTTTTATAATTGAATTTGAATTCAATTATCGAAATAAGATTTGACTTTCAACAATAAGTGAAAAAAATATATAATTTATGATGGTAATAATAAGCAAATAAAATAATTTTTTCCTTTTCGAATATGTTTTCAATACATTACCTTGCATTTATTTCACATAACTGTTGTAAAAAGTGGGTTCATTTTACGACTATGGGAAAATAAAACAAGAATATATAACGGTAATAATATGCAAATAAAAAAAAAATTTCCTATTAGAATATGTTTACAATACATTTCCTTGCATTTTTTTTTTTTTTTTTTTTTTTTTTTGCATATTTAATGTAATAAGCAGGTTTGATTTGCTACAATAGGTGGTAAAAATATAATATATAAAACTAACATAATGCAGATAAGATTATTTTTTCCCATTATTATATGTTTTCAATAAATTTTCTTGAATTTATTTTGCAAACATATAACAAAAAACCGGCTTGAATTGTGATAATCGGTGGTAAAAAATGTGCAGATATAATTATGCAGAAAATCAAAAAAATTTGAATAAATAAATAAACAATTATAAATTAGAACAAGTTTTCAATATATTCCCTTGCTTTGCTTGGGATATTTATAATATAATCCATGTGTGATTAAGGACAATAAGTGGTAAAAAATAATATATTTACAGACACCAACATAGAAATAAAATAATTATCATTTAAATTATATTTACATATGTCATGTTGTATGCATATTCGCATATTTATTATAAAAGCCAGTTTGATTTGCAACAATAATTGTTTAAAAATATATCATATGCGCATAAAAATGAAGTAATTGCTTGCTTAACAAATATACTTGTTTTAAATGCTTATAAAAGGTTGTTTTATAAGCAAAACGAAAATAAATTCAATTACAAAATGTTTTCCATCTATTTCTTTTCATTTATTTTGAAAATTTGACACAAAAAGTCAGTTTGATTTGTAGCAATTTATGGTGACGTATTGTTGCAAGTTAAACATTAATCATCTCAAATGTTTCCAGAGATATTGAAAATTGAGTTAAACGTAAAAATATCCACAAAAACACATTTTAAATCCTTAAAATATTAAATTATACGCAATTTTTGATGCGCCGTTAAATTTTTCCTCTAAAGCTTCGTTCATGCGTTTTTAATTATTGTTCATATCTTTTTGCAACAAATTGACCTATTATCAAAAATATATTTGTGTTATTAAATGGGGTATATTTATGTAGCTTAGTAAGAGTCGAACACTTCGAGTTTAGCAGTAACAACAACATATAGATGGCGTGATCAAAGAGAATCCTAAAATCCTCCAGAGACTAAAGGCTTATCGGAATTTTCTTTTTCTTCAGAAGGGTGGTGTCACTCTAAAGAAAATAAATGTATGAAGATTGCACTTCTTCGTTCTCATAATATCCCTCAAAAGGGAACATGTTGTAAATCTTTCGGATTTATAAATAGCAACTTCCTTTATCACAGTTAAGTAATGCTTTTTGATCTATTATATCAGTGAAACACCCAAATCCAATGTGGTAAAAATCTTTGGATTCTTAACTTCAGCGAATTTATTTGCTTGGAGCAACGCTTAACTATTACAAAATTGTGATAAAAAATTAGAGAGAAATATTTACAAATTGGAAGTTAAATATTTGAAATTTGTGAGCGAAATATTTGAAAATTAACAGCGAAATATTCAAAAGTATGACAATAATATTCTTCAAAATATGACAGCTGAACATTTAAAAATTGGCAGGAAAATATTTAAACAGCGAATTATTAAACAGCGAAATATATTAGCAGCGAATTATTTAAATTCCGAAAGCAACATATTTGAAAATATAACAGTGAAATATTTAAAAATTGTCAGTGAAATATTTAAAAATATAACAACGAATTATTTAAAAATTGACAGCGAAATGGTTAAAAATTGAAAGCGAAATATTTAAAAGTATGACAGCGAAATATTTAAAAGTATGACAGAGAAATATTTAAAAATATGACAGCGAAATATTTAAAAGTATGATAGCGAAATATTTAAAAATATAACAGCGAAATATTTAAAAATATAACAGCGAAATATTTTAAAATGTGACATCGAAATATTTAATTATAACCAAAACTATAGCCCTTATGCTTATAAATGTGCTACTATCCGGTTGTTTCCATTTTGTGTTGATGCCTTGGATTAATTTCTTCAACGATAAATACCAAAAAGAGCAACATTTTAGCATTTTGAAGATAACGTTAATGCTTTTATAGCTAATTTTAAGTTTTATTCGAAATAAAGCCCATAGTTTATGATTATTAGTGGATTAATTTTTAATTGCCATTACTTAGGTAAATTTAATTCGTGTTACTTAAGTTGTTTGGCAATAAAATAATCTACATATTTATTTCTCTTATGTACCACCAAAAACACGGGTATTTCTCTATCTAAATTAGTAACATTATTGTCATCTATATTAAATGATTTTGTTAGTTTGTCTTAAGTAATAATATAAGTACTGTAATTTCATCAGTTGTCCGTAAAGTATTTGCTTAGATTAATTTTGCTAGGTTGTCTTAAGAGATAAATTAAGCTGTATTAAATAGTTTGTTACATGTTAAATATTCGTTCAGATTCAATTATTTATTTATTTAGAATACTTTTGTATTTTTATAGAAATACAATCATTAATATGAAGCATTTTTTTTTTTCGATTTATTTTTTATCCTTTTTGAAATGAAGAAATTTCAAACATAAACAGTGCTATGGTGCTGCATACTATCATAGCAATTATTGGTGACGGAGCATAACTTTTTCGAATAGTATATTCTCCTAGTATCCTGAAAAAAAATCAAATCAGAAATCTTACAATACTCTTCTGACGTCATAGCAGCTCAGATTAGTGTAAATTAGAGCCCCTGAATTAGAGAGACCGACTTATCATCCATTTTGGAGCAAAAGGTTCTCCACAAATAATGGAAAGCTACAAGATTTGGCAACTTATCGCTACAAACGACGTTAACCTCAACTATAGGATAACTAGTAAAGAAAAGCGTGCATCGATTATTAACATTGTTTTACGGAAACCTTTTTTTTTTTTTTTTATTCTTATACAAATTTACTGCAAATTTTATTACCAGTTAAAAGTTTTGAATAAAAACCTGTATATGTGCTACATGCCAATTACATCAATGTTTTTGATAAATGATTTAAAAATAAATTTGCCACTAAATTTTATATATTTTTGTTAGATCTGGGTTTTTCCAATTTCTTTTCAGACATTTTTAAAACTAAACTAATGTCTCAAACTAATACTAATATAATAACTAATAAAATAAACAGAAACTAATTTAACACAGGAATTTCAAAGAAAAAAATATTGATAGATCCAAAAATACATCAAAGATTGGTTCTTACGTATTATCGCAACCAGGTTGGCGCGACTTGCATGTTATGTTTTTTGTATGTATGAGATTTGCACTGATGTTTTTTTAAGTTCAAGTGCCACTGCCTGGTATACATTTGCCCGGTTTATCCTACACTGATGTTTTTTTAAGTTCAAGTGCCACTGCCCGGTATACATTTGCCCGGTATACCCTACACTGATGTTTTTTTAAGGTCAAGTGCCACTGCCCGGTATACATTTGCCCGGTATATCCTACACTGATGTTTTTTTAAGGTCAAGTGCCACTGCCCGGTATACATTTATTCAAGATGTGTGAAGAAAAATAATATAAATCACTTAGGGTTGCCGTAAGTAGGGTCGCCAAATTTGGCGATTTATGCGAATTTTGGCCTGGTTGCGCTAATACGTAAGTACCCAAAGATCGCATATTAAATAGATTTCTTATGATAATTGTAAACAAACCGTTTAATCTTTAGGCAATATATTACCACAAATAACTGAAAAACAAACTTTAATGATCCAGGATTTAAAAAGTAACGACTTAATCGTAGTGAAATAAAATGGAATACAATAAAAAAAATGGTAAATATTTGTTTTTAACAAAAATAAATACTTAAAGGTTAATACAAAACCTGGCGATTCCGAAATAAGTTTGGCAAATCCATATTCAACCAATCTCTTTCTTTTATTTATTGGTTTTATTGCACATAAATGCTTAAAATTGTTAAAGGAATCAATAAATGTTGTTTAAAAGTAATATTTTAAATAAATGTATACTTAATAAATGCATTCTTCAATGAAAATTTCTTTATTTGGTACATACTTAAACTGTGCAATTCAAGTAACCCTAAAAGTTATTCACCTATTTTTTTTTTAAAGAAAACAGACGAATATAACTTTTCAAAAACAACTTCTAACATAATATCGTTTATATACTACATAAATAAGTAAATAAATCTAATAAATTATAAATAAATTAGTATTTATCACATATATGCTAGCTTCACTTCCAGGCTGCAAATTGTATCTCCTGCAATTTATTATTCATTTCTTCTTTCTTTTCAAATTTGAAAGAATCCCGAGCATTCGAAAGCCTTTTTTTAACTGTTTGTACAATTTACCGTCGCACAACCAACCAATAATTTTAGGTATCCAAATAGCCTTAAAACTCTCATGATAATGCTAACATAATGTAACTTGTGAACTTGTCTACTCCAACATGGCTGATAGTTCAGCTCTCATAGTATAGGAGCCTTAGTGTAAATCAAAGCATTCGTATCAATCCATGGGGAAGTTATAAATGCCTCTTATTGTGCTGCCATCTGCAGATAATCGAGAGAACCATCGTTAGGAATAAGATTAGTATATAATACGATGCTCAAGTTATGACTCGAGAGGTGAGTGAGGAAGCAGTACAGCACAATGAGATGAGTTTCTTGTCTTATCTTACGACAGAGATATAAGTAATTTTAATATTTCTGATACCTACTATACTGAAGTGTCCTGAACTTGACAATACTTACGGTGATTTGTGTGGTTTAATGGCAACAGGACAGAATTTTAATTATTACTAAAATTCAATTCATAAAGAACTTTGAAAATAGCGTAGACGTCTTTTAAAAAGAATTAAAATTGAAATCAATGTACTCCCGCTCGGGAAAAGGCTAGTAGTCATTGAAAGTCTCTGAAAACACTGTAAAAACCTTGAAAATAAGTCAATGACTTTTAAAAATAAAAACTCAAACAAAATTAATTCCGATTAACTGTAATTAACTTTCTGCTTTTTACAATCTAGCCATAACATTGAAAGGCGACCAAATATTTTTCTGCATTTCAATAACTGCAAGATATACCATGAAAAGGTAAAATAATTTAATATTTTTTTTTTTATAAATTCTTGAGTATCATTTTATTTCTGCGGAAAAAAAAATTTCTGTGGAAAAATATTTTTTTAACTTTATTCTACTTACCCAAACAAAGTTTTTAGTTTGATTTTTATAAAAAAAATATTTAAAAAAATAAGTAAAACAGAGATACCTGAGATAATAACTAAACTATAAAAAAGAAATAATTACTAATTACTGATAATTCACTTTAAGTAATAAATAACTTACGGGTAAATACGGACGAAATAATCATTAGTTTGATATTGATGACAACAGTCAAAGATATCTTGATTTCATTAGATTTTTAAACATTAAATCACGTGTTTTTTTTTTTTGTTTTTTTTTTTGTTTTTTTTTATTTATTTTTTTTTTTATTTTTCTGTCCTGCAAATATGCACAAAATGATAAGACAATGATTTTTTCTAACAATTGTCTTTTCATGATATATAGAGATATAAAAAGTTTATCGTCACACAACAACGCCTTTATGTAACAAAAATCAAAAAAAAAATTTACTTATCCTACTAAAAGCACTGAACTATACTAAAAAAACTGGATAAAAATTTTAGATACGTGGCAACCGAAAGAAAAAAAAATAAAGACAAGACCTAGTAGGAAATAAACTTGATTGTACAACGACATATTTGTGTTATTGGTTTATCCTGTTTATACGACGTACAAGCTTTGGTTTATTCTGACCCAATGTAAGTAAACTTAACCAAAGCCAACTTTTATTGATTGCTGTTGCGTCGAAATAGATTGCCAACCACCATATTTCTAAATCACAGCGAATAAAAAGTTGTAGAAATCAAACTTTACTTCTATACAGTGATGAAAAGTCCATTCCGTTTGTTCGCTTTCAGGAGAAAGATTGAATTACTTTTTTTTTTTCGAAATGTATTGCGTAAAATAACGAGTGTAACAGCGGGAGTTCCAACTTTGCACTCATAAATCAAAAATACTTTTCCGTTAAAAATAAATCAAACGAAAACATTTGATTCAACATTATATCAAATCCATTACTCTACGAACCTCCAAGTAAATATTTTACTTATTAATCTGTGAATAATAATGTGTAATTAGCAGTAACAAAATCACGTGTTTCTTTTATTTCTTAAAATCCAAAGAGTTGGCCGTTAATTTATAGAGGAAAAAAGAGTAAAAAAGACCTTTCGTAGAGAAAAAAGACCAGTACCCGAAATTATAGCAAACTTCAGCAAAATTAGTCGAGTGACCAGCTTACTAAAGCTTCTTAACTTGCTCCAGGTTCGAACCCAGCTGGCACCAAAAATCATCTCTCTCGAACTCTCTCTTTAATGGTAAACACGTAACTCTCACACTCTTCTACAGATGGCAGCACAAATCTATTTCTCCACGTTTCGCAGTTGCCTTAATTTGACACACAAATTTCCTATGAGAAAGAATTTCTGGACAGATGCGTACTTTTATGGTCATTATAGCTTTACGGGCATAAACTTATTTTCACGATCAGTGAATGGAAAATTTTTGTCTGCCACTGACCGTAACCTAGCGGTGACATTTATAAAATGCTCACTGTTGAAAAATATTAATTGTTTTGCTATCTTTGTTTGTACGTTTTGTATCTATGTTTTGGATCATACCGTTGTTTTAGAACTGATTTTTTTGCATTAAACCATTATTTTCCAATATAGTTTTGAATATTAGTTTGAAAGCGATAATATTTATACTGTTTAAACTTTTTTTTTAACAAAGATTTTAAAAATGTACTAAGGTTTGTGATTTTGAAATAACCTTTGTTTATACGAACTTTACTTGTTCTCAATGATACATGAATTACGTAGTTTATTATAAGATTCATCTTCCTAATAAATCTTTGAATTAAAATTAACATTGCCTCTACCTTCTAATTAAAACAATAAAAAGCCTAAGCATTGTCTGCAATAATAGTAACTATTCATCAATGCTTTCTGCAACAATTATATCAACTGAAGTGAATGATTGTTGCAAACACAATTTAAAATAAGTCCTTTATATTTTAATTATTATCTGAGTAAATTACATTAAGGTAAATTTGTCTACATTTTGTCTCAAAAATGGGCTTATTTGGTAAAACTAAAAAGGACCCGAAAAAACAAGTTAAACATTGGTTATCAACATTAAAGAAAGAAATTAATCATTTGGAACGTCAAATAAAAAGAATTCAAAGAGCAGAAGTAAAAACACGATTGCTACTAAAAGACGCTGCCAAGAAAGGTGATGCAGATGTTTGCAAAATTATGGCCAAAGAAGTACTTCGTGGTAGAAAGACTATAAAACGCATCGATTCCACCAAAATTCAACTCAATTCTTTCATTTCGAATCTAAGCCATCAGTTAGCCATTTTGAGAGTCGTTGGTTCCCTTGAAAAAAGCACGGAGGTCATGGAAAGTGTGCAAAATCTTCTAAGATTTCCAGAAATTTTTCAAACAATGGTTGAGATGTCTAAAGAAATGATGGAAGCGGGGATTCTCGAGGAAATGGTTGAAGAGTCGTTCGAAATGTTAGATTATCAAGAGGACATTGATGAAGAAGCGCAAGGAGAAATGGATGAAATCTTGTGGGAACTAACAGCAGGACAAATAGGTACAGCACCTGAAACTGCGTCGGATTTGTCAGAGACAGACCAGAACAAAGTGGCGCCTTCTTCATCCAGACAAAGTGATTTGACTACTATGCAAGAGAAACTTCATGAACTTAGAAGTTAATGATGTACTTCTTTAAAAATCGACTATGCCCATTGGTCTGATTTATATTTAGCCTAGCATTGGACATGTAAATGGTTCAAATTGAAGTTGTTTTAAGTGTCTTTATTTATTTGATATTTAAACAAATATACAAATATTTTCAAATGTGACAAATTGCACCGCGGTGGTCCAGGATATAGGCGTTCGCTTCCCATTCAGGTTCTCCAGGTTCGAATCCCACTGGTGACTGACTGATATTTATTTCGCTCCCGGTTCGCACTTAGCACAGCGCCAGCGTAAAATATTCTCAGTGGTAGATGAATTATGGGTTAGAGTTCCCTTACGGTCGAGCTTACCGTGATATGTTTTCGTGGTTTTGCTTTCCATGTAACGCAAATGAGGGTCAATTCCATAAAAAAAGTTCTCCATGAAGGCTAGTTTTCCCCCAACGTTTTATCCAGGAGTTTTCTTGTCTTCTGGGTTGGGTTTGAAATTACAAGGCTACGGAGTTGAACATTGATAGTCGTAAACTCAGAATTTGGTCTGCATTTTAGCGCCGTTTGTAACGTAAAATAAAATTTTACAAAAACCAGGAAACTTTGGCGGTAAAAATTACTGCAACAGTTAGTCTCTACAAATCCACTACTCTTGCACTAAATTAAATGAGATAATATTCTAAATTAACTCTAACCCCGAAGGTCCCCTGAATTGGAACGTCTGGGGGCTCCGAACCAGGGGCTCCCTTGTCTTCTGGGTTGGGATCAAAATTAGAAGGATACGGAAGGAAACAGAGAAATGGTTCGGCTGTTCAACGACGGTTATAAAATAAAATATAAAAAATAAAGGATCATGGAGCTGTCATAGCTCAGGGAATAGAGCGTTTGCCTTCCAATGAGGTGAACCAGGTTCAAATCCCAGTAATGGCTGATCGATTCAAATTCCTTATCCGTCTGGCACCGACCACAGTGCTGACGTAAAATATCCTCAGTGGTAGACGGATCATGGTGACTATATTGTTGCTACGCAGTTGAACATTAGTAGTCTCAAACCCCAAAAATTGGGTTGACTGTTCAATGACGATTATAAAACAAAAAAAAAAAGGATCATGGTAGCTTTTTTCTCACCCACAATGACGTCATGACTGGTTTTCCTAACAAATATTTAATCTGATTTTAATAACGTTCAGAGTGTGTGACAGCGCAGTATAATGGTTAGTGAATTAACTTATTAAACAGATTCTCAACTTCAAATCTAGGTGATGGTTAAGAGGTTTTTCACTTACAATTTTACCACTAACTATAAACAATGAATAAAAATAAAACTTACCGCACCTTGAGTTATAATATTTTAACCATAAATTCTCAGAAAATTTTTTCATTGTATAAGGTACGGTAAAGAAATATTTATCTTTGGTAAAGTTTCTCTTTAATCTATCTGAAATATTAAGGATCTATCTTAAAATGATTACAAAACTAATTTTTATGTACAATTTAAAATGAAGCTAGCCAAGAATAAAAAACCAAACAACTTAAAAACCTCTATACTTGAATTAATTAATCTGCGAAATGCTGTCTACGGAGCACTGAAATATAAATACATATTAGACACCAAAAAAATGCAGTTAGGAATTTTTTTAAACTTTTGAAAGCAGTTTTTATTTACTTAAATGACTAATCATTGTTCACAATAAACTCTCCGTATATTCGTATATTTTACCGTCTTATTAAAGTAAACAGATGAAGAATAGAGAGTATGTTTTATAGATTCCAAATACAAAATATACACATAAATAGAGACGTATTTATTTTTTTTCCAAAAAAAACCTTCATGTATTGAGTAATTTTACTTAAAATAAAACGTACTTCTTGGCTGAACCAAAAGTATTGTCCACGAAATATTTATAACCGAACGATAAAACATTTACAGCATCCTCGTAAAAAATAATGACTTTTACTGTGGGTGTTTTGAATTTCTAGCCCAGAAGCTTAAATGTACCCATGCATTTTTTATTTAACAACATTTGTCTTGTTTAAAATGGTAATTATATTAACTAGGTTTTTGGTAAATTATATTAACTAGCAAAATGGTAAATTACCTGCAAAATTAACTGTTGTTATTATACCATTTAAAAGATTTAAGTTTACACGTTTGCCATTCGAAATTAAATCAGCTCCCGTGGTATTTCAAAAACGAATCCGTGAAACTGTTGAAGAATGTTCTAATATAGTAGGTCTGATGGATGAATTTGTTATCTTTTGTGCAACGGAAAAAGAGCATAATCAACCACTGTGAGAGGTTTTATCAAAATTTCAAGCTAATGGGTGGACTTACAAATGCTAGCTCGCAAAAACAAACATAGCATTTCCTAAAAATATGATTTCTGATAGGGATATTAGACTTGATCCTGAAGAAACAGAAGTTATATCTAGAACTCAATTACCCAGGAATATGCCTGAATTAAAAAGATTTTTAGGAAGGCTTTGATTCTTAAATAAATTTTTACCAAATTTAGCAAACGTTACGCAACCTATTTACGAGTTATTGAAAAACAACGTTTGAACGGATTTTTGGCAAAATTTCTAACAGCATATGAAGAAATTAAACAGAAACTCTGCTAAACTCTTGAATTCGCCTTGTTTATTTCGAAGATAGAAACTTTTATTCAAGCAGAAGCATCGTCCTAGTGTTTGGTTCAGCTCTTTGTAAAAAACAGCAACCATCATATACATCTAGTTTTCTATGAATTTAGAACATTTTCCGATACATGGAAGAGATACGCACACATTGGAAAAGAAGCATTGGCTATCGTATGAGGTAGTGGAAAATTTCTTGATTTCTTTGTTGGAATAGATGTTCACATTGAAACAGGTCATAAACCTCTGGTCTATATTCTGATGTCTACATTAGATAATTTAACTCCAAGACTCCAACGCATGAAGTTAGAAATGATGTGGTAATGGCTAATAATCTAGGAAATATTCTTATTGCAGATGCACTGTCTCGAAGACCATTACCAGAAAAGTTAAAGGAGGAACTAAGTGAAAGAATAAATGAATATGTGCAAATTATAGTTGAAAGTTTCCCTTCATTAAAGGCAAATTAGTATAAATGTGGTCTCGACGAAACGATGACCAAATGCAAGTTACTGATTACATTATTCTAAGTCAATTGCCCCGACAAAAATAAAGTTCCAGAAGACTTTTTAAAATTTTAATGCTCCAATAGGCATTACATATTTATTAGCTTTTAAAATTTCTTTAATTTCTTAAACGTATTTTTTTTTAATCATTCTTAACCGAATTTTCATAAAATTAAACCAATTATTTAATTTTTATTGCATTTTAAAAAAGCGAATATAAAATATTTCATTCTTTTCTTAACAATCAATGTAGCTGTTAACTTTTTATTTCAATACTAATGTTAGACTCATTAATTCACTGTCGCGACTAAATCGAAAACAAAAATCTATTGATAACTCTTTATTATTAATTTATTACCCCTAAAATGCTTCAGTTACATGGTTACACAAATTATTACAGTCTTTTTGGCAATTTTCTTTTGCCAAATTATTTTCAAATTTAATATTGATTATGGGGGGTAGGTTTTATTTTTGGCTATGTTATCTTTCGAGACCATGGATATCTTCCAATACTCCTAACATTCATTTCTCAAACATTCATTTCTGCTCCTAAAATTCATTTACTTTCAATTTCTAATTATTGGCGATTCGACTGGGAAACGAAACCTTTGGGCCTCTCAGTCCCAACTGTAGAATAGATAATCTAAACAGAAATTCTCGATTTTAAGAGAGTGATTTTCTTGATCCCTTTGAAGATCCCTTTGTTCCTTTTAAGAAGTCCCTTCTTTATTTTTATATTTGCGAATGTGGCCATATTCTATTTAATATTTACTTAATAAATAAATTTTTCCTCAACGATTTTATTCATTTTACATGGATAAATATCCCTACATCATATCCAAATTAAGATGTATCTAAAACGACCAAAAATGTGCTTAATTCTACAATGATGCTACCTGAGCTAACCACTAAATTGGACCCTCATCATAAAAATATTTGGCACGTTGTCAATCAATTTTTGTGCAAAATGATTTGCTAATGAAAGATTCTAGAATTATTATACCTTCTAAATTGCGTGAAGAAGTGTTAGTAAAATACATGGTCATCTTGGAAAAATAATATGCAGAGTCAGTACTCGTGAGTCTGTTTGGTAACCATCAGAAATCGAGAATTTAGTCTCAAAATGTAATAAGTGTATTCAGCATCAAAGATTTTACAAAGAGCTTTTATAAAACAATCCTACCAAACAGATAGTGCTGATGCAGTTGGTAACCACATGATGTCACTATTTGCACACCATGTAGTTCCACAAGATGTGAAAAGTAAAAATGGTATTCAGCTTTTACAAAGAATAATCGATTCTAAACATTAAACATAGAAAATTTGACAACGAATATCCATTGTTAATGATGTTATATATATATATATATATATATATATAACAATTATTTATTCAATTTATGAAAATAAATACTTTTGCATAGACTTAATTTAGTCATGTATTCAAAAGTTGTCGAATTAAAATCATGAAATATTTCAAATCAAAGGTTTTCTATACGTCAAACTTATTACTTACATTTCATATGATTAGCTTTGCAAACATACTACTATCACTCTTAAATTAACTATCTGTTTTTGAATTTTCAAAAGAAGGAATTTTATTTTTGATTTGACAACGCAATTAGCATGGAATGTTTTCTATTTTAAATGTAATCTTTTTTCTTAACATTTATTGCAAGAACATTTTTTAATTTACTTATACTTCCTCAAAATTCATTAAAAAAATTTTTTCAGATTCATTGCAAAAAAAAATTTACTTGCATATTAATGATAGCATATTTCTATACATAAAAACAACTAAAACCGAAATTTCAAAATTTATTTGTTTAAAACTACAATTATAACATATACAATTTTTATTCGATTTACCGTTGATGTACTTTCAATTCTAGTATTTTGTTTCTTAGTTTGTTTCTTTTCTGGAAAACTTAAATTTAGAGAAGTAATTTAAATAGAATTCCTGAGTTCATTTTAACTAAACAAATAATTTTATTTTATATTAGGTTAAATGCGTTTCTGTTTTAAAAAAGATATTATAAACTGAAAAAAGGTAATTTTGGTTTTATATTGAGAAAAAAAGTATGGTCAAAACTAAGTTAGGGTAAAATTTACCGTGTTTTCTGCTTTATGGAACCACTAAGAAACTCGATAGTTTTTACCGAAGCGCTTTGGTAATGATTAAGGAAAATCAAAGTAGGTTTTTATAATATATGGTAAATTCATAATGAAACCTTAGAGCAGTTTTTTTGATGCTCCCATAGAGCCAGAAACTTGGTAAATTTTACTATATTCAAGCAGTTTTGGAAATACTTTTTTTCTCCAAGTAGTTATCACAATTTAAATAGCTTATCTTGGAAAATATAGATATCGAAAGATTTCACCATTATGATAGACTTTACAAAATTATGATAGACTTTTAAAAAATTATGATAGACTTTTTAAAGTTTCAAGGTCGTATTCTGCTTTTTTTTTTTTTTTTTTTTTTTTTTGAAATGGGTAATAATCTTCAAAGATTTACTATTAAAATTGATTTCATGAAATTCGAGCACATTTTGTTCAGATAGAATTTGTAATTTTTAAAATCAAAGTATTTTTGCAACGTTTTATTACGCTTTTAAAATCTAAATACTTTTAAAAGCTACGTTTTGTTCAGTTATTTTTTTTAAGTTTCATGATTGAAAAGTTTTTACAAGATCATTTTCTTTTCAAAATTACGTTTTATAAACAGCGTTTTAGAAAAAAATGATTCACTTTGGCTAAACAAATGAATTCCATTTGGATTAACGAATGAATTTCATTTCAACAATGAAAACAATTGTATCGGTACTGAAATTTATTACTAAGAACATAAATCTCCGGAAACAGCAAAATCAATTTTATCACCTTAATTAATGTAAAAAGTTCAATTTTAAAAAAATTCCAAAAGAGAAACAGTTATGGCTTTTATTTAAATATGGTTGTTGTATAATGCTTATTGTTGTATAATGCTTAAAATTCGAAAAATTAAAAAATTTAAAATTTCTTTGTGTCTCTAGAACAAAAATCATAATGATCTAAAAACTTACTTCGGTTTTCGTTGTTAGCGTTGTATTTTTTTCTGTCCAGGAAATCATAATTACTAAGAAGAGAATTTCTTTAGTTGTCATCAGCGCAAAATTAAACAAACATATAAAAATATTTTTTAGATAAAAATACTTTTAATTTTTTTTAATCCATAAAATGTATTCATTATTCTTCCTAAGCATTATTCTCCGCTATTATACAGCTTTTGGAATTGATTAGTGTTCAAAATTAAAGCCTTACAACTGAAATTAGTTTTCCTTATTCTACGCTATAAAAAATTAAGTTTTAGCTTATTTGAACTCCGGAATTGGGGACAACTTCTTTTACCATAAATGGCGTAATTAAACAGAAAGAATAGTTCTTAGTATAATAAATACCACAGCTGTTTCATTAAACTTCGTTTGATGATAAGTAGTTACCACCATTTTTAGTATTTAGTAATATCAAAACTATAGACTACTGAACATGGCAGTAAAAAATAATTTAAAAATTATAAAGTCAGTAAGATTATTTTTACAATACAATTTACAGAAAGAATCATTGATTTTTATGACTATACACTCAGCTATTCTTAAAATAAAAATGATTGGTTTGTTTATCAGAACTAGAAACATTAAAGTGAGAGCATTGAAAAAAATTCGAACTAGGCTTAGTTTAACAGAAGTGGATAGAAAGTATAATAAAAAATCATTTAATATAGTTGATAGATTTATGTAAATCTTCTCATAAGAGCATAAAATATCTTTTTTAATGCAATTAAAAATATGCATACTTTTTATAAGAGTTAACTTCTGTTTCCGTGGAATATTTAGCAGTGTGCAAGACGGAAACGGACTTATACCTTCGCGTGCTCGATAATGAAAATCTCAACATTTTCATCAGTTAAAATCGACCTTAACCGATGCTATCAAACTAATGGATAACAATAGACACTTAAAAATGTTAAGCAATTTTAAAAATTAACTCATCGCACAATTGCTCTCGTGTGAAAATACTAGATGAATCAAAAAACAAAATTGTTCACGAAGCTTCTATGGAAAAAGAGAAAAATGGCTAAAATTTTACTCTTATGAAATCAGACCCTGAGTCTGTTAAACCACATATGGGTTAATACAATGAACAAATTTGGTATCTTTCAATCAATTTTAATATAACGATTTTTATTGAGTTTTTTAAAGTAACAGTTTATTTTTCGACAATAAGCAGAAAAAGTGATTACATTGCAATACTGGGGGATAGTGAACAAAGCGAGTAAGAGTCAGAGCCACCATGTTTTGCATTAAAATTGAAAGACTTGAGAATTGATATAATGATAAGCGTCTTTCGAGATATTGTTTAAAAGCATTTTTGTGTAGTGCAAGTGGGAACTTCGAAAACTCTCAAAGTACCTATCTCGGAACAATACTGAGAAATGAAATTTAAAGAATCATCTCTTCAAATTTCACCTTTAATTGCCACAAATTCTTTTTAATTGTTTCAACTAATAAGCAAAACAGCAATTTTCTCAAGTTTACTTTTCGATAAAAATTAGAATACATATCATTTTAATACAATATTTCAAAAAAAAATAATAATAAGTGTAAGAGTTGTGATTTCGATAATTATTCTAAAAATTATAGGATAGTAATTATAGGTTTTATTAATTTATAAAGATAATTCGCCTCTATGTTGTTTCTAGCTATGCGTTACTTAAAAAAATAAAACCAAGAAATAAAAAATTGCTTGATGCATTGCTTGATAAAAAAAATTCCTTGATAAATTTGCCGAATCATCTGATTCAGTGTGAATGTAGTTTAAACCGTCAAATAACCGTCAGCTTTAAACCGTCAAATATACAGAGAATGTCAAAAAAAGGAATGGTAATTTCTTACAGGGTACAAAAGTAAAATAATCCACTCACCATAGACCAACATAGACTAATAAACCAGTAAAAAAGAAAACTATTTTAGAAGTATTCCATATTTTCAATCAGTTCATTAAAATTATTTTTCACACATTATATTAGTTTCCAAGTCAAATCTGCTACCAGATACAATTCGCATGGCAAAGCGTCACTTTAACTTAACCGTGTGACTGTATTTGACAATACCCTTCTGTTGCAGCCGTTGCCTTGTTTAATACAATGAATTCCGGCTAATTCTGACAGTTCAATCATTCCTGGTCCTCTCTTCAAGGTAAGTGACAATTAAATTCTGCTTATAAACTGTTTACCTTCCGGGATTGCGGACGAAAATTTAATTTAATATTTTGTGATAAAAGATCTGCCGAACTTGATAGCGTTCCATTTGAGAGAACTGTTACTGGAGATGACAGAAATATAGATTCAATAATTACTTGAGCGCATTATTGGAGGATTTATTAAACATGTCTTGCTAAATCTATACTATGGTAATATTTTAAGTCAAATTGAAACTCTACTAAGATTTGAATTTCTATAAAAAAGTTATTTGTTTATGTTTAAGTAAAATGTAATCTTCTTCATTTGGAAGATTTAATGAGCATATTAATTAAAATATTACTAAAACTGTGATGAAAATTCTAAATAATAGTAATATGCTAAGAATAAATTGAACGTTGTCAAACTGATTTTTTGTTCTAAGCTTCTTTAACTAAAATTTACCAATTAAAGTTTGTATATTAATAAAAAAAAACATAGTTATTATACGCATAAAGATATGCATAAAAAATAATTTTCTTCGTTAAGAAGGTTTAAGGTGAACATAGTTTAAGTCATTATTCTTTCCTCGACATTGTTTGGGAACTACTATACGTTCCGAAGAAAATCCCATTGTTCTTCGAAATTACATGGGTTGACATTCCAGACCCGAAGTCATGTAAATGTAATAAGAAAGTAGATTTCAATAGGTTTACAGAAAAATCTGAGGGACAAGGTAAACCAAGGTAATCCACAAAATAATAATAATAATAATAATTGTCATGAGCAAAACAAGAGAAATGAAAAATCTGAAATTAAAGAGCATAAATGACTCAGGGTGAGATTCTCTACTCAAGTTTATCCAGTTTAAAATGCAAAAACAAAAAGACAATTTTATTTATTTATTTGTTACAATACCATAATCTTAAGTTATAACATAACATAAAATATATTAAGGTTAATATATGAGGTTATTTAAATCCTCAATGCATGGAGGAAAAAAAATTCTGGTATAGATTACCACAATGTCTGGTAATGACATTTATGATACGAAAAGGAATCTAATTACCAAAATATACAATATTTATTCCATTCCTTTTAAAGAATTTCCTAACATGTGGTAACGGTTTACCGAAATTTCTGGTTTTCAAAATTATAGTTCTTAATACATCACATTTAGTAAGAAATATGAAACTGAAAAGTAAATTCAACCAAATGGTTTTATGCCATGCTATAAAGTAGAATGATAAAATTACAAACTTAAAATTACAAACTTAACTACGTTGACCAATTTCTATCGCATATTTTAAAACCATTTTTTATCGTTAATTTCACCAAACTTATTACGAACGGGCTTTAGTAAAAATTAATGAGCTTTCTTAGTTCCCATATAGTGAGAAACATGGTAAATTTTATCATATTCTGGAAATTTGACCGTACTTTTTCCTCTTTGTGCGGCTGAGTGCAAAATAATATCTTTAATCACCATAGAATTAAGTAAAAAAAAAACTAAGATGAAAATTTAAAAAAAATTTCACTACTCAACAGCATAGATTGCTTGAAAGAAACATAGCTCCATTTCAATAGCTGTACAGTGCGCAGAAAAACGGACCACCCTGTATAACTCTTGATCTAGTGATCGGATTTTCAAGATCTAGGACTCAATCTTAATGGCTCGAGTAGGTGATCCCAAATATGCTAGTTAATAGAAATCATGTACAAAATCGTACTTTTTCTTAATAAATATAAATTTTTTTAAACGTGTTTGAATTTCTGACCCCAAAATATTGGTGATAGCCACAATCTGGGATATGTGGTCCCAATAGTTTGTTTATCAAATTAATATTAAGTGGTCCAAAATTTGGACCTCTTAATGTTAATTTGATTTTTTTGATTATTTAACCATATCTCGAGAACAATTTTTACACAGAAATATAAAATTCGTTTATCCAAAGATAACTCCATGCAAAAAAAGACACTTTTATTAAATATTTATTATTCTTATTATGATACTTAAGAATGGTCAAAAAATTTTGAATTTTGAGGTATACAATTTTTTGCTTCATTAAAATTTTTATGACAAAATACAAACTTTTGTACCAAATCGGTCGAATAGTTCCTGAGATATCGAATCTTAAGTATGTGACATTTTTTTTAAAATTCATTTTCTCAGGAATTATTCGACCGATTTTTCTAAAATTTTGTATTTCGTCATGCAAAATTATATTCTTTAAAATGATTAAAAGGAATTGTATATCTTACAATTCGAAATTTTTAGACCATTCTTATAAAATAATAAAAAATAATGAATATTGACAAAAAAAAAATTCTTTCATTGAAGTGTGTTTGGATAAACGAATTTCATAATTTCGTGCGTTCTTAAAGTGTAAATTATGCACACACAAAAAATATTAATTGTAAGGCTACACTATTTTTAATTTTACTTTAAAAAAACCTTAAATTGATTTTGATATAAAATAAAAATATCAAGAAACAAACAAATCAGCTTTATTGTAACATTTTTACAAATAAAAACAGTTAAAACTATTGATAGAAGCAAGTTATCACTCAAAATAAAAATGATATTAAATTAATGAAAATGTTACTTACATTAGTAAAACGGCATTGATATTATAAGAAATTTAAATGCAATGCTTTAGCATCAAAATAGTAACTTTGCCCTGAATTGTCTTAAATTGAAACATTATTTTGTATTTATATCGTTTTCAAATAGCAAACTAAATCTGTGTGAAACAAAAATGCTTCTAAAATATAACTTTGTCCTTTTATTATTTCTAAAAAACATCCAGCAAATCCAGGATACCAGAAATAAGGTATTTATTTCTTTTATTCCCTTATCACTTCTTTTCTTCCCAGGTCCTCCAAGGATTAGCCTAAGCATCACAAACAGATCATAGGTTCCTTTTCTGGTTGAGTGGTTATTTCTGTGTCTTCCAATTCTTTCTGGGGAATTTGCAAGAAAGCTCACAGCGGGAATTGGCTCAACAAATTAATACCAGCTGCCTTTGTTCAGATAAACAGCCAAGAAATTTTACAATTGAAAGATAAAAGCTCAAATTGAGAGCCTTCACGTTTTTTATTTTACACTCGTTCTCTTTTAAATAGTTAGCTTTACTAAAGAAACGGTATGAATGAGTTGTTTAGGTTTAATGAAAACAATTTAATATTAAAAACAGAAAAGAAAAAAATGAAAATACAGACATTTTTGTATAAAAATAGCTTCAAGGCATATTTAGCACATTTCCACAATATTGTAATGAACACTTAAACATACTTAAGAGAATGCTATATAACAATGATTTAGTCTCTTTACCACATAGTAATCAGTGGACTATACACACGGTGTTAGGTACTCACCACTCTCAATGTATGTTTTTGGATTTCTCATTAAATACAATATTTATAGCGTCGCAAATATAATCTCTATAGACTATACACTCGGTGTTAGGTACTCACCGTTCTCAATGTATGCTTTTAGATTTCTCGTTGAATATAAAATTTATAGAGTCGCAAGTATAATCTTTATAGAGTATTTTATTTTATAACTAACGTTGAACAGCCGATCCGATTCTGAGTTTACGAATATCAATTCCATAGTCTTGTAACTTCGAACCCAACTCAGAAGAAAAGTAAACTCCTGGATCAAGTATTGGGTCAAGTTAACCTTCGAGGAGGACTTTTTGATGGAACTAACCCACCTTCCACGGTTAGCTCAACGGCAAGAAAATTCTAAATCATAATTCATCTACGACTGAGGATATTTTACGACAGTACTGTGCTCTGTCCGAGCCGGGTGCAAAGTTCATATCAACCAGCCACCACTGGTAATCGTTTGGAGGCGAATGCTCTATTCCCTGAGCCACTACTGTTTAGGTTTAAACTAAAACATTATCAATATTTAAATAGACTTTTTCTGAGTAAATCAGTCACACTTAATCTAGGAGGGAATAATAAGCAGCCTAATCCTTAACTAGTCTGATGACCAGATGAAACGTTTTATCTGTCAATGGAACTAGTTTTGTTTTAGCTTCTCCTACTCTGTGATAGACCTCCAACGATGTTTTGTAAGAATTTCTAACAAATAAATATATAAAAGTAAGAAAAATTCATACAAGTAGTAGAGGTTTTTTTATTTTTTATAATGGAAAATACGCCAACATTGTTTCGTCAGAATTGCTTGCAAAAGAAGAAAATACATAAAAATAGAGAAACTTATAAGCATAGAAAAGTTTTTTTGAGAAGGAATATTCCAAAAATGTTTCGCCAAAATTGCTAAATAGGAAGAAAAATAATTAAACTTAGAGGAACCCATGAAGATAGAAGAGATTTCGTTTTTGGAGAGAACAGGCCGAAGATGTTTCATCAGAATTGCTTACAAAGGAAAAAATTCAAAGGAAAAACATCTCTAAAGACAAACCACACCACAGGTTTTCACCACAGATATTTCGTCGAAATTGCTAAAAAAGAAGAAAAATACATAAAATAACTGAACCCATAAAAATAAAAAAATTCTTTTGAGAGAGAGAGGGAGAGAACAAACCAAACGGTACATTTAGTCTGCTAACAAGAATAAAAATTTAAATATTAAAACCCTTAAAAATAGAGAAATCCATAAAAATAAGAGATTTTTTAAGAAATGAAAATAATTGCCTTTTTTGTAATATTAAAATATGAATCAACATTGAACAAATTAAACATTTATTTATAAGAAATCAAACTTTTTTTAACTTCTAAATCGCTTTAAAAATTGAAGTAACCAACATTTCCTTAATAACTATTGTAACGTGAACAACTTTTAAAATTCTTATGATGAGCCACATTAATAGTCTCCAACATTTAGACGATAATTTCAAAACTGAAAGAAGTTTTCAAAACGTGTGATATTTCCTTAAAAACGCTCTTTACTTGAAAGTTTATCTAGTGAAAGCAATATTTTGATCAAAGAATACATTTTTGACTGAATGTCATGCATTCTTTATTTATCTACAATAGTTTAGTAAAGTAAGGATAAAGATTGGTAACGCATCGAGTTTAATACGTATTTATAATGTGAAGAATAGTTAGATTCTATGGGGGATTAGATAGTTAAAGAAAGGAGGCTTTGCATTTTTGATCTTCACAAAATTTTAGAAATATCTGCTATCTTGAATTTATTTAAATATGTAATAGTGCAATGTGTACATACATTACTTCCCCATTAAAATGCTAATTTTAAGTGCAGATATTTTTATTACTTCGCTATTTACCGACAATTATAATAAAATATTACCTGTATTTTATAAGAATCTAGTTTCCGGCTAATTTTGCAGCTATTATGTTCATTTTTACTTAAAATGTGTAGCGAGCATTTTCAAGGAAAGTAAATGAGAAGTTCGTGTTTTTCGAATAACAATAAATCCGAATAAACCACCGAGTATTCATCTGCTTTCTTTAAAAATTTTATGAGAAATTCTTGCAACATATTTTAATATAAACCTCTTATAAAATGAACACGGAACATTAACTTAGACTATATGAACTCGTTATTTTCATGATGTATTTATTTAAAGTACTTAGTATTTTAAATAAATACATCATGAAAATAACGAGTACTTTTTGTATCAATTCATCTTTAAAGTATAAGCTTAACTAAAAAATAACTCCTAAAAATAAAAATAATTACTTTTAAATCTTATTTAAGTAGGAATCGTAACATTTTGGGCAAACAAAACATCAATATCGATGAGAAGTAAATACCGAATAGGATCATGCATGCATTCGGATCATTTTGTATCTACTTGTATTGTGTATCGACTTGAATCATTTTGCATCTACTTGTATTGTGAATCGACTTGAATCATTTTGCATCTACTTGTATTGTGAATCGACTTGAATCATTTTGCATCTACTTGTATTGTGTATCGACTTGAATCATTTTGCATCTACTTGTATTGTGTATCGACTTGAATCATTTTGCATCTATTTGCATCATTTTACTAACTTGGCGAAACGATTTCCCTTTGGCTCAATAATGTTTTGATAAATAACAACTTAAATTTGGTGTGAGGACGGAATAACAACTTAAAAATGGAGTAAGGTCATTTAAACATAGAAATGCCGCTGTATACCTTATGAATAATTCAGATATACCCACTCATGTTTACTCGGTCTCAAAATAACTTATTTGTAAATAAACAGACAACGGTAGCGCTAGTATCATAAATTAAGTCAACTTACAACGTACATTTTCAAAAAATAATTATTATTATAATAAGTACAACGTTGGACCTTAACGTCATTATTTTGAGCTCGACAATTGTACAGATGTGCTAAACCTTGACAAGCTGTTAAATTTAAACTTTTTTCTGTTCAAATTAAATATATGGTTCAGAAAATACAATATTGTATATATTTATACCTAATATTGATTTATCTGTAGGAGTTAGAGTAATAGAATAGAATAGAATAGAATAGAATAGAATAGAATAGAATAGAATAGAATAGAATAGAATAGAATAGAATAGAATAGAATTTATTAATTCAAAATTTTTAAAAGCAATCTCATTTCGTATTAAAACTCATTCATTACGTCAAAACTTATATTACGTCAGTCTATTTATTAAAAGTTTTTTTCATTTTTGTATTACGTAAGCTAATTTTTAAAATTAATAAAAACCATTGCGTTTATTGTAGTTTGAACCTTAAATTTCTATCATTTATAATTGTAGATTTTTAAAAAATTTCACTAAATCGGATAAAAAAGTCCCCAGATGAAAATTATGACTATTCCAACAAAGGAAAAAAGAACTTAAAACAAATTATCGAGAGAGAAAAAATGACAACCAATATTTTATACTCGATGAAAGAAACGCTGAACAAATACTCCAGCAGAACAAATCAATGAATAATCAGTGAGATTGTGTAAGAATTAGAATAATCTTAAAGTCAAATAAGGAAAAAATCTAAAACAAAATAATAAATATTCCATTTGTAAAATAAACAAATGAGAAGTGAAAAAGAAATTGGAACTACAAGGATGAAAAGGACATGATAGGTATGCCTGGAAAAAAAAGAAACACTGGGGGGAAAAAATAAAAAATTAAACGTACTTAAAATTGTACTCAAAATTGTGAAAATATATTAATTTGGTAGAAAATTTCCATGTTTCTTATTTATTCTATAAAACCTACACTGTAAAAAATAACGGATGAAACTACGATTAAAAGTACCGGCACTCAAGATGCGGTACTTTTTTCCGTACGTTTTCCATTTTTACCGGAACATATTACGAAACAAAAATCTAAAATACCGTATTTTTTACAGTAATAATTACCGTGAAATCTCTGAATCACTCTAATTATCTCTGAATCACTCTTATTACTGTAAAATTAGGGTATAATATTTTACTGTAAAAATGGATTTAACGGTAAAATAGATTTTATGGAGATTATAGATTTTATTGTTGAGCTTATAAGAATGTCCGGTTTACATGAAAAATAATTTTAGTAGAAATAAAAATGGTTTTGCAATGCTTTTTATTCCAAATTATAATAAATATTTTTATGTGTGATTAATTACAAATATACGTAATAAAGTTGAATAAATTGATCACTGAAATTGCACACAAATATATAATTGCCATTTAAATATTTACTTGTGTAAACTTTTGCATAAATTCAATATTTGTATTTAAATTTTTCCTTTAATTTGATGTTTGAAATGTCTAGCAGAAAAATACGTTAAGTGATGTTTTATAGAGTTTGCGAGAATTAGCTTTAGATGCATAGAAATATCAGAAATCTATGCTCAAAGCAAATTTTCCTTTAAAAACTTTTTTATGCGTTTTTATATGGGAAATTAATTATCTATATTTACGATCTACCCTAATGTCTTCTTTAAGCGTGAAAATTTTGATGTTTTTTAAATAGTCGCATATTTAAAACCTCTTTTTCTAAGCACTTCATTTAATCTATAAAAAACAGTTCAAATGTTGAGTAAGAACATCAGAAGCGATGATTTGCGGTTATGTATTTTTGCTGACAAACTTGAAAGAATGTCCCAAAATTATCAAAAATCAATTTTAAAATACAAAAATTATTAAACTTGAAAAAAAAGCATTACAGTTTCGAAAGAAAAAACTTACATTTGTATGGATTAGCGATTTGCCAACATCAGCAGATACTTGGTTGGAGTGAATGTGGCTAATTACGAGTGCATTTTCGGTATTTTGCGAAAAATATCTATTTTTTTACAAAAAGGAAGGAGTAACTAAAAGATGGATTAGTAATATGAAATTCATATTTCAAGCTGTATATTAGATATTCAATGTTTTCTCCAGCCTTTAATTATATAGTTTTGGTGTCCATAATTACACACCATTTTAAAATAAATGTTAATTATATTAAGAGAAATGCTAAAAATTCTATGACAGCAGAGGTAAGTATTTGTTGAATAAAGAATTATTCATGTTCTTCATATTATTGCTCAAAATTCTACCAACAAAAACAAGCGTTCGTACTTCAAATCAAATCAAAAATTATAAAAAATCAATCTAATTTTCCCTTGATCGGGAATATTGTTCGCAATTCCTGATTTATGAGTTCACAATTAACGCTTTCATTATCACTTGAAAATTTCACAAATTAAATCGAGTTAACTACTAAGTAAGTTCTACAATATAAAAAAAAATTTCAATAATAACTGGGTTATGGATGGATTTATGTTGAAACACTTTTATTTTCTGCATGAAAATACTTTTTGCAAAGAATTGCACTGCTTGTTTGTCAAAAAATGCAAGGTTTTTTTTTTATCGAAAAAAATCATATTTTAAAGATAAAAAGTGAAAACTTCTCAAACTTCTGTATAAGGTAAAAAAAGAAATGAAGCTGCATAAAAAGCGAGTTTTTGCTCAGATCACACAAAAATAAAAAAAAGATAAAGGAATTGTTTTTAACTTTTTCTGTTTGCAATTACGCTTATTGATCTAACGTAATATTTAAATGAACTTTTATGCGAATCACAATTTTAAAAAATATATTAATTTTTAAAACTAAATTCATTTTAAAAACCATAATAAATTACTTAACTTAAAACTAATTCAAATATTAAAGATTTCTAAAACTCTAATTTTATTCTACCGCAAAGTAGATAAAACTATACATTTCTTTAAAAATAAGTTAATATTTTAAAGATCATTTGTATTAATGAGTAATCAACATCATTAATCTTTTTAAAGTACCCCAGTAAGGTAACAACTACTTACCCACATTACGCGTTCTTTACAAATCGAAGATTAATGATCTTTAATTTTAAGTAGTTCTTTGTTTAATTTGCTATATTACATTAATAGCATTTTTGTAATATTAGGTTTAAGCGCAACAGAAAAAAAAGGACAAAAGATGGTTCCAATAAATTTATATTCGAATTAACCAAACTATGTTGGATGATTATACAAATTTGTGCATGATATATAAATATAATAAAGAAAAGAACGATATCAAATAAAGAGAAGAAAAAAGGTTAAATTATTTTCTATCATTTTTTATCAAAGCCTCAAACATTTTACTCCTTTTTTTTAATTCCTGTAGGGTCAGTATAACCAATTATCAAGCGTAAGAAAAAATATTTTAGAGTCTTCTCCATTAAGGATTATAATTATAATTAAGTACAAAGCAAAATAAATTTTATTCATAACTTTAAAAATAGGTTAAAATCAAAAATATTTTTTTTTATAATAATGTGCTACTAACTAATTACATAATTACTTTTATTATTAATTATATACTGTGAAAAAAAAGTACATATAGTACCCTTAGCAATTTCAAAAAAGCAATCGAAATGTTAAATATCTTTTTTATATTTACATTTTTATCTACTTAATATTTATGCCAGATATTCTCAAATGAGAAAAAGTATTGCTTACATTCATTCATAGATCTTACCCTTTTATACTTTGAAATAAAATTTTAATATTCAATTGAATAATTTAATATTAGAATAAATTAATATTGATTTAATATTAAAGTAATTTAATATTAGTATAAATATTTAATTGAAAAATGATTAAAAAATTTAATAACAAGACAACATTTTGTTTTACTACATATTTTAACATGGTAATATACAAACCATGAACGAAATGTAGCAAAAAACTTAAATTGTTCAAATATATACACGTTGGATTATTCAGATGTATACACATGATTTATCCAAAAGAACAATTTAGTAGATAAAGGCAGGATGCAGTGCAGGATGTCATCCACACTGATAAATAGAAGGAGACAAGACAAGGAATACTGAATTATAAAAATTTGTAGGATTATTTTGTTGCAGAGTATTAAATATATTTCAACATTCATTTTATTTTATAAAAATAAGCTTTCAGTTTTAAACAAGCAAGCAAAAAAAAAAAAAAAAAAAAAACTTTTAGAAGGAAAAATAGGTCATAAAAAGTATTTCCTTTATTCCAGTCTTTCTTCACTCCGACGCCCTCTTACAGTGTCAGTTGAACAACAATTGGTTAAAAATAGTGGGGAAAATATGCTTTCCATTCTTACGCGTGAACATTTTAACGTTAAATTTAGACAGTTGTGCACAGACAGTGTGCAACTTTAAAATTGTCATTGGGAAAGGAATTAAAAAACTAAAACAAGAAAAATGCATTTTACGAGAAGAAGATTTGAGGGTCAACATAGTATTCTGAAAAATACCATACCTGAATCGCACAAGACCAAACTGCTTAAAATACCATTGGTCTCTAATCTAAAATCAGTAACGTTAAAAAATTATTTTTTATTTTATTTTTCAAATTTGTTTTAATGTGAACTCCTCAATAATTATTTGTTATTTTCTCTCTCTCTCTCTTTATATATATATATATATATATATATATATATATATATATATATATATATATATATATATATATATATATATATATATATATATACATCTTTTAATTTTTCTGTAGTTTCTTCCATGTTTTCTCTACATTTTGAATTATTTAATAAGTTCTATATACTTGCAGCTTATGTGCAGTAAATAAAACTTATTAATTTTCTTAATCTTTTCTTTTTCTTTTCATTCTTTTTACAAATTTGATAGAAAAGTTGAAAAGCCTGAAAATAAAATAAGGAAAAGATATAATCTCATCGTCAGCTCACACGTTTATATCCGCAAAAAAAGTGTTTTCTAATGTTGTATAAATATAACCAAAGAAAAATATATTAGTACAATGAGCACCCAAACAGTGGAACAAAAATAAAACATATTAAGCAAAGAATAGAAGATAAAAATTCAAGAAAAATACAGAATAAAACTCAAAACGTAACATATAAAGCGAGTAGCGAATTCAAATGTCTTTACACCTACCGGCATCTTTCAAAAATGATTTTAAATATTTTAGTAACTAGTTTGCTAGATAACAAAATAACTAAAAACGTCATATTTAATGTAAAATTTTTGTTCCTGTTGATTAAAGTTTTGTTAACGGCTAATTTTGTTTAGCTTTGACAACAAACTCTCACCAACTCATTCCAGTTTGCAAACAAACAGCTAACAACATTCTACTCGCTATTTATAGAATTTTTGATATTCAAAGCACGTCACAATTTTTGTTTTTGGATGAGAAAATAATTCTGGTATGGTGTGAAAGTATGAGGGTTTGGTGTAAGATTATTAAGTTTAGTGTTTAAATTTAAATTACGTGTTAAGTGTTTAGATTTAAATTACGCCCTTTGTATCACATATGAACGCTCGATTTGGGCTTTACCCAGAATAAAGTGTCCCTTCACATAATGTTTTGGGTTATTCAACATCATATTTCGAGAGATATCACGCCACAGTTTTTACAGTATAATTTTCAACGTTCTTTTTTTTAAAAAACAAATTACCTAGCTTGAATCATGTCGCAATATAAATCCATGATATATCACTTATAAAATAAATTATCTATGTAATGTAGCTTTAGACAATAAAAGTTTTTTTAATCTGTATTTTAATCATAATATATTTCTTTTAACCATTGGCAAAATGGGTCTTGGTTTGGGTTTGATGGCGTCCACTCACTTTTAAACTGTGTTTAAGAGTAATAGTAAACAGTGCAGATGCGTCGTAATTGCAAGCGTTACTATGGCGACTGCTGTTGTTTTTCCTTTTATTTTCACTAGCAGGCCTTTTTAATGTATTTACATAATAATAATTTAAAGTATTTTTATATTCTTTTTATTATTAACGTACAAATATTGGCTTAACAGTGATTTCAATACAAATATGAATGCTGAAGAAGGAAAAGTATTTTTTTTTTGGATGCTCCTTCTCTAAAAAAAAGAGATGCCATTTTGTTTTCGTTTGCGTAAGAAAGAATATCAAACATTTTTCTTTTTCAAATTTAATAAGCCACAATAAAGGAGGAACGTTACAATGCTACACGCTACATTAAAGACGTCTCCAGAGTAACTGACTGTTCATATAGAAATCGCAGGTATTCGTCTCATACATTGCGATAGCGAATTCTCTTATTCTGAAATTTCGTTCTAATCTAAAAGTTAACAATTTGTCTTGGGAATAATGACAGCATATCTAACTTATAGCTCTTTAAATCCAATTACCCTCATCTTCATCGAAATAATATTTTTCTTATTAAATTCTACGTAAGATTTCTATGTTAATAACTCTCGTGAAAATAGAGATTTTTCAATATATGGAAATTAAATAATAAATAAGTTGTCATCGCCTTTTCCTAAAAATATTTTATTCTCTGAGATTAACGACTTGTCGCCGAAAACTTTCTCTTTAATTTTTGATAGATTAGTCATTAGAAACAAAAGGGTGTGGTGAGGTTTTCCATCTCTAATAAATTATTTAACGTTTCTAAGATAATGTTATAACGGAAACTAAGCCTATTTTAAAATATTTCAGATCAATTCAATTACATTTCATAGCGTTGTGAGAAATTCTAGGCAATATTTAAAATTACTTAAAGTTGAGGCTCATCGATTGCAAAACTTTGACAATGGACGTTCCAAAAGTAAGGTTAGTTCACAGTCGGCACTATGTTGCAGCGTTGCAGTGTTTTAGGTCCTCTGTGCAAGCGCAGTATAGACCAGTAGCAACGATTTTTGTCCTCATTTCTTACGGCGGATGAAATTTCCCAATCAGTCGAGTTAAGGCAACTTATTTTTTGGATGTACGCATAAGAAGTGATGCGCTGAGATTTTGACGTCAGTTCAAATTTAATTTAGTTTGATAATTGTTCGTTCATTTTGCTTCCATCCCTACTCTCATAGAACAAAATCTAGAAAACTTAAGTGCAATATTTACACCCTCAACTCCCCATGGGTAAATGTTTCAGATAAATGCTTTACGGCTTTCTTCTAATAAGCAACTAGTGACTCTGCATGAAGAACAACAAGCAATTTCCGGACTCCGGGAACCTACCTATTGTGTATAAGGAGTATACATTCAATTGTCTAAATGTCGAAGGTAGTGATCAAATGAAATGAATATTTATATTTTGTTTCAAATCTTATGAAAATGTTTTAAAGATTCAAAAACGAAATAAGTTTAGTCTTTTTTTTTAAATAATACGTATCGTCAGAGTGATTTAAGGTCATCATTATTAGAGAAATTTTTACCATTTTTAAAGTTGCGTATATTAATGATAAACAAATATAATAAAGTATGAAAACTATGTTTAATATAAATTTTGTTTCAAAAAATTTAATTGCATTCCGTTGAGCTTTTTCGCTGATAAAGATGGAAGTTCTGAGAGCGCGAAATCAAGCTTCTAGAAGTCGAGCAGAACGGCTAAAGGTTATAAAAGGTTATATAAAGAAATTGACACAAAAAATCCGAAATTACTTTCTTACAAGCCCGATAGTACTAAAAAAATAATTGTTTCTTGACAATATTTTCCTTTCTATGCGGAAATCAAGCCTCTGAAGATGAATACTTTTAGAATCTATATAATTACTTATTTTGTTATTCTGTATGATGTAACATCGTTAATTGAATTATTTATGCTATTGTTACATTATTAGCTTTGAAAATAAATGTGCATCCTTGTAAAAATTTATTTCGGGGAATGTACCTTTTAAAATAATCATAAACATAAAATAAAATAGCTTTCTATTTCATTTTTAAACTCCAAGTATTTCAAAATCCCCTGATGGTTAATTTTTCGCTCCAAAAACGCTTCTTCCAATAAAATTACAACAACAATTCTTATATAAAAAAATTGCATTAAAATTAAAGTTAATAGATTATGAGCCGAGAAGAAAGAATCTAATTTGATTCTGAGCTAATTAAAATATCTAACTTGTTTATTAACTTGATTAGTTTTTGTGCTGCGCTACAAGCTGTCTTGTAAGTTGATTTTTCGTAAGACTTCAATTAGTTCACTTAAAAAAAAAGGTGGAATTTCTACACTCAGTATAGTATGATCATACATTGAGATCTATGATTTAATATAACATCTTTTAATCTAATAGTTGAAAAGAAAAATTTGGATAAATAGCTTTTTCCAAACCTTAAACTAACTTAATACAATCAATGCTCTAAAACTTTACACATAACAAAATGAATATTTAAGTTGTTTGTTTTTTAATCTAGCTAGCATCATCGAATCGAGCTTTCAAAACGAGATTGTATAAATTTTTTAACCCAACATTTAAAAAATTTCCGAATCAAATTACGTTGAAAAGTACCGGCACTCTGCCGGTACTATTTACAGTAAAATCCATTATACCGGAACATGTTACGGAACAAAAAATCTGTTATACTAGACAATTACTACATCAATACAACAATTACTGTAAAATCACTGAATTTTTCTAATTAAGTAAATACTACTGTAAAAATAGCGGTTCAATAATATTTTACGGTAACTAGGATTTTACGTATGATGCACCCAAAGTGCTGATACACTATACCGTAATTTGATCCGAAATTTTTTTACAGTGCATTGTTATTTACGTATTATTATATTAAAAATCGATTTCTTCATGTGTGTATCATTGTTAAAACTTTGGATCTTTCTGATCTCCGATATCGTTCGAATTTGCTATAACCTTAATATGGTGATTAATTAAACCGTGTTATCATCCTTCGTTGACTTGGATACACGTTACTATAGTCTACCTAGAATGGAAACGTAGTTCATTTAACCATATATGAATTGTAGAAAACTTTTACTGTATTTCACGACTCAACTTTGAGCAGATTGAGCAGATTCATATGATACTCTTGTACTACTTGTACTCTTGTACTCACAATACTTGAATGTAATATTTTCTACTTCATCTAAAACAAAAATATTGACATAATAAAAATGCTGGGGTTATTTTGGCAGGTTAAAAGCAAGCATATTTTTTGCGTATATTATACTCTCATTATGATACTCATATATTGTGTATAATTATGATACCCATATATTATGTATGTGATATCCTCGTCACAATACTTGGACGCAACATCTTCTAGTTCATATAAAACAAGTTATGACAAAACAAAAATGCTGGGGAGGTTCTTTCATATCTGACTTTTGGAGGTAAGAAGCAGACATATTTTAGGTATGCAAAAATACTCGAGAATATTTGTATTTTAATAATTTATAAGTTGTAAAACTTATTTGTCTCAAAATATTCCGCTTAAAAACGATTTTATAGTTTTCTTAAAATAAAATTTTACGAATTACAAAAGTATTCGAAATTTTATTATATTGAGTTGCGTAATATGTTTTTCAAAATGCACATAGAAAAACATATTAATTTACAAAATATAACCATAATCGAAAATTATTCTAAGAAACTTATGTCAAAAGCATAAATAAAAAGAAATAAGTTTAAAAATTACTAAAATAGTGTGCGAGAATAAATTTACTAAAAGAGGACTTTTCTACAAATCCATGTAAATTTGGAATTCAACAAGCGATGCATAAACATGGAGTACACAATCAAAATATTTTACTTTAAAGTTGAATAGAACTAAACAAGTTTAAGAAACTACAATTTTTCGCGATAAAGGTCATTTTGAATAGTATCATCATCAGGGCACGATAAAACGTTTAAACAACTTTTACAATAGTTACAGAATTTTTATTACAGCAAAATGTATTATACTCTCAGAAATTAAACTCTCACTTTTGAAGATTCAGTAATCCTTGAGCTGTATTTCGTTAATTTTGAGAATCATTTCGTCACGAAATCACATGATTTGTGACGGAACACGAACTCTTAAATATATGACAAAATTATTGCCTCAACTCGAAACCTCATCGTGGTGCATTGAAGGAGATTGTTCAACTGTGCTATTTCCTGCTTGTTTTACAAACGCACTTCAGTAATGCAGCAAGAACGCACTTTAAACTCCTCTAGTTACGCTCAATTTGCGCTTTTGTTTTCATAGTTTTCATATTTTGCAATCTGGCAATTTTGTTACGTAAACATTTTAAATCATTCTTGAAAAATTTCCCGTTCATGTAAGTTCATTATATTTCACTACTCGCTTTATAGATTTTGTTTTATTCTGCTCTTCCTTTATATTTTATTTTCTGTATTTACGTGTTTTTCTTACTTATTGTGTTTAATTTTATTTGTCGTAATTTTTGTAAAAAAAAATTTTTTTGAGTGCTCCTCACACTATTGTATTGATATATTTTGCTTTGGCTATATTGATACAATATTAGAAAGCACTCTTTTTCGGATATAATCGTGTGGGCTGATGAATATCTTTTATTTTCCGGTTTTTTAAATTTTTATCCTTTTTTTTTTAAAATTAATTCTTTTTCTTTCCCCAGTTGTTTGTTATTATTATTATTCCCCCCCCCCCCCTCTTTTTTTTCATTTATCTGTAATTTACCTTTGTTTTATCTTCATTCTGTATATATATATATATATATATATATATATATATATATATATATATATATATATATATATATATATATATATATATATATATATATATATATATATATATATATTTCTTATTATAGAGTTTCACAGCAATTGTATACTGTGTTCATTTCTATAAAATTAAAAATATATATATATTATCAATAATCTCTGTACCACTACTAACACTAAAAAAGAAATTCACTTTAAAAAATATATTTCGAAGTAAAATTTCAAAAGAATGTTTTAGACACTAATATTTCCGAAAAGCTTTATGTGGAAAAAGAAAATAAAAGAAAAAATAATTTTCTGATTCTTTTTTGATTACCCACCGCTGATTTACATATTATTTCAAATATTTAAATTGAGGAGAAAGCAGGCGGTTTATAATTTCTTTGCGCTTATCTGGCAGAGATAGTCAACGTTATCGATCTGTTTTCTTCCGCTCTAATATATTTTTATTAAAGAATTTTTTTCTTCTAAACTTTACTGAGATGCATTTTAAAAACACATTTTCTATGTTTCCTTTGATTAGAAATTATATTTTTATTCCAGATTTGAAGATTAAAAATGACAAAACATATCATTAGTTTTCTTTAAACTTTAATTTTCTAAACATATATTATTTCATGGTACTTTTTTCAGAGATCAAATAAAACGAAATTTTTACATCAAACAATAATATAAATAATACTTTGTTATGTTTTAATCCTCAAAAAATGTTTCATGTTTTCACAATTTTAATATAGATTCAAATGCTAACGATTAAAAAACTGTTGTTTTTTTTAAAGGAATTAATTTGAAGTATTAGTAAAAGTTTCAACAGTTACTATTCAGCATTAGCATTTTAAGACTTATAACTGGTTCAGTTATTAATTTTGGGTTTTATTAAGAGTTAAAAAACTGTAAAAAGAAAAGTAAGTGTGCGTGTGTTACAGAATACCAAAACAGTTCGCAATAGGACATTGGGTGTAAGGGGCAATTTTAGCCTTCAGCTGTAGATGATTTAAAAGTAATAATAATAATTCGAACGACTGAGAGGGATGTGAGAAGCAAAAATTTCTCATAGAACTGTCATTGCAATTTAAACTGCAGACCATTCTTCTATTCAGTTTTTTTAAAGATGAGATTAGTGATGTTTTCTAGCTTACAGCTCTATTTAATCAAAAACAAATTCCATTGAGAGTGAATTGCACGTTTTTTAGTTATCTTTTCAACCAGTGAAATAATATTTTTTTAATTAAATGAGCAAAATCAAAATCAACGTGAATAGCATGTAAATACAAGCTCACCACTGATGCAGTGTGGGTATCTCGATCCTGATTGGTTGTTGAAGCGTGGCAATTGTTTACGTTAGCAACTGTTTTTTTCGATTTATTTCGTATAAACCAAGCTCTTCAAGTATCAATTCTCTTAAGTGATACATTCTGTATTCTTTTACAATGATTCTTTCATAAACATTTCAATTCTTTCACATTATATTTTTTTACTTAACACAAAGACAGGCACGACGCCATGTAAAACATAAACAAACAAATTACGCATCGAAGTTTCCAGGTACACAAAACAAAAATATAATACGGTTACAATAAAATATATAAACAAATAATAAATTAAAGTTAAGTAAAAGACGTAGACGAGAAAGAATTATATTTCTGCCATTTCGATGTAGGATACGCGTTGCATTTAATTAACTTTACGTTAATTAACATTCTAACTTATGTGGAGAAACTTGACTCAACTTTAACACGCCATTTTGCTTATAAACAATTGGCTTCCGCTGACGTTATAGGTCAAATGTGTGGGTATTCCTGATCTTCTTCTTGAAATGCAAGTACCCAATCGTGTGTTTTTAAATCAATCTGAAACTGTGTGTTTACTTTGATTACAATTTTAAAATGTGTTTTTGTAAACCTAAATATAATAACGTTAAATTTTTTAAATAAATAGATAAATAATATAAAAACGTAATAATATACTGTGAGCCATTTCATATGGCAAAGCGTGATAAACCTTGCATACTATGTTGGACATGAT
The DNA here is from genome assembly GCA_949128135.1 of Parasteatoda lunata. Lineage (NCBI taxonomy): Eukaryota > Metazoa > Arthropoda > Arachnida > Araneae > Theridiidae > Parasteatoda > Parasteatoda lunata. The sequence continues at coordinate 35,443,478 of OX421979.1, forward strand.
CATACTCAAAGAAACGAAATATGGTGACAACTAGCAAAATATGATAAAATTTACTATGTTTTTAGTTCTGTGGAAGCACTAAAGAGCTTCGTAATTTTTACCGAAGCTCTTTGTTGATATTCGTAAAATTAACTATGAAATATTATTTTATAATTTGTGATAAAATTTGGTAATTTTATCATGTTACTTTAGAGCATGGTATAAAAAGTAGTCTTTTAGTTAAATAGGTGCCTGTTTTTGAACGCTTAGATTGTTAAGTCGACTGTTATTTTTTAATTATTTATCTTTGAAGTGAATGGAGTTTTTAATCAGGTAATATTTTTTACTTATATAATTATGTAAAATCACTGGTAAAAATTTACAAAAAGTAGAAAAATGAAATTATTTCAAAATTTAAATTGTGTTGATTGTGTTGCCTTATAATGTTGTGCGTGGCTATGTTATATAATTATTAACATTTTATTGCTTTTTTTAAGATTTTTTTACCCTTTACCTTCTATTTACCATTTTTCAATGAGTAAGAAAAAATTTTCAGATATCATTGCAACAATATTGAAAATAAAAAATACTATTTTTCATATTACAAAATGAAACTAAACATAGTGAAAAAAAAAAGAAACTTTCGAAAATACAACACTCTTTTTCAAAATATATTTATTCGATCGATTTTAATTTTGGCGTCACACATCGCATAAGCGATGATGCCATGCAAATATATCTATTTATAAATATCCATCAAAATATTTTTTTTCAGATATTGCTCGAAACATATGAAATAACCCCAAACATTCCTTTCAGTATTAATATTCCCTACATCGAAAGAAAAAAAATTGAAAAAGTTGTTTTCGTTTGCGACTTTTATTTTTTTACCTACGGTGCATATATAAAATGTGTTAACCCCTTATAGCAAGCGAAAATCGCCATAATAAAAATGTTGGAACTGTTCTTGTCTGCCATTTTTTTTTCTTCTGTTATTTGAATATCTTATTTTTTTCCTAGAAACTTTATGCGTTTATGGGTCGGCAAACTTTGTATCAAATGAGCTATTTTTTATGTGTCTTCTTGACATCGTATGAAAACTAGTGATAGATACATCTTTATTTATCACTTTTTTTTTTTACAAAATATTCTTTTTTTTCTGTTTTGAAGTTTGATGGTAGTTACATAGAGTTCCTTGATCCGACGAAATGAAAACAAATATAAATACGGCAAAAAATATCTTTTTAAAAAAAAGTACTTGAGTGTGTTTATTTCTATACATAGCTTCAAAAGTAATCTTTTAAATAACAATACTTATAGGACAAGAATTTAATAACGAAGAATAATTGAATCAATGAAAGTTGTTTATTTTCGAAATTCAGAGGTTATCTGTGTTTTAGACGATCTTTTTTTTTTTTTTTTTTCTTAATTTATTTACCTGGAAATTTTGAGGGAAAAAAACGAGAATTGCTTTCTAATTTGCTTGGTTGAGAACATTTGCTTCAAAGCATTTGTAAAAACTCATATAAATAAAAAAAATGCAGGATTAAATCAGTAGTTCCCTAATGGAGTTCCGTGGAACCCTAAGGTTCAGAGATTTAGGCCTTTTTTTAACAATTTTAGGGCATTTTAAAACCGTTAATTATATTTAAATTCAATCAATAATCTGTTATTTACTTAATATTTTAGTTGCTTTTACGAAATTATTTGAAATAAAATAAAAAGGAGATAAACGAAATTTTTTTCAGAAAATATAATTTTTTTTAATATTAGTACATTGGATAAATTATGAAACGAAGATGCATTCATTAAAAAACCGCTTTAGTATTTTCCATCGCTCTTTTCAAATCAAAATAAAATAACTTAATGCATTAATAAGGCAATATGTTTCCGCAATGTTGAACATTTATAGCAGTTCTTTTTTTTCTGGTTTTCATTCAACGAAAACCATAATTTGACTTATAATAATTTTCAGCTTTTGCATGTACACCGAAAACTTATTCATCTATCTAGACTAGACTCAGCTCCAGGACTATGAATTCCACTATCGGACATTAAAACAAATTTAAAATTACCGACCCGAGTCTGAGTTTACGGCTATCTATGTTTGACTCCGTAGCCTCCAAATTCAGAAAACAAGGGAGCTCCTCTATCAAGCACTGGGACAAACTAGCCTTCGGGGAGAACTTTTTGAGGAACTGACCTGCATTTGCGTTACATAGAGAACAAACCTCTCATGGAGAGAAACCAACTTCCCTCGATTAGCCCAACGTCAAGGGGATTCTTACCCTTGATCAGTCTAGCACTGTAGATACATTACGTCAGCACTGTGGTCAGTGCTAGCCGGGAGCAGAATTCATTTCAACCAGTTACCGCTGTGATTCGAACCTGGTCCACCTCAATGTGAGTCCAACACTCTATTCCTTGAGCCACCACGGCTCAATAAATTATTAGGCTTATAAAATATTTTCAAAATAAAGTAGTATTTTGCTGGCTCCATAACCGATTGGTCATTCAGGGTTCCATAACCGAAGAAAATTGGTTACAGCAGGAATAAACAGTGGCAATTAAAGCTGGAATTTTTTTATGAAGGTGGACACCTTCATATAGTGCATAAAAAGGTGACCAATATTAAAATTTTTAGACATATAATTAATTATTAGGTGATTTTTGTGATACGTCTGCAACCGCAGCATTCAATTACCAATCTTTTCTTAGTTTGAATATGTTTGTAACTAATCACGTTCAAACTAAGCGTCTCATCAGTTTAATTTTCACGCACATCGAGTACGTAAACAATTTTAACTTCTCCAACTTTCATATTAATTCAGGAAGACGCAAAACAGTTAGCCTATCAATGATCTCTATTCAAATTCTTAAAATGCTAACTTCATGCAGCGTTACAAATTGGGCCTACTTTAAAATGTTCTGGCTACTAGAACTGCAACTGGAGTGACTCGAAACGTTTTGGATTTAATTTTTTCCTTTGCACTTTTATAGCAATAAACTGAAAATATATTGTGATAAATATATTTCATTTTGAATTCTTGGTAGTTTTTTAGGAATGTGCCAGTTTTAATAAATAATGACTAATCATTGGCCATCGTATAATGCCTATATTTCTTTCCGATTAGTTGTGACCTCAAAGTGGAAAGTGGTTATTTTTCTCCTTGTTGCGTAGTTTCATTAAACAGTTACAATGATCATGATTATTTGAAACCATCAGAAAAATTATTACAAATAATCCATTACAAGTAACCATAATGTAGATTACAAACAACTATAATTAGCGGTAGTCTTTATATAATGATTACAAGTTGACGAATGAATTAATGGATCAAAAAATCGCTGAATATGCAACTCTACAGATCAACAATGCATCAGTGAATTCATAAGTACCACTAAATCTGAGAATAAATTATTGAAAAAAAATTCACTAATCAGCTAACCAATTATAAAGAGATTCAATGAATCATGGGAACAACGAAAATATCAATAAAAGAATTTTAAAGTTGATCCCTTGCTTTATCAATACACTCATACATTGTTTCGTTAATTCATTTTTTCCTTATAATTTAATTATTAATTGAATACATCATTCATTTGTTTATTCATCTGTTTATATCATTCAGTGATTCCACAACCATACAGTCTCTCTCTCTGCCAGTTAACTTGATCAAAAGTCTTTCTTTAAAAAAGGGAACTCATCTAGTTCATTTTCTGAACGAGGAACTAAACCGGTTAAGAATGTTACTACACTGAGAAAAAAATTACGAATCAATACGGTAAAAGTACCAACACTCAGGGTACCAATACTTTTTACCATAAAATCTACTTTTACCGGAATATTTTATGGAACAAACAATTTGATATACAGCAATTTTTACAGAAATATTTACCGTAAAATCACTTAATTAATGTAATTAAATAAATATTACTGTCAAAATTAAGGTGTAGTATTTTACGGATGATGCAAACAAATTGCTAGTACTTAATATCGTAACTTACTCTGGAATTTCTTACAGTGTAGTAAGCTAACAAACCTAAAAAAAAAACTGAAGCCGGAAATTGTTATCGAAGAATTCAGAATTTTCAAGGATTCGAAAGATATGTTTGAAGAATTTTTAGATACAAATAAATTCAAGTAGTATTAAAAAGTATGATGAATTAAAATAGAAATGATACATCTAAAAGATGAAGAATAGTTACGAAAAAACCATATTTACAGAAATAGTAAAATTATTAGATTTCTTTGGTCCGATCGGATCACTTACAGCAATTGACTCGCGGGGTAATTATAAAATGGAAGGGTTCTATTCTCCCCCAGTGTTTAGTTTGTATTTCGTAACTGTGCCAGGAAGGTTAAAAAAAAAGAATTAAAAATTTTAAAAAAGAGAAAAATTTAAATGATTTCTAATTTTTTAACTGTCTTGATACATGACTTTGCGTTGAATGTGCAGTGTTAATTAATAGCGATTAATTAATTATTTACGATAGTTTGTACGAAGAACGGGTAATATACAAATATTAAAATGAGAGTGGTATTTAAACTAAGATTTATAACATTTAAAGTGCGGAGGCATTTTTCATTGTGTCTAAAGTACAACTGACAGACATTATACTCACAAATCTTTTATTCAAATACAATTTTCACTTCCATGAATTTAGACGAGAATCAAAATCCAGTTTACTTTTTAAAGGAATAGGAATTTTTCACAATCCTAAAGTAGGTTTGACAGTCACTCCCCTTATAAATCTCCATTTCGAATAAAAAAAAAGAATATTTGCTGAATAGAATATCGCATTAAAAAGAATATATGGAAAAGCACTAAAACATTGACAATATATATGAAAGTAAGCCTGTCTCAAAGCTTCAAAATCTTAAGAAAGAACCACAAAATAGATTTGTACCACAAGAGTTAAAATATCTAAGAAGTATTATTACATGATTTAGACAGAGTGAATTGTTTATAAGTAATAAAGAATAGTTTTTTATAGTAAATCTTTTAAGTAGAATAGTAAGTTCTTCGAAAATATTCGTGTAACTATAATCTTGCAAGGAAATAATATTTGTTAAGAAAGTTGTTATTAATTTTGTTATATGCGATTCTCCTTTTCTTCATTAAACTGGAAAACTTTAATACAGTTAATTCAATATCCGAGTTGTTAAAGGCTAATTAAAAATGAATACCAGCAGAAGCTCACCTTATGAGAAATAGAACATATCAAAAGACTGAACTAAATCAATTTTTATCTAGAATTCTATAAAAGATTAATTGCTAACGATATGATAATCGTTATAAAAATTGCTAAATTATAATTGGGTACTTGCAATTCGAGAAGAAGACGATCACTGATACACAGACATGTAATCTATGACCTCAGCGCATGCTGATCATTTTATTTCCTTTTAAAACCGTCATTGAAAAGTCGACCCAATTTTTGAGCTTATGGCTACTAATATTCAACTCCGTAGCCTTGTAATTTTGAACCCAATCCAGAAGACAAAGGAACTCCTGGCACAAGTATTGTTCGAAATTAATCTTCACGGAGGACTTTTTGATGGAACTAACCCGCATTTGCGTTGCATGGAGAAGGAGGAACAGGAGAATCTCCCACGGTTAGCCTGACGGCAAGGGGACTTTAACCCATTATCTGTCTACCACTGAGGTTATTTCACGCCAGCACAGTATTCGGTACAAGCCGGATGAGGAATTCGTATCGACCAGACATCGCTGGGACATCATCAAACCAATAGATGAGCAACTTAGACGAATTAGCTAATCTATAAAGAAGAAAATCAGTCAATTAAGGAATTATTACGTTAATGATAGAATCAGCGAATCAATGAAAGAACAGATCAAAATGTTAGCAAAATAGTTTTTTATTTAATCCAAGAATCAATAAATCTGTCAAATAATCATTTTAAGAATCAGTAATTGGATGAATCAATAAATTGATGCATCAATGAATCACTAAATGAGCAAATCGGCTAATTAATAAATCAGAGAATCAAAATGTGAGTGAATTAACGAACCACTGGTTGAAAGAACATTCGTATCTATTAATCATTAATTGAAGGATTCCTAAAAATCGCAAATAAGCGAAACAGTGATTTTCCAACCAGCTAATTCAGTGATACGTTATTTTATTAAATTATTGACCTGCAGATTCGTTAATATATTCTTTCGCTGATATTTTCGCATTTATTTATTTCCTCTTTCTGTTTCTTTGAGTTTCTTATTCATTGATCGGTTGATTTTCTTCTATCTGATAATCGTTTTTCTCTATGTTAGGTATCAAGTTTATGTCTGTAATTCGGTTACTTTTCGTTAAACCTGTGGCAAGAAAGAACTTTCACTTAAAAGCCTATGTAAATGGCTGAAGTAAAAATTTTAAATCGGGTGTTTCTTTCAAGAGTTTCGTAACACGAACGCGCATGAAAAACGCGAATTTATGAATGTTTTCAAAACACTTTACATATGAAAAGTAAATACGATTAAGAACATTCACAATGGACATTGTGAATGTTCAAAAGACTGAAGACTTATTTCAAAAGACTGAAGAATCATATTTACAACGCATTATTTGGAATACTTTTGTATGCACATAAGGAAAAAAATGTTTTTTTCTTGGATCGCATGTATCTCGAACTAGTGTAGATATTTATGCCAACTTTATGTCTATTAATCCTTTCATATTATTTAAAATTTCGATACAAATGTTAAAATTTATATCTGGTAAATCTTATGTTCCCTCCTCTTATTTGCTTTATTATATTTATTTTTTATTACTTTTTCTATCAAGTCAATCGCAACCAAAAAAAAAAAAAAAAAAAATCTCGTGAGAGAGTTAAATTTTCCTATAACAATGGATAAATAGTTATTTTTAAAATGAATGTGACATAAAATTATATTTGGAATCAGTATTAAAATTTTTACTTAATGGGCAAATAAAGGCGTATTGTTTTTTTTTTTTTACATATTTCATAAAGAACAATATAGTACAATACTGTAAAAAAAATTAAAACAGTTCCAACTCAAAGGACACTCTTATATAAATGCACATATGTTAACACAAATTCAATATTGCAACACTCAATGCAAATTTCACGTACTCTTACGCGTACAAAATGTAACGAACGTATTTCTTGTGCTTCTCTTCAATTATTTCAGCTACACGGTTAAACTATACGCTTCATTTTAACTGTGAAGTTATGAACTAAATTATCCAAGAAAACTTTCAGATCAGTTAAACTAAAAACAGACCCCTCCTGCGCGTTAGTTCTTAGAATAACTTGAAACGAATTGAATTTTCGTTTCATATTGTGTAGGGGAAATATTAATCTTATCGTCAAATATTTGGGTAACTTAGTAATTACTTGAACTTCTTAGTAAGTACCGAATAATCATTAAAAAGCTTAAAAACAGTTCGAAGGCAATCAGTTCCGCGTCGATGATTTCAGTTTCCGTAATTCAATTTACCCCTTCCTTAATTCCTGTAACTGACTTCATTACACCATTACCTTGTGAAATGTAGAGCCCAGTTCAAGAGGGTAAATCGCTTGAGAAATTCTTTTACCACCCCACTATCTAAGTAATTTAGTTACTAGGGTAGAATGAGTCTTAAATACGATTCGGAAGTTTTGTGACTTCTCGAACGTTATGAGTTAAGTGAATATTCTTTCGTCCTTAAAATGTGTTAAATAAATAAATAAATATATATATATATTTCACAATAAAGACAAAAGAAAAAATAGAAAGAAAACGAAGACATTTAAAAAAAACTAATAAGTTTTATTAACTGCGCGAAAGTTGCAAGTGTATAGAACTCTTAAAATAAGTTTAAAATATAGAGAAAACATGGGAAATAATATAGATTAATGAAAGAGATGAAGATAAATAATACAATTTCAAAAATATCTTTAGAAAAATAGTTTTAAAAAATATTTTTCAAAAAACATTTATTGAAAAAAAAAATTATTAAGCAAATATTAAAAAGTGGGAAAACAAAATAATGAAAAGGTATAATTGATTAATATAATAGAGAGATGAAAAGATGCAGAAAGGACTCCTTTTTGCAGTGTGAGCTGATGAAGAGATTATATCGTTTCATTATTTTGTTTTCTGGTTTTTAATATTTGTTTAATAATTTTTTTAAAATAATTTTCTAATATTTTTCTTAATCTCTTTCATTAATCTTTATTATTTGCCAGGTTTTCTCTATATATTTAACTTTTTCCTTTTTTTCTTTTATTTAAACACTTTGAAATTGTAATTGCATGTTGCAAAATAGTTTTCGAACACGGAAAAAAAATTCGAAAATTTGAACAATAAAAACTGAAAATAACTTAAAATAATATTGCAGCTGGTACCCTCTATTTTCTCATCAACAGTTTCATATTTTATGTCACTCAAACAATTTGTGACGTAAAAGAATTAAACAGTAATCTCTGTTGTTAGCTATCTACACTGTAAAAATTCAGGATCAAATTACGGTAGAAAGTACTAGCACTACGGAATGTACCGGTATTTTGCGGTAATGCCGGTACTTTCTACCGTAAAACGCATTTTAACCGGAACATGTTGCGAAACAAGCAACCTGATGCACCGTAATTTTTACTGCAGCAATTACCGTAAAATCACTGAATCACTCTAATTAAATAAATATAACTGTAAAAACTTCTGTATAGTATTTTACGGGTGATGCTCCCAAAGTGCCGGTACTCCATGCCGTACTTTGATTTGGAAATTTTTACAGTTTACAAGCAAAAAAGATTAAAAAAGAAAAGAACTTGGATAGCCTACGTGTTTTTGTGCGCTATTATAATGACATGAGAAAACAATAAGATTCACCAGACTATCCAGTCTGACGATTTGGACAGCAATAACAAAAAAAAAGCTAAAAACCTATTTATTTCCGTCAATTACTGTGAGTATCGGTGACCCAAATTGGATTTTCCAATAGGATATTTATGATATGGATATTTATGTTGCAAAATCTTGACGGTGGTTTTTTTGGATAATAGGGTACATGTCATAAAACTGGTCTGCACTTTCTTCATCTTTCACCTCCTAGAAGACGTGAGAGATTATCCTCAATAGGACTGTGCAAACCAAAAAAGGAACAAGCAGTTTTAGCTTGTGGCCGAATTGAAGGCTGCCATCATTGGTAATATTGATACTACTACTTTCAAGAGGGTTTAATTAATGTTAAGCAACATCATATATTTAAAGTCATATCTAAACATGGTGCATATATTAGCTGTTAGCAGTAGAGGCTTTATTTCAGCAGGGAATTTTTTTTTTTTTTTTTTTTTTTTTTTTTTTTTTTTGAATAAGCAACTTTTTCCTGACTTAGTAAGACAGAAAGGGAATTACTCCCCATAAATGTGTGTTTGGATATAATCTTTTTTAATATGCATGTTTGAATTTCTTTGGTGTTCTTTGTGTACATTATAGCATGAAATGTAAGTGGTTTTATTTGAGAGGGACACATCTCATCTGTGATTTTTGTTAGTATAGTTGGAATTGAGTACCTTGTAAAAATTGTTGCTGAATTTGTATAAGGAAAAAATTAAGCTTTAGTTTAAAGTCTTTTGAACTTAAATATTAATAAACAATAAAAACGTAATAAAATCAGAAAATAATACTTAAAAGAGAAGATAAATATTGATGGTAAGTATCGTGAAATAAAGGGCAAATAAATAATTTTCTAGTAAATTAAATTATAAATAAAAAGAATTCAATTTAACGAATCAACATTTTTTACTGTTTCTAATTATGTATGAAACAGTGATAATGTTTGTGTTTATAAATTTATTTTTACTTTCTATAGCCATCTATTTTCACTGATTCCCAAGCAATACTTACAAATACCATTTTCATTGTTTCTAACTATGAGTAAAAATACGCAAAGATAAATGAAACGAAAAAAAAATATTCTTTGGTCAATCCTTTCTTTATCATTTTCTGCTCGAGTGCTTTTTGAATTAGTCTCGGCATCACAGAACCTATCTTAGCTTTCATTTTGATTGACTGTTTTTTTTCCCTCTTGTCTTTCTAAACAACTGCTTCGGAAAGATCATCTTTATAAATTGCCTCATCAAGATCTCCACCTTTGCTATTATTGCAATATAAGTGTCTGTGGCGAACATATATGCAAGCACTAAAATAGTAAAAATTTAATTTAAAAAGTTTTCTAATCTCAAAAAGATCCTGAATAGCTAAATGAATCAATATTATTTAAGAACAGCACATCTTAGATCATATTTTAATTTATTTTGATGTAAGATCTGTTTTGCGCTTTTTGATAACTTTCTTCCTGTTTTCTCAATGCAAGATCGGATCAGCAACATCGGATCCGCTGAGAACCAGGATAAGCAAACATCGTGATCTCTCACGAATCTATTGCTGCTCTTGATTTAATGATTGAAAGCGATCGAAAATTCCTAACTAGGAAAATCGGTGTTGCATTTTATCTGACTTGAGTAAAAAAATGGTACAATTACATCGTGCCCCCAAAGTTTGGGCTGTTCTGTCCTGAACGCATGCTTGTTAGCTCTGCATTACATTCACTGATGTTGTTGTAGTCGTCGGCTATCGAGGCAGAGGTTGTGCGATTGTTCTTGTTTTCCAGTGGCGCCATCTATAGCCAAGAATTTGATTTCAAGAACGATCAATCTCCAATTCAGTACTTCAAGAGGTATTGATTTGTTATGAGAACATGGAGGCTTTGTGACCCGACAGGTTTTAACGTTCACAAGTCACCATTTACTACATGGGGAGTCTTCGGCCGGCTGGATTCGAACTGCCGTTCTCACAAACGTGAGTCCAGCGCCCTGCCAACCAGGCTATCCCGGCCTACATTCCCTGATTAACCAGTTATATGTAGTCTGCAGTGCTATTCTCATAGGTAAGGGGAGAATAGATGACTACTGTATTTTTGATGCTGTTTCTCGTGTCTAATTTTCATTTAGGCAACCCTGATATATTTTATTCCGTTTGTAAGTGCACAGATATGTTAAATAATTTTCAAAAAGAGTTTAATGAATTACATAACAAATGGCACAGCAAAACAAGCAAAATTCAAATCAAAATTAAAGTAATCATCGTAGCATGGTTTTGTCAGAAATCCATTTCTAGTTACTGGATCCATTTCTAGTTACTGGATGTCAAAAAATAACCTACAAATGGCTTTTTGTTGCCAGGCTGAAACAAACATTTCAATTTAGAAAAGAGTTCGATCGCATTGGAACCAAACAACATCAGTTATTCATTGCATCATCTGTTTCATATTTAGGTCAAAAAACACAAAAATTCTTTTTAATGTTCAAAGTTGTGAAATATACATTTTTATTCAAAATGATTTTTTTTCTTCATTCACTGAAGTCAAAGCTATCCAAAATTTTTTCATTTTGTAGTTTTTAAAATCAGTCTTAAAATCATTCTTCACGAAAAAAATTTTTAAGATATATAACAAGAAGTGAACTCTAATCGGTTGTGCGTTCTATAGGAACACTCTCACCGAATACAGTTGACGCACTTCCGTTTACCGTCGAGGAAATAGGAAAAGCTGATTGGAGATATGAGTAGCTGATTGATCCCGCAAAAAATTCATCAATCAGGTTTCCTTTTTCTATCAATGACGGTTGGATGTGCGTCAACCGCACTCAGTGAGAATGCTTGGCTTGCATCATAAACTTTAAATAAAAGCCTTTTTTACATTTTATTTTTATTAAATTTTATGAATTGTCAATAAATAATTCTTGTCATGAATTTTAAGATTAATATTTATCATAGTTTCTTATTCTGTTTTCAAAGATTTGTGTAGACATTTTTATAAAGACTGCTTTTTAATAAAAAAATTGTTGACATTACAATTGATTGCAACTTACATATGAGAATAGTACATAGAAAAATTAGTTTTGATTCTAAAGCCTATTTCTGAATCTACATGGCTTGAAAAGAAACTTTTTTTTTTAATAACGGCAGGCACTGAACTTTCGTTCTTCGCCATAGAAGATGCCAGAAGTGTTGCTCATTTATCGTTACCCAGTGGGCACCTGTGAACCAAAGTCACGGAGGCGAGCAACGTTACCCATGCCACATTGCAACAAACCCGCTCATAGGGTGGGCCCCATTCACTCATTCACACATCAGAAGACAATTCGGGATTCGAACCCGCGGCCATTGGCTTCGCAGTCAGACACGCTAACCAGTCGGCCAACTGGCCAGCAGAAACGAAACTATAGTGCAAGGACTTTAACTCATTCTCATTTGTATCCTACTCATATTTATTGCAGCTTAACGTTATCTATTCCAGGACCTTTGTAACTATTTCTTAAATTAAAGCTATTTAAAGATCCCACCAAAGTTTTCTGCTCAGATCCGCCATTTTAAAGATGAAAAACATCCGCTGCAGAAAACAATCCTTGAATTCGCAACAGCTATTCTAAAATCCTTTTCCAACTTTGAAAAAAGTTCTTTTAATGTTATCTATTGACTTTTATTACTTTTTCGATAACTCACTCTTATTCGCAGATTGGCCCTTATCGATTGTTATAACTTAATATTATTTTCAAACTATTTAAACATATGATCATCTTCGTTTTCTGCCCAAGAGTTTCGCCATTTTATAGATGAAGGACATCCGTTGAAAAAATGATCTCAAATTTGCGACAGTCATTCTACTTTAGTTTTAAGCTTTGAAGATAGTTCTTTTAGTGCTATCTTGGGAGTTCTATTACTTTTTCGATAATGCATCCGTCTCCATAGTTTTTTTTTTTTTTTTTTTTTCGTCTTTTAAAAACTTAAGTCTTAAAGAGAGTTGTTTTATAAATATCATCTTCTACTAAGATATTTTTCTAATCAACAAGTAGTTACTGTAATTGATTAACCGATTTCTTTTCACTATTAATCTTCTAGTAAAAATGTGTTTCCTAAGTAAATTAAGCACTTATTCGAAGGCAAAATTTTCACATTTTTAATTTAACAATTTTTTTTATTCGGATTTATGTGTGTATTACACGTTGGAAATATGGTATGAATTCAAAAAAAAATATTAAAACAAGTTGTTTTAGAATGTATGGGGGAAAACTGGTCAAAAAAGACCAAAAGTTGACCTTTCGTTATAATCTTCCAGATTTGTGGAAACTCATTGTTTTTCCAGTATTCTTGCTGAACATTGGGAATAGACAAAACATTAGGTTTAATATTGATATTTAAATATTTGTCAACAAATATCGAAACTTATTTGGCAAAAAAAGGCCAAAAATCACAATTAATCATCTGTAAAATAATAAATAATAGTTTAATCAACTAGTCCGCAGTCTATTACTTAGACACATGTATAGAAAATATTCTATCAAAATTTCAAGTAATTCGAACTAAACTATTCTGAGATATTGCATTTAAAATGAAGGAAAATAACCCAAAAATTAGTTTCGAGAAAAAGGGCACAATTATCGATGTACTAATCAATTAAATTTATCTTAACTTCTGTTTGATTTGACGTAGAAAGAAAACTCAAACGGACATAGAAAGAAAAAATTAAAAGTTTAAAAATGGGCTTAAAATGGTGGTCGAGCACCTTAAGATGACGTAATCCTAAATAAGAGACAATTTAAATATTGATATTTTCACGAATATAAAAGTGCATACATATTGAAACATAAACCATCATACATATTCTTCACTATTAGGTCAGGAGCTTAAACATATCGTAAATTTTCTTGCTATATCAATTGTACTAAAATAAGGTGCTAAACCACCATATCTAGAACGATAAAATTTCATTCCTTAACTAAGGTAATTGTTTTCAACTGTTGAACCAACACCTCCTAGAAAGAGTAGGCCTCAGCACGGGTTACCATAAATATCCTTTAGTAGTCCAAACGTAATGACATATTTCATATTTTCAACCACTGCGCAGCTTAGTACCCCGAACGTAATGACATCTTTCTTATTTTTCATCAACTGCGCAGTTAACTTTGTCATATGGGACTACTAAATTTATCCGTGCTGAGGCCTTCCTTCTTATAGGAGGTGTTGGTTGAACGGTGGGGAAACTTTGCATTGATGTTTTGTGGTAGAATTCTTAGTTTTTGTTATAAAACATCGAACTAACGTAAATATCAAAACAAATTACCCAGCGTTAAACTGTAAAAACATTCAATGCGTGAAATTTCGAGTTTTTGTTAAGATTTATTATTTTATTTTTTGGGGCATACCTTAACCCAATGACGGTTCTTCAATTAAAAAGTCGTATTTTAATCTGCAGTATTCTCCGCTTAGCAAAACCAGTTTTTCCATGTACTTCGATATAGAATCAGTGTATTGGCGAGAAACATTCTCCCAATTTTGCCCTTTCGCTAAACCACCAGTGGGTTAATACTCTGGACTAGCAATAATCTATTGTATTTTATCCCTTCTTTTTTCATCCCCATAGTTTACAGTTATTTACATCGTTACGTCAATAACCTCTGCATATAATGATGTAACAATGTATTTAAGCCAAAGCATTTTAGCTAACTTCAAACTGTTGTTAGTAAACTTCAACTCAAACATTTCACGATTTCCCACGAAACACGATTCAAACTGTTGAAGTGCTAAACTTTTCTCTCAAAGTAAGGCATATTTAGTACTATATACTTTTAATGCTTATAAAGGGAAACAGAAAAGAATGTACGTAAAAGATTATCAAAAGTATGCGGAAGTGAAAGTTGTACTGTAAATGGAAATCTATCACTTGATGCATAAATTAATGATGCTAAATGAATGATACATCTCAAATTAATGGTGGTAGATCTTCCTGAAAGGCACTGAGAACCAGTAATTATGTAGCTTACTCAATGTAGCTTACTTATGTAGTATTACTCAAGACACTATTGCATGAAAATAATTAACACAGCTACGCAAGTATGAAGGCAACTGTATTAAGCTAACTTATTTAAATGAAATTTGAGTACAATTAATGTTGTTTTACACAAATGCTGTTAACAAAATTAAGTAGTTAATATACAAAATAAAATTAAATCTTCTCGCAATGATACACTTGTAATAATCTGATTAACACAAATGTTTAAGAACTATGTATAATTGTAGAAATTCATTGCAATGAAACAAATATTTATGTGTACGGATAATTAACATAATTACTTGATATTTAAACATAGATTTCATTAAATAGCTGTTTTTCATCAATATTTAATTAGTTATCAATATTTAATCAATATTTATTTAGCATCAATAATTAAGTAGTTAATATACAAATCTTCACACACAATCGAACACAAATGTATAAGAATTATGCATAATTGTATAAATTCATTGCAGTGAAACACAAATTTATATGTGCGAATAATTAACATAATTACTTGAGATTTAAACACAGATTTCATTAAATATTTGTTAAGTATCAACATTTTGTATTTAAAGTCTGGCAAAATAAGTATTAATTTCAACTAAACACCAAAGAATTCTTTTTAACTTTACTAAAATAAATCAAATCCTTCACACTTTTTTTGAAAGAAAAAGAAACACGATTACTCTAAATAGATTTTCTTTCTATCAGCATCTAAAATTCCCTTTTTCATCTTACAATTGGAAACTTTTTATTTGGTTAGGAGACTTTTTTTAAATTTAAATTGGTGATGATTCTAATTATTTGAACAAACTAAACTAGAAATTACCATATCCAATATCTCATCTCTTGAAGTCTTAAAAGTGGGCACATTATTTTATCCTTTTTTCTTTCTACACCAAAAGAAACAAAGCTAATTTATTTCAGCAATTTTTTATTCTATTTACTTATCATTATTTTCAGTCAATAATTCAAACTTGTTAAAATTATATTAATCTTTCAATATTTAAGGAACATTAAGTGTTAGTTTCAACGTTTTTGCTTTAGACAAAATTGAGTAGACTCCAAAGAAAATAATTGACCACCGTAAGCAACTTCTAATCTAGAGTTTTAAAATTTCATAATATTATGCAATTTTCATTATTTGGGAGAAGCTGTTAGCAAATCAATAAAAGAATATAATGCTAAGCAAAATGTACCCAAAAATGAATAAAAATCTATTAACTTATAAAACTATATACTTAATCATTAAATTTGAAAAAAAAAATGATTGAATAGTTCCCGAAATATAACTATTTGAAACTGATACTCTTAAAGATAATTACTACTTTATTGGCCCTGGATAAAATAATGTCAAATTTAAAACCTCATTTATAGTATAGCAAACAAATTATTCTTTTAATTTTCTTGTTTTGTTATGAAAAATTTATAAACATAGTATTAACAGCATGATGGCCAATTTAGAAATTACTTGAACCCAACGTCCATGATCCTCCAACCATGGCCAAGCATCTAGCCCCATTTTTAGGAGTTTAGTTAGGAATGCCACGTAATTTGGTAAGACGGCGTGGACAGCGCCTGAGCTGGTACCCCTTTCACCGAGGTTCCACACCACCAACGAGAGGACTTTCAACCAAGACTGATTTCATATGTACCTTGCTACATATGCACGTCGGTTGTTCTGTCGGCGTTCAAGATCCAACTCACTTCCTCCAGTTTTCCAATCAGCGGTGTGAGCGACGCCTTAACCGACTGCTCAACTGGAGCGACAATACCAACGTCCATGTTTTTAACGGCAGGTGTTGAACCTTTGTTCTTTGCCTCGGAAGATGCCAAAAGTGTTGCTCCTTAACGTTATCCGGTGGGCACCTCTGAACCTAAGTCACGGAGGCGAGATACCCACACCCACACCTCACTGCCACAGATACATCATATCACACATTCACATATCACACAACGGAGGACGACAACACACAGGGAGGAACTTCCATGCTCTAGACCTGATTCAAACCCGCAACCATTGGCTTCACAGTCAAGCACTCTAACGGCTCGGCAACCTGACCGGCTCAACAACCATAGTAATGCAGTAGCACTGTTCCTCGTGGAATGATAAATTTTTTTGTCATATTAAACCCTTTAGACAGATGATGAAAATTAATAGATGAGATTAAATGATGAGGACCATCAAAAATTGTCTTAAATCAATAAAAACTCTCAAATTTACTTAATGATACTATAAAGAGTTTTTACTAGGGAAAGACATTTAATAAGAAAGCGGCATACACTTTGAGTTTGGAATGTAATTTTACTACTAATGATGGTCAAATCAATAATTTTTGATAAAAATAATATTAAAATTTATATTTTCAACGAAACATTTAGGAAATATTTTATGAATTAGTATACCATGAACATTAGTATACTTTGGGATATAAATATTTTTTACAAAAAGCATCTCGTATTAATGGTTGTCTCAGACTTGGACTTTAAGCTGTTAATGCCAGTATTCGCGAGGGGAAAATGTTCTATACGGAAATAATTTTTAGAAAGCAGGTTTAAAGTTAAAGTTTGAGCCTAATATGGAAACCCGAATTTTACCCTTTATCCTGATGACAGCTTTTACCACCATCTTGAATTTACTGTGCGAGAGAGGTGTCAATGAACATCACTATTGAGAGAAGAGACATATTGTTTTTTGTCTATTTATTTATGCTGAATCAAACAACATCAAAACTAAGTTGATAGGACTTTTAGTTCTGAAGTTATACGGGATTTAGTAAATAGAAAAAAGTACAATTTATGTTTGTACTCATTTACGCACTGAATTGAATGAAATCAAAACAAAACCAATACATCTATTAATTTAAAAAATATTAAAGTTTTCTTACGAAGAAAGTAGAGCTTTGTATTAATGCTTACCTTACCTTTGAAATTGCCATAGAGTCAAGCAAAGTATTGGATCTTATGTATTTTTATATTAAATTAAATGACGCCAAAGTCAATTTTATAAGCCTAATAATTTAGAAGTTAAAAGAATAATTATAAAAGTTTTCATCTTTCCCTGATTATGTCTATATTTAACTATTTAAAAACTGGATTATGTAACCATTTACAAGAAATAACAGAAGAAAATAGCAGACGAGGTAATTTTTTTCTCTTTTTTTTTCTTATGAATGAATTTTAAATAATCTAAGGGACAGCTTATAAGTTATTTTAAAAACTAATATACACCATCAATATACCTGCCAAACAATATTTTTTTCACAAATTTCACTAAATTGACAGTTACGAAATTGATATTATTTTCTCTACAAAAGCTTTTAGACATCAATTATTTAACTTCAATTCATAAATCATAACTAAAAATAACCTCAAATTCATAACTAAAAAATTGTTGATTTGAATTGTTTTTTCGGCGATTAATCAATACGATTGTTGTAATAATATACATATTGATTAGAAATGAAAATTTTCATCCGAAACCTCTAGAAAAAAAAAAAAAAAAAAAAAAAAAACTTTTTTTTATTATTTTCTTTTCCATTGTTCTATCTATCATTCCTCAGCTTAGGATTCGATCGGTTTTTATAGGAGTTTGATGGCTATAAAATGCGCATAAATTCAAATATATCTGAATATTTTTGACAAATAAATAATATGAGACATTTATATGATAAATCTTCTTTCAGGAGAAATATGTATATGAAGTATTATTATTCAATAAGAATATTTTCCTCTCAAATTTAGGATAATGTCTGTTTGAAAAAATGTAGGAAAATAATTTGTTTTCAAAAGGTGAAAGATTTCCACGGGAACCTTACTCATGACATTACTGTTATTTAAAAACATTAAATTTTATTTTTTATAAGTCTGTCACCTATGGTATAAAAATAAATTAGTGTTTTTACGGATTCATATGGTAATTTTATTTAAATTTTACGCTGAGTGCGACTCCATATTTTCGGTGATTTCTCAGAAAAAATATGCTCGAAGTAAATATGGTTCCTCACACTAATCTTATTGAAATGATGTATACTTCTTATACATGGAGTTGACTAAAAATTAAATGTAGGATTAAAAAACCATGTTTGAATTTTTGGAAAATCGTATACAAAAAGTAAATTCTAACCACAAATTTCGGGGAATTCTAAATGTTGAAAAAGCGTCGTTAAAAACAAAAGAACTATCTTTCATTCACTTGTTAATTCCACACAGAGAAAAAATTATGGTAAAATTACCGTACTTTATCGTAAAGACATTTCTGGTAAAAAAAAAAAAGCTTGATTCTGATAATAAAACAGAAATATACGATATTTATACCATTTATATGGTGAAAAATTCCATTTATAAGGTAATAGTTTACCGGAAATTCTGATTTTCAAAATTATAGTTCTTATTACCACACGTGTAGTAACAAATACAAAACTGAAAGGTCTATAAGCCGACTTAATGTTTTTTATACAATGCCCTAAGGTATCATGATAAAATTACAGAATTTTACCACATTTACTGAATTTGAACACACATTATAAAACAATATTTTATTGTTAATTTTACAGAGAACCATTACAAAACGCTTCGATAAAAATTACTGTTTTTTTGATGTTCCAATAGAGTCAGAAACACGGTAAATTTTAACACATTCTAGTAGTTTCGATCGTACCTTTATTCTCAATGTATCAAGACGAAATAAGCAGAGTATCGATTAGGTCTGTTCACTAAAATAAAGTTTTCAGAAAACTCTATTGTTCCATACTATCAGAAAAATCGGTAGTTCGAACCATAATATGGTGCGAATTAGTTGCGAATGTAATAAGGAGTAAAATTGAACCATGCTCTCCTTCAAGTTGAACTATAATATCGTGCAAATTTAATGTAAACTTAAACTAAATTTCCATTGAACCATAGTATCATGCAATCGAGTTTAGGTTTAACACTATGTAATAGTTATAACGATATTAAGGTTCAATTATATTATGGTTCAGTAATATTATGGTTCAACAAGTTTCAAACTTCTTTAAAGTTCATTTTCGGTAATGAAAGGAGTTTCTAAAACAGTCTGCTTTTGATTCAAGTGTAGTACATATTAATTATGTAGCACTATTAAATAATTAAAAAAAACAATAATAAAGGTATTATTTGATCTTTTAAAAACATATAACAACATCATTGAATTAAATTTTTCTTTTTAACCTATAGCAGCACTAAGAAAAAATTGCCAAAAATTCCAGAATACAGAAAAAAGTTACCGCGTTTCTGGCTCTATGGAAGCGCTAAAAAGATTGGCAATTTTTACCGAAGCGCTTTGGTAATGATTTTGATAAAACCAACAATAATATATGGTTTTATAATGTGATTAAATTTGATAAATGTCATAAAACTTAGAGATTTTATCTTGATACCTTAGAGTATTGCATAAAAACGATTTACTAAGTTAAATTTACATTTTTGTTGCTGTAATTTTTACTAAAAATGTGGTAAAAAGAACAATAATTTTGATAACCAGAATTTTCTGTAATCCCTTACCATATGAAGAGAAAAATTACCAAATGAATGGTGTTAATACGGTATACTTTAGTTTTACTAACCAGAATTATGTTGTTTTTTAACCAGAAATGTCAATGCCATACACTATGGTAATTTTACCGGAATTTTTTCTCCGTGCGCGAAAGAGTGTATTATTAAAAATTACATAACACAATAAAATCATTCACTTAATATTTTTTTAAAATATTGGAAATAGTTTCACTTAAATTCAATCTTTTCGATCATCCTTATTAATTGATTAATCTTTTCAGACTTCAGTGTTAACTTCTGCTCATTTGCCTTGAATATATGTTATTTACTAGTCAATTATTTTTCGACAAGAAATCTTTACCGAATATATTCATTCCATTTATATATCTGTTTCCCAGAGTGTATTACGAATTACATAACACAAAAAAAGAGTTCACTCAATATTTTGTTTTAAACATTGGAAATAGTTTCATTTAAATTCAATCTTTTCTATCAGAGTTAACTTCTGTTCATGTCTTGAATATGTGTTATTTAATCGGCAATTATTTTTCGACAAGAAATATTTACCGAATATATTCCGTGCATATATCTGTTTTCCAGAAATAAGCATTTTCTTACACATTTTGATAAGAGGAAACCCTATTTAATGATTATAGCTGTATTAGAGATAATTTCAAATATTTTTTTTCCTTCCCAAAACAACCATCATAGTAATTGTGTTATATATGGCAATACTTAGCAAATATATGATGTTTATTTTCTAGAACATCTGGGGGAGCTTTAGCACTTGAGCTTATTGTAAAAAATGAAATAAAAACAGACAGAATAGATACACTAGAAGCTCAAAAATGCATTTTTCTTAGAATGAAATCGAAGTACTTAATACCATTATATCCATTCTATGTAATTCCTTGTTCAACAACTTTTTAGAACTATAAAAGTGTCTTTTTTTTTTATGGGTCTCTCTATAATCCCCTTCCACTAACTTAAAAGAAAAGGATAAAAACTTCATTTATGAATTATTTCTCATCGTGAAAAGTTTCAAAAAAGGGATCAAAGACATAAGTTTGCAGTACTTATTTCCTTCTGAAAAAAAAATTAAAAAAAAAGACTTATATGGGAGTTTTTTTGACAGAAGCATTTGAAAGAAATTTCCTGATAATACGTAGTACTTTCTTATCTCATTTAAGCTAGTGATGAAATATTTGGACAAAAATGTATTGTTTTTTTATTATTTTATTTAATAAACATGGTCGAACAACCGGCCCAATTTTGAGTTTACGACTACCAATGTTCAACTCCGTAGCCTTTTACTTTTGAATCTAACCCATAAGACAAATTCTAATCCATGAGACCCATAAAACTCCAAGATTAAGTTTTGGAAAAAATTTGCCTTCGTGGAGTACTTTTTGGTGAAACTAACCCACATTTATGTTACATGAAGAAAAAAGCCACGAAAACATAGTAGGACTAGCCAGACGGTAAGGAGATTCTAACCCATGTTCCATGTGCCACTGAGGATATTTTGCATTACAACTGTGGTCTGTATGAGTCGGATCCAGAATTCGTATAAATCAGCCATTACTGGGATTCGAACGCGGGTCACCTCATTGGAAGGGTCTTATCGCTCTATCCCGTAGGCCGCTACAGCTCTGACAAAAATATTTTCAAAGGTTTAACGCTATTAGTTTTTGTTCTAGAATATTTCATTTTAAAAACTTGGCGTACACTAAGAGTTTCTTGGCGCCCTGGCTAATGTGCGTCGAAAGATAATACATTGCAATAAGGTTTTTACTAATGTACTATATACTATTACCTATATACTGTTCGGGGTTGTTTAAAATAGTGTGAAATCATTTGTTTTCTATTTGCACAAAAGTTTGTACTCTCTAAAGCATCTCTCCCGAACATTTTATCACCGTGGACCGACCGGTCAACGTTTAATCATTTTACCGCAACCCGCAGAAGGGAAGTTGATTGTTTATATTTCAGCTTTTTTTTTTTATTTATTTAATATAATTTCCATTTAATGCAATTAAATATTCCTTCAAAATGAAATAACTTTTGGCCAAGGAAAGCCCTACAAACTCGAGAGAAATACACCAAGGAGTCCAAACTTTGAACCGCTTTCCTGATCAAACTACGAAGAGCATATTTTCCAGATTGCGGCTACCCTCTATATTTTGGGGAACAGCAATCCGAATCCAATCAAAAAACATGTATGTTTATTATGAGAAAGTAAGTTTTGTATCTAATTTCATAACTTAAATTATCTTCTGTGTTAATTAATAAGTATACTTGAAGTCATCCCCCCAATCCATTAAGAATGAGACCTAGAACACGAAAATCAGATCATTAGATCAAAAGTTATTCAGGGCGTTCCGTTTTTTTTTTAGCACACTGTCAATTCAATCAAAACCGACTTTAGGACTAAAATTATACCAAGTATTTCTTTATAAATGTGCTTACCATAGCAATACGCAAGCATGATAAAACCCACTTTTCTTTTAAATTTTACAAGTAGTGCTACTTTTTAAATCAATACTTTATGAAGGCATTGCGTCGTGAAAAATGAAATTTTTATTTGCAATTTCAATTTTTTTCATCTCTATGCATATATACATCCGAGTGTTACAAAACACATTTTTTAAATTTTCAGAGCATGACTACTCTTTGATGGGTGAAATATGGAAAGTATATTATGAGAAGATCTCTGCATTCCTAGGAAAAAACTGAACATATGATCTTTTAAAAAAGCAGAGGCCATTTTTTGATTCAAGCATATCATTTCTATTTCACGAATGACAGGGTTTTTTTTGGTTTTTATGATCATTTTACGAACGTCATAAAGTATTTCCAGGTGATAAAAAGTTATCCCTTTGGTATAAATATGAGAAAAACATAAATGAAATAGTTTGTTTTAACTGATGCTGAGAATCTTATTGAAATCGGCGAAGTCATAATCCATGATGTTAGTTTCACATGAAAAATTTGCGTTATTAGAATGAAATCATTTATATTTCTGTGATTAAATTTTATTTTTTGAAAAAGAAAAAAGAAATAAAGAACTTTGGCGTGTTATTGATTTGAATTGATTCAGAGAAAAAATTCTCTTAAAATTACAATACTTCATGGTAAGGATATTTGGGGTAAACAAAATCCATAATCCTGGTTAACAAAACTGAAATATAACAATTCTTCCATTCATATTATCACGATTTACCAGAAATTCTGGTTTCTATTACCACACACTTCGTAAGAAATATAAAACTGAAGAGTCAATTTCTCATAATAAATGGTTTTTATGCCATTTTCTAAATTATCATGGTAAAATTACTAAATTTTTACCGTAGAATTAATAAAAATTATACAAAAATGTAAGTTCCATATATTTAATTCATAAATTTAATTTTCTTTTAGTGAAAAAATTAAAAATAAGGAGGGGTAATGTTTATTTTTTTATTCTTCTCAAATAGTCAAATAATAATTCTAGGCTGTTTACTTAACATAAATTTTCTTGTATCTTCTTCTTACGTAGCTCTACAGCCCTTTGTGGGCCCTGGATCGTTTCACAATTCTATTCAATACAGCCCTCTGTTTTGATTTCTCCACCTACAGATCTTCATAATTTCCTAGTCGTCAATAACGTCGTTCTTCCACCTTTCCCTTGGGTGGACCCTGAGCCTGGTTCCCATAGGTCTCCAGTTCAAGCCGTAATTATGGTCTCTTTCCTCTATATGTCTAAACCATAAGAGCCACTGGGATTTGATAAAGCGAGCAGTATTTTTTCCTTTTACGATTTTCTTTATTTCTAGATTTCCCATTTGCCTCTATCCTTAATAGATCCTATTTTTCTTTCGTTCAAACACCAGCAAGTTATTTTCCTCTTTTTTGTCATTTTCCAGGTTTCACTTTCATATGTCACTATTGGTCGAATTACAATTTTATAAAGTCGCATTTTTAAAGATTTTGTGAGCAATTTATT
The DNA here is from genome assembly GCA_949128135.1 of Parasteatoda lunata. Lineage (NCBI taxonomy): Eukaryota > Metazoa > Arthropoda > Arachnida > Araneae > Theridiidae > Parasteatoda > Parasteatoda lunata. The sequence continues at coordinate 35,467,818 of OX421979.1, forward strand.
TTTTAAAAGGCAACTGTATCAAAAATATGGCCGGTTTCCTTTAGGAAGTTTTACATGTATTTCTTCTAAGTTACTTGGTGATGATGGAGCCAAGGTAGGTGAAACTAAGCACTCTTTCAAAATCAAAATGATCTACAGGAAGTTTTGTTAAAATTTTTCTTTTATTAGTTATCGATCATATTATCTGTGCCATAAAACGGTATTAATTTACAAACTTAATTTCTGGTTTGAAATTCACTCCTCTATTTTCAATTTCCCCCCTTAAAATTAATGGAGATGTGGAACAACTGTCTAAAAACATTATTTTGGATAACGGTGAATCTAAGTGCAGAGACAAAAGGAAGGGCTTCATTCTGGATTCGAATTGAAAAATGACTAAAAAACATATAAGAATGTCCAAATGTATGCAAAGAATAAAGAAACGTTGCATCAGCCAAGAGGTCAAAAACTAAACAGCGTTAAAAGAATATTGATTTCTAAACAGCAAAGTAAAAAAAAGCACTTCTTTCAAAAATAATTTTACATTTAATATGTTGGAAGGATTTATATAAACCAAGACCAATAAAAAAAAAGTTGGCATTATATTATTGTAGCTGACAAAAATACCACAGAATGATAAGATTTCCAATGGAAAAGAGTTGAATGCTTTTAATTTAAATACATCTTAACTTTTTCCTAACTCCAAATTTAATACACTTTTATTAATTCCGATCTTCTCCATAGTATTATCAATATAAAAGAAAGTCCACGCTGACAATTTCTATTTCCCTTCTCTATAGTTTTATCTATAAGAAAGAAAGTGCATACTGGTAATTTTTAATTTCCTTTTCTACAGTTTCATCAATATAAAAGAAAGTCCTCGCTGACAATTTCTACTTCCCTTCTCTATAGTTTTATCAATAAGAAAGAAAGTGCGTATTGGCAAATTCTAATTCCCTTTTCTACAGTTTTATCAATGCAAAAAAATGTCTATACTGGCAATTTCTAATTCAATTCTCTACAGTTTTATCAATATAAAAGAAAGTCCATAGTGGCAATTTCTAATTCCCTTCTTCTCTACAGTTTAATCAATATAAAAGGAAGTCCGTTCTGGCAATGATCTTTATAAATACTCTCAACTGTTTTGCCTTTTATGTGGTCTTAAGGTTGGAGAAATGTATAAATATTCATGGAAAAAAATGTATAATAGATTGAAGAAAAAGTCATGCAGATTGAATTTACAATCAAGCATTTTTATTCTACATACTCTATTAATTTACAGCTAAATATGCATAAAACATACATTAAAAGTAGCAAACCATATAAATAAAGTCAATATGCTTAGTGATTAAGTTTGAAAACTTATCCTCTTAAAGTTCATGTTCTAAATCCAAAATCCAAATCGTGTTCTTAATCTTCCAATATTCTTAGGTCATAGTTGCCAACTTGCAGGGTTACCGAAAAGATATAATGAAGTGGTAGTAAATAAATTATTAAAGATAAAAGAAATTACGCTACTTCACCAATTTGTAAGCTATTATATTCTTGAGTTACTGATGTGATGTCGGGTGAATTAAAGATGGAAAAAAAATTTACAAAATTAAGCTTCTCCAAAAACTAATAAATCCTACACACTTATATATGAATTACTGATACGGCATGGTGGATAAGCAATTTATTTTTAATCATTAGACATTTAATTTACTACTACTTAAAAAAATTTATTTTCAAATTGGAAACTATACAAATCTCTTGAGCTCATCAAAACTTATGAACTGAAAGATAAGTATGCACATGGACAGTTAAGAATTTTTAAATACTTAAAATTTAAAAATGAAAAATTTTAAGACGATGGCTTAGATTACGCAATGGGGAAGTTCACCTAAAATAATTGTTTTCCATTTTGATATTTTGAAAATTTATTTTTTTACAATTAAAACTTCATGGCTTATTCCAGATTAGCTTGAACTCACTTTTTCAATACTTTTAATTTTAAATTATGTATGGAGGTGAATAAGAATTTGCAATGAAACATTCCGCCCTCAATATAGCATCCTCTTAACAGTCTCAATTCTATCTTAGATCTCTAAAGAATAATTGTCCTCTTATACTGAGTGCGTGCACCTCAAGATTGCGCAAAGATATGCCCCTTGCATCCTGCTCCCTGATAATCAGGCCAGATTCGATCTCCTCTGCGGAGGACTTAAAAGTCCTGACTATTATGATTATTTTATTAATTTTTAAATCAGGAAACTTTACACCGTACCGGTCTGTGTATCAGGTAATTGGCCTTACATCAAAAAGATTCTGGGTTCGAATCCTGGGCAATACATGGATGTTCCTTCATTTTCTGTACGATCTGTCCTTCATGTGGGAGCAACGTTGGCCCTCCTAATATGGTTCCCCTGAAAAACTGGCCAACAAATCTGCCTTTCAGATGCCTGTATGTCGAAAGGTCATTCTAGCCGACCGGCCTGTGTAGGGGTCAGGGAACTGACCTTGCATTAGAAAGAGCAACGTTGGCCCACTTAATATGGTGCCCCTGAAAGAGTGGCCAACAAATCTGCCCTTCAGATGCCTGTGTGAAGAAAGGTCATTCTCCAGGTGGGCATTGGAGAAAAAATGCGGTACACACTATGCAACCAACCCATTTAATATTTACCTTCATCCACTCAACTCATATCAAATAAGTTTTTTCTCGAAAAGAAAGACGTTGCAATCACATTTTGTAACGTAAATTATATTTTCAATTTTGCATACTACTTTACTTTTATTTAATCTACAATTAATTTTTACATTTTTAGCATCATTTTAATCTAAACAAAAATAAATAAGAAACCTACCAATCCAATCAAAATCAGCTTATAAGAATTTTCAGATAGTAGTTGCCAAATAAGTTTCCCGTTTAGAGCACCCAACTCAAAAACTATCACCTGAAATCTCTTATCCCTAAAACGCTCTCGTAATCAAAGCTTAAGGCGGTTAATTGTACCTCTGACAACTTCTGCAATCGTTTTCTGTCACACACTTTTCTAAATAATGTTCCATAAATCAAGTCCGAAGACTTAGCAGCCTTTTGCTCCCTTTTTCCACTAAGTCTCTTAAATGGGGAACAAAAGATCCATTCTATTCCTTGAACATTCTCTTTTATAGGATTTTTAATCAAATTTTGTAAGGAGAGGTGCTAAAGCTCACTATACTTAACAAAGCCCTTAAAAATAAGTGGGATATGCAAATAAAGAGTCGTAAAGTTTCTAAAGAAGCCCTAATTCGTATATACAGAAGCATTCTTGTGTCGGTCGTTTTATTTAAAGATGCATGATGCCTGAAGTTCTAAAGTGGAATGTTTTGTTCTATTCTGGTGTATACGTTCGTAAGTTATAGCCCGCATTTATTCCCACTTTTAATACACTTAACTTTAATCACCATATTTTTTGCATATAGTATGTTATGAACTTTACCTCTTATGTTTTACAAGTCAATCAAGCGTTTCCCATTTTTATTTCGCTAGTTGAACAATAGTTTGTCCTGGTTTATTTGAATAATTTAATTAAAATAATCAGCAAATTAAGAAACTTATTATTAAACAGTCATAAAATATTAATAGCGTGCCGTTTCTTTTGTAATTGTTTGAGGTTTGAGGCTCATTCAAAATTCAGTACTTGTTTAGTTTACGAAATATGAGAAGTAATTTTAATCTAACACATTTTTACTCAAATTTAAGTGATGATACTAATCATTTTTCTATAAATATTGTCCTTCATGCCGTTAACAAAATGCGTGCTTCCTAAACACATGAAAGGTCGAGAGAATCTCATAATTTTATGCGTATTAAAAAGTAATTCTCTAATAGAAAAAATCAAGGGATAGAGCGCTCGCCTTCCAACGAGGCGAACCGGGTTCGGGTTTTCTTGAAAATCGAACTTGTTTCGATATTTTTAATCCCTCCTTTGCTTATTTCGATAACGGTTTTTTTTTTCTTAAATATTGTTTGTGTAGCTTGATTTTTTTTCTTACATTCGACTTAAAACTTTTATAATTAATATATATGCAAGAGTTTCTTCAATGACTCTTATTATTAAACAATATGACTTTTTCTCTGTGAAACACCTCTTAATAGTAAGAAATATCATGAAATATTTTTGTTATTAAGATGATTATTAGTAAGAAATTGAACTTATTGCTTACAAGAGCTATTTATTATTCGCTGTAGCTCAACAAGAAATGTCTAGACTATGAGTAAATAATAGGATACAGCTTTATTTACGCTTGTCTTGAATAAGAAAAATAGGACATTATTATTATAATCTACTTATTAAATGAAATACATTCTCTCAAAGAAGTTTTAATAGTTACCCTTTATATTTTCGATAGTTTGTTTTTACTGATTGATTCGGTTATAGTTAAAACTTCCCTATGGATTTCTATGTTTGTTTTCATATTTCATATAATAATATCATTATTTATTTAACAGAACAATTTTGATAAACTGTTTGAATTAACCTTAATTTTCCTCAACAATATTTAGTTTACAGTTTTAATTTTAGTTTCTCAGCAAAATTTAGTTATATAAAAGCAAAAACACTGTAGATATCTTATAAGTTCCTAGTGAGAGAAAAGGGCGTATTAAACCTCTAAAATTAGTTCGATGGTCGAATGAAACAGATGTGAATTGAAAAAGGGTACGATTATTGAAAGAACCTTCAAGTTTAAGCCGGCAATCAAACAGGTTTTAAAGCTTCATACGCACACTTCCTCTATAATGATGTGTCGGATTTTGATTGCTTACCTGGGTTTTTTTTTTCTGGCTGAAATATTAATTTGCGAACTCTATTGTGTAGTCTTTTCTTTCGGATTCATATCTGATTAACAATCTTAGATTGTAAAAATGTGTATTAAAATATAAGTATGGATCATTCTATATATTATTCTTCACAAAAGTACTAAATACTTAAAACATAAATCAAAAAATATTTCCTTCAAAAAATTTTCAAAAGATTAATTTGAATCTTTGAAATAGCTGATTCAACCTAAATATGAACAAATATCATAATAAAATTAGCACTTTTTTCAAAAATTGCAAAAAACGCAAGAAAAAATAGGGTATGGCATATAAAACATTCTAAATTGATAAAAAAAAAAAAAAACATACGACTTAAAAAGGATTATGATTATTGAGTTGATTCTGGTTTGTTTTGTTTCTCTTTTGCGTTTCTTTTTTGTCTTTTTTTTGTGCTTGTTCTCTCTTTTTTTAGGCTGAAATATTAATTTTCAAACTCCAATAGGTATTCATTTTTGACTTCCTATTTGATAAGGATTGTAAAAATGTACATTAATGAGATCATTATGAATCATTACATATATTTTATTGTTATTATTATAAATCATTCTATATAGTATTCTTTATAAAAAATTTACTAAATACTTCAAGAATAAGTCAAAGATTATTTCCTCCAATTGTCCTACTAAAACGAGAATTTATTATTTTTTTTTTTCAAAAATTTTAAGAAACACTAGAAAAAATAGAACACGTGATATAAATCATTCTAAATTGAACATATAACTTTAAAAAAATCATAAGAATTAAGTTGATTCTGTTTTCTTCAACTTTCTTTTTTGTTTCTCTTTTCTGTTTTTCCTAATTAAAATATTAATTTTTAATCTCATATGAGTATTTATTTTCGACTTCATATTTGTAAAACTATATATTTATGAGATTATTATGGATCATTACGTATATTATTATGGTTATTATTATGGATCATTATGTATATTATTATGGTTATTATTATGGATCATTATGTATATTATTATGGTTATTATTATGGATCATTCTATCTATTATTCTTTATAAAAATACTAAATACTTCAAGCATAAGTCAAAGATTATTTCCCTCAAAAAATTCCAAGAAGATTAATTTGAATTATCCAAATAACTAATTGAACCTAGATGTGAACCTGCTCTGCTAAAATAAGTACTTGTTTTCTGAAACCTTAATTTCAATTTTTAAAATTGAAAATTGAACCAATGTGAAAACAATTCTACTAAAGTAAACACTTTAGTCAGTCTTTTTTAATTCAATTCGAATTTTTAAAATAGCTGATTATATATGCATATAAGCAATTATCCTACTAGAGCGAGCATTTTTTTTTCTTCAAATATTGTAAAAATCATATGAAAAAATGGGACATATGATAAAAAACATTCCAAATAGTAAAAAAAATAAATTTAAAAACATAAGTATTGGCTTGAATCCTACATTTTCTGTGAAGCTGTCCTCATATCAGCATGTTTATTGTGATTCGCGCATCATTTAACGATTACGCTAATGCCAGATTCGCATTTATGCAAGCTCTTCTGCCACTATTCGTCCAAGAGTCAGCTACTTCTTATAATATCTTAGGTAATAACTCTTACATGAAAAAAATTTTATTGTCTAGTTCTCCTTTCTGGTGGTATGCCAGAAGACAGTATTATCAATCTTATTTCTGCCCGTCTTGAACACTGATTGAATGTAAAACTTATTCAGAGACTCTCTTCTAATATAGTGGTTTTCAAACATGTTTATTGCTAGACTTCTGCACTAACCATAAAATAAAATGGAACAGATACAAATGACATGTATCACTTACGGACGGATGAGAATGCATTTTCTAATTGTGCACATAAAATACCAATAACTAAAATGTGAAAACTTGTAGAAAAATAGTATTATAAAGTTTTTTTTTTCCAAAAACATTTCTTCGTTATATTGTTTTCTTTTATTAAATATATTCATATCTTTTTCTTCAATTTTTAATATTTTAGTTGGCCATTTATTACTAACCTCATACTTATAAGCAGTATGAATTAAATGCCTAATTAAGTTAATAAACACGATTCCCAAAAGACCCTAGAAAATTCTAAATTTGGTAGAAATTTCACGAAAACGCGAGGAAGTTTGATAAATACACGGAGAAAACATTTATAGTAAAATAACCGTACTGAATGGTAGTGAAATTTATAATAAAAGAATAATAATTTTAGTTAATAAAACTAAAATAAAATGTATTTAAACCATTCATTTAGTAATTTTTTCATTCATATATGTAAAAGTTTACCAGAAATTCTGGTTTTCAAAATTATAGTTCTTTATACAACACATCTAGTAAGAAATACAAAATAAAAATTTACTGAAAAGTAAATTTAACCGAATGAATGGTTCTTATACCATGCTTTAGGGTATTATGATAAAATTACTAAATCTTCTCAAGCTTACCGACGTTTATCACAAACTAATCGTATTTTGTTATCAATTTATTGTCGTATTTTGTTTCGTTGCTTTATAAACGTTTAGGTCTGGGGTATTGTAGAATTCAAATTTATAAATTTTAAAAACTAATATGTTGTTGTGATCACAATTTATTTTTAAACTTTTTTTGTTTGTTTTTTTGTTGTCTAATTTTTTTTTGTTTAATTTTTAACACTATTAAAATTTTGGAAGATATATGAGATTCCTGTTTAAGTTATTTTGAATTTTGTAAAGTTATAATGCAGTAGGGGCAGCTATGTGGCATCGTTATGTCATGTATGGCGCATACTCCAGTATGGTTCTCCATTTATGATGCATATTTCTTTTTATATGAATAAAGAAAATAATTTTAGGAGTTTAAAAAAAGCTGGGGAAATGAGTTAATAAGAACTGAAAAGTATACAAAAAAAATTTCTTTAATTTATTTATTTTACTTTATCACCAACGTTAGGCTGCCGATTCATATATATTGAATGCATTGTTCCATAATTCTATTGATCCATTGATTATTGCTTAACATTATAATTTCTATAACTCAGAATTTTTAAAGGTAATTATCTTGCCTTCGTAAAGAGCTTTTTGAATGCAACTTACCCACAATTTATTTGCAGTGAGAAACGAAACACGGATGTCTGCGGTTAATCTGATGACTATATACAGTTATTACTTTATGTTTCGTTTATATATTTTATGTCGGAATTTCTAAGAATATTTTATGTCAGAATTTTGGTGAGTGCAGTATGAAACAGCAGGCTATTGATTGAATTCGAATCTGGAGAACTTGTTTTATAGCTCTACATAGTAGCTTTTTGTACGTTTTTTTTTTTTTTTAATTTTTTTAAATTTGATTGGAGAAATAAGGGCTAGTTTGGATATGGGGCTTACGAAGACAACTAAAATATTCTTTATTCTTCAAACTCTTTACATGAAAAATTTGTTAGATTGAAAAAACTGTATTACACTCAGTCACATAACAACATACTTAATTAGTAAATTTAAATAGTAAATAAAATGCATAACCACATACTTTCATAGTTAAATAGTAAATTGAAAAATATGGTTTTTATGGTAGAAAAGTAAATTCTTAATTTGCTTTTTAATTTTACACTTTAGAATTTTTTTATTGATCTTTTATAATATTTGGATATATATTATTCATTATTATGCTTATTATATATTTGCATAATTACTTTGTATTCGCTTTTTAGAGTTGACCGACAATAAGTTAAAACTAACAAATGGCACCACTTGCCTCCTGTTGATAGTTGTGAGATTAATATGTACATGCCAATATTAATTTTTCTCTTATAAGGAGAGGTAATAAATACATCATAAGTTGTGAAAAAATTTATTTACTGAATTAGATTATTTTTTAAGTATTCAAACTATCAAAAAATATTTTTTTTTATTAAAATTACTTTAAATTTAAATACTTGCTATATTGTAGAAATTTACGAAACACTAATGCTTTAAGATGCCAAAATGTTTTCTTTTTCTTATTCTTAATTTTGATTATCTATAAAATTCCAATTGTAGTAAAGTGTGTACTTCCGAAATTCATTTTTACTACTTCCTCTTATCGGACATAAAATAATAATTTGTCAATCTATAGTTAATAAAATTAATGCAAAATTTGACTAAATTAAAGTAATATTTTTTTGTAAATCAATATTAAAAAAAGGTATAATGTAGCAGAACACTTTTTCTTACTTAGTTGGTTCATTAATTATAAATTAGTATTCATTAAACTTTATTAACAAAAATAGGCACTGTTAAGAACACTGTAAGAAAAAAAAAAGATTAAAAAAGTACACATCTTAATTGACCTATGTATCCTACAAAATGGAAAGAAACTTTTATATTTTAACAAAAAAAAAAAAAAAAAGATTTATTCCAAATGATGATGTTTTTTGGAAAATTAATAAAAATTCTTTTACTCCCGTAGTTTTCCACATTAGCTCCATTTTGCCACATTAATAAGACATTAATTTATCAATTAGCCTCCGTATGTTAAGATAGATTAATATAAAAAAAAGAGGTAATAAACTTTACTCGTATTTTAATCCAACAAATACTATTTAACCTATACTAATATGTGCTTCTTTCCACTTTTTTTCAAAACTAATATAAAATAGCATAAGCAAAATTTGGACATAAGTAAATATTTTTATAAGCTAAAATATTTGTAAGGCACGTAATAAAGAAAGGATCAACCTCTAAAAATCTAACGATATTATATTTTAAATAGCATTGAAAAAGATTTGCGCCTTATCAGGAAAAATCACCCTATTTAAAGCTTAATCTCTTCAAATAATTTTTCAAGTTACAAAAAAACTTCAAATGAGGCTTAAAATGTTTTTAAAAGAATGGTTTGTCATTATAAAATATTTATGAAACTGGTGAATCCACGGATTAAATTCATGGATTAAAATATTGCATTTTAAAATCTTTTCACTATAAAGACTTTCTTGCTTACATTTACCTTTAAAAATGGGAATAAAACTTCATTTATCATCTTTATTCCTGTACTTTTTTCAAGTATTCGTCCGTGTTTTTCTTTCATATTTATTTTTAAACTACTCACTAGATCTTTATAAAACTATGTATCTGTAGATATTCACTTTGTTCGGTAAATGATTGAAAACCATACTTAAAACATAAATTCAACTAAAAAAGAACAACAAAAAATGCATTTATTAAATACAGTTTCTATACAAACCTCATCATCCTCAGGAATATTTCCCAGACAGTCGTCATTGACCCATTGTGCAGCTCTAATGCGACGCAAAATATAATATACTAACTATGTTGTTGGGTTAATTTGAAAATTTGGGTGTCATAATGCAGAATGAAATCATAAATCATCAAAACATATAAAAAATCACAATTGACTTTAAAAGATTTGTATGACAAAACCCACAAGAAGAGATTAAAACTACGATTTTTAAGAAATTGATTATCAAAGAGGAGGTGCCGAAAGATGATTTAAATTTGTATGATTGTAAGAGGCACAATAAGTTCATAGAGGGTTCCTTGGGTTATTCATCCACTTTTCCTTCGGGGTTAATATCTTCCTTACCTGTACTATGCATGATTTTTTATCGCCTTACGAGATCATCGCCAACAAAACCAATTATTTTTATTTTTTGAAATGTCGGATGCTATTTAGGCAAAGTATGAAATAATCGTCTTGATGAGGTTATTATGTAAATGATGTGCATGTTACTGTGCGGTGGTTGTTGACTTTCACCGGTGAATGTTGACAATCAAATTAGTCGCTTTGGTGAATGTCCGAAATATTTATTACATCCGATTTGATATTAATTTATTCGTGGATATAATTACATTTATTCGATATATTAATACTTACTGACGATAGATTAGTACAATTTTCAGTGTTTGGAGTATCGGGCAAATATATACCGGGCAATGGCACTTGACTTTAAAAAAATATCAGTGTAGGGTTTACCGGGCAGTGGCACTTGACCTTAAAAAAAACATCAGTATAGGGTATACCGGGCAAATGTATACCGGGCAATGGCACTGAACTTTAAAAAAACATCAGTGAAGAGTATACCGGGCAATGGCACTTGACCTTAAAAAAACATCAGTGTAGGATATACCGGGCAATGACACTTAACCAGACCTAGTATGACTTGACCTTTGGTAAATGTCCGAAATATATACTAGGTCTAGTGCCACTTTTGCTATAGCTTAAATATTTAAAAAAAATTAAACAAAGCGTTTGAATCAATTTTAAACTGACAACGAAATTATTGCTTTAAAATTAAAAAAATAATAATAAAAACTGCGCCAGATAAGAGTAATTGAAGTAGTTGCTTTATACAGCGCATGTGCGGGAAAAAGTTTTTAAAAAAATATCCAGGTGCATCTAAAAGTAGATGAATATCCCAAGACACCGTTCATGGAGTAATCAATAAAAAAAAAAAAAAAGGTAGAAAAAAATTTAGTTAAATATTTCAGTTTAATTAGTTAAGTTAATTTTTTAATATTAAGTTACTTATAAAACAATGTCATAAGTTTCCATTCTGCCAAACATCTTTAAAAAATAATTAAACTTTATTTGCAAAAGTAAAACATATTAAAATATTTAAGGAGAATAAAACGTTATGATAATATAGCATTATCCCATTTACCTAAGAAAGGTGTCACATATTTTTCCTATCAATAGAGTTTGTTTTAAAGTTTTTTTTCTCCACAACTAAATGGTACGACCCTGTATTTCTTAAAAAGTACAAGTGAAACAAGAAGAGTATAAAGGCAAAAATAACTCAATTTTAAGATTGAATATTAACAAACAAAATTAACTTCTCTCTGAAATTACACTAGTCTTTCTTGAAACTAATAAATAACTCTATTGAATAGAAACAACTTACCAATGTTATCTTTCCCTTTGCTAGGAAACTTAATAAACTGAACCATTTTTGTTATTCTTTTTGTCAAGGATCAAATCCATAAAATTTTGGAAGACAATAATTGATTTTTGTGTAAAATAAAATATAAAAAACGTCTTAGCAATCTCCAATGTGTTGGTAATAAAACATAAAAAAATAATTTTTCTTTTTTTACTATTCGAATGACATAATTTTATTTGATTTGACCTAGATAAAAATAAAATTAACTGACACAATTTTTACAGACTGTTCCGTACACGTTAAAATTTATTTTCCAATTTTTTTTATATATATATGTGAAGAAAAAAAAGAAATTTCGATGAACTTCATTACTAATAAATTTAAGAAATATTCCTTTATTTTTTACTTAAAAAATTTAATTGTTTTGAATAATTAGAGTGTTAGCTATGCTTAAGCATTTTTTTTTCTTTTTTTGCGATATTTGGATTCTAGACTACGGTAATGTCTAACATTTATATTATGTAACTTCAATCATTCAATCAATATTTATAACAAAGAGCTAAATTTTATAAACTAGTGGATTGAGTAACTTTTTACTAAAACTAGCATGTTATTATGATTACTATTATTCATATTATTTGAAACAACAAATAAAAAGAAAATCATATAATTTTAATGTTCATTAATTTTTCCGATTATTTCATTGTTTGTTTTAAATAAATACCATTTTGTGTACAACACATTTTAGATAAGCCTTGAAATTATTGAAGAATAAATGATATTGACAATACCATTTTGTAACCAATGTTTGCAATTTTGTAATGTTCAAAATTTTGATATTTGTTTTAAATAAATGCCATTTTTCGTAAGGAATCTCTCAAATGAATTGTGAAATTTAGTCCAGAATTTAGTCCTGTGCAATCTATTTTTTTTATTCGTTCTTTTATTTTTCTATATTTAGAATTAATGGACTTCTTTTGAAACCAGCTCATTTTTATTTCATTAAAGTATCAATTACAAACGTCGAACTTAGATTTAATTCTATTTTAACTAGTAACCAACTTGTATCGTTTAAAACTGACCGCCTACTTTCAACTTGTTCATTAAACTCTACTGCATTTCCTTACAAATTCCTTTAATCTAGTATTCTAAAATACCCTCATTAAATTCTAAATAATAGATTCATAGTTCGAGTTAAACTAGTTGACTGATTATACATAATGCTCTCATCGGACATGGGGGTCATTTGGGGCCTAGAAATGGCCTATGCTCCTTATCGCTTATATTCGAATGGTTTATCTAGGACATCCTGAGTTGCTATCGGATTGTGAGTACAACTTGATTTCTAATCTATTCTAAATCGAGCTTCAGTACGAATACAATGTATAATCCACCAGGCTATTGTATTAATTGCTAGTGCGATAGACTACAACGTAATCTTTGGCTATATACATGAAGGATGTAATGTCAAAAATAGCCTAACTAATCACCAGATCGGTTGAGATTATTTCCTTAGTTTCCAAATCAATATTTATAATGATTTCAAACTCACGCGTTCATATTTTATGTATTTTATATTGAATTAAATTATCCTCCATTAAGTTTGTTTGCCCACAGTATGAAGTTTAAATAATTTTAATTTAATGATTCATTGTTTAGTTCGAATTTTAATCACTAAGTTATTAAATTTAATGCCAAAGCTATAATAATGATTAACACAACAAAAATCGTTTGCACGTTTAAAAAATAATTTTAACTTCGTATTTTCTATCAGCAGTGTGGTATAAGGCACGGAGTAATATTTAAAGAGCTGGAGTATGATTCTAAATTATTCATCATTAAGTTTGTTAGCACACAGTATCGAGTCTAAATATTGCTAATTTAATGATTTTTAGTTTAGTTCGAATTTTAATCACTAAGTTATTAAATTTAATGGAAAAGCTATAATAATGATTAACACAACAAAAATCGTTTGCACGTTTAAAAAATAATTTTAACTTCGTATTTTCTATCAGCAGTGTGGTATAAGGCACGGAGTAATATTTAAAGAGCTGGAGTATGATTCTAAATTATTCATCATTAAGTTTGTTAGCACACAGTATCGAGTCTAAATATTGCTATTTTAATGATTTTTAGTTTAGTTCGAATTTTAATCACTAAGTTATTAAATTTAATGGAAAAGCTATAATAATGATTAACACAACAAAAATCGTTTGCACGTTTAAAAAATAATTTTAACTTCGTATTTTCTATCAGCAGTGTGGTATAAGGCACGGAGTAATATTTAAAGAGCTGGAGTATGATTCTAAATTATTCATCATTAAGTTTGTTAGCACACAGTATCGAGTTTAAATATTGCTAATTTAATGATTTTTAGTTTAGTTCGAATTTTAATCATTAAGTTATTAAATTTAATGTCAAAATTATATAAAATGATTAACACAAGAATATTCGTTTGCACTTTTAGAAAATAATTATAAATTCAAAGTTTTTCTTTAGAATCTTAGGATAAAGCACGGAAAAGTATTTAAAGAAACAAAGTATGATTTAAAATAATTCTTCATTAAATTTTTTAATGATTTATAGTTTCGTCGAATTTTAATCATAAAGTTATTAAATTTAATGTCAAAATTATAATAATTATTAACACGAAAAAAATTCGTTTGTACATTTAGGAAATAATTTTAAATTCGTGAATCTCTGCAGCGGTAACAATTTTGAGGATTAATTGGACGATCAGTTTATCGTTTTCTTTTATTGTTTTTAATTGACTTTAATAATTTTTCAAAACTCCGTTGGTAGTTTTTTCTTTTTTTTTTTTAATTCCCTGAAATGCTTGGAAATTTCTTCGTATAAGCATACCGCGTGCTGAGGAAGACCAAGTATATTTTCTCATCATGTTCTTTGATGTATTAATGTATTTGTTTGTTTCCCTTTATTATAGTAGAATTAATCTTAAAATAGAATTAAATAAAAAGTATCAATGCAATAAACAGCAATAAAAGAAAATATGACAGTCACCAAATTACGGATTGTTTACTTTTTTCTCTACAGTGTCATAACCGTTTTCTTTTCTCTAGAGTGCTTTTTCTGACGTCACAGTGCTTTGTTCAAAAGATAAAATGTTCAAAAAAGATACTATATAATCGTGTGGTAATATTTAATGTCAATTAGAATGAAAAAAATTAATGACATTGATATGAATCAACGTTTTAAGCTAATGTGCTACCTAGCCTTTCAAAGAAGAAGTATTTATGTACATGAATTATAATGATATGATGCAATGTGTAAAAATGAAAGTTGATGCGTTAAAATAAAGGTTTAAAAATATTAAGTTAACATTCTTTCCGGAGAAAAAAAATCGCATTTGCAAGCAACGTCACAATTTTAGATAACTAATGTATGAAAAAGTAGTATGTGTTGGTAAAAAAAAAAGTAAGTTAGATCAATATACCAATAATTTATCGAAGTCATAACCTATTACCTATTTTATAAAAAATTCAGACACATTTTAAAAATGCAATAGTACTAATGTTCCCGAAGAGCTGAACTTTTTCCAGGAAATAATTTTGAATTATTTAATTATTTTAAAGTCCTGGTCAGTAGATTGTGCTAATTTTGAACGAACGTAATTCCATCACTTTAAAAAAATAAAAAATAAAAAAATAAAAATATATATATATATCATATATAAATAAAAATAAGTTCAAAAAGAAGATAAAACAAAGGAAAATTACAGACAAATAAAAAAAGGGAAAAAAAGAATTATTTAAAAAAAAAAAAGGATAGAATTCTTTTTAAAAAAAATCCAGAAAACGAAAAAAATAAAAGATATAATCTTTTCATCAGCCCACACGATTATATCTACAAAAAAGAGTGCTTTCTAATATTGTATTAATATAGCCAAAGCAAAATATATCAATACAATAGTGTGAGGAGCACTCAAAAAATTTTTACAAATATTACAACAAATAAAATAGAACACAATAAGTAAAAATAACAAGTGAAAACAGAAAGTAAAATATAAAGAAAAAACAGAATAGGAACAGAATATATATATAAGGATATTTCCTAAACTTAAAACTTTAAACGACCTAATATTAAAAGTTAAAATCTGCTAGCAATATTTTTTGAGGAAAGTATTTCATAATTTATACAGTGTTGCCATCTAGGAATGAAAACTTCAAGATTTTGTAGAATTTTGTTATTCATTGTACTAAGAGATGGCAGCACTAAAATAGTAATTATTACTGACTCAGTTTAATATTATAGAATCAAATTTTGAATTTCTATGCATTCGGACATTTTATTTAAAATAATCAGCATAAATTCTTTTCGAAAGTTATAAATACTTCAACGGCTGATCACATAAGACTGAGCATATTCATATTTCTTTATTCATAATCAGTAATAAAAAACGTTTTAAAAATAGAAAAAAATAAAAATAGAAAAATCATTTTAAAAATTAAAATTATTGTTGCCTCACACCAAATTTAATTTAAATTTCTGATTGCCAATATTTTTTTCCATATACACTATTCCTTTAAAAAAAAAAGATTAGAAATGAGCTAAAAGGGAAGCTATATAGTTTGTAGCAATAAATTGATCTAAAAGGAAAGTTTTCCCTCTGACTGAAACTCTGATTTAAAATATTAGAATAACTCATTTTACTCATCCAATAAAAAGAAAATAGTTTCTTTTTAAATATTATATAATGCATATATATACAAATTCTACTTTCTTAGAAGTTTATTTTCAATCAAATTGAGACACAAACTTAAAATTTGCTTATTTTTTAAAAAAGATAATAATTTTAAACAATTATTATTAAATCACAAAATATTTGAATAATCTATTTAATTGATCTAAACTACTAGAATATAATACAATAATATTTTTTTAATAGTTTTAGGAGTAGCTCATAAGAATTTTAGATTTATTGCAGACGGTTATTTTAAAGGGACTTTTTTGTTTCTTTTATGTTTGTAATTTGTTTTAAAATGAGACGTTTATTACGTCATATAACCGAATCACTAAAACGATATTTGGATCGGAAATATAAAGAAGAAGTAATTTTCCAACAAAATTCAGCTTCATTTAATGCATCAAAATCAACTAAAATCTGGCTAGAGTAACGCAAAATTGCAGTGCTACCATGGGTCTGCTTGCTCACCAAATTTTAACCCTATTGAAAATTTATGGGGTACAGTAAAGAAAGAAAACTACAAAATTTTAACTGTTTATTTTTATTGAAAGCGAACAAGAAAAAATCAATAAGCTATCTATACGATATTATTATTATCAACTAGAAACTATTTTAAAATATAAAGACATAAAAGAAAAATATATAGTTTTTGATAGTTTATTTAATATTTTATATGTTACTTGCAACATTGTAATATTGAAAAATGTTTTAACGATGTAAATTTTGTAGCAATATGCATTAGAAATGTAAGGCGTTACAAATTCATTAATACTAATTATAATTCATTAACACTAATGTAATGCATTACTAGTTCATTCTAATACATTAATATGCTGTAGAAATTAAAATTACTGATAATAAGCACGAATGAGAAAATTCTTTCAATTGTGTTATACGAATTTATAAAGCGTTACAGAAACTTGATGATATATAAATTTAACTTTCTTTCTTGCTTTTTTTTATAACGTTTATGGATTCAGTGTTTATGCAGTAGTGTTTATATACATTGTTTATACATTAGTGTTCATATATTAGTGTTTATAAGTTGTTTATACATTAGTCTTTATATATGACTGTTTATACATTAGTGTTTATATATGACTGTTTATACATTAGTGTTTAGATATTAGTGTTTATACATTGTTTATACATTAGTGTTTACACAAAACAAAACCCAGTAATCATACGTTTCATTGCTAATAATCATTCGAGTGATACCCGGTGTTTATACATCACATTACCATTAATAATCATTGTTTATATATTACATATCACCGAAACTGCGCAATTTTTTAATAATACATTTATATTATAATTTTTATTATATAATTATATAATTATAATTTTTATTATAATTTTTTTCAGTGAATTATAATTTTTTATTCTAGCATGGATTACACTGCAGAGATAAAATTTTGGAAATAGCATTTTAGTTAAAATACAATAGTTGTACCTCATAATAGTTTAACACTCAAAGTTGCAAAATGCAATTTACTTTTATATTTTGTACCAGTTGTATATTCTGTGGCTTATAACAAATATATTGCCGTTTCTTTGCTTGACAGACCTCGGTTGCGTTTAAAAGTCAAGTGAAAAAGTACTAAAAGCATTTTGATAACAGTTTATTTGTTTTTTAAAATTAATTTAATTTTAATAAATCCAAATGAAAGGAAATCAAAGAAATTAAATAGAAAGCTGTTATGTCACGTTTTCCACCTGAAGTTCTGCCAATAGGCTTTTTAAATTACTTAAATTTTCTAATTTTTATCAAACTCTTCTCTACATATTTTGAGTACATGATCATCACCATCTTTAACGTAATCACCATCTTTAAAATATAAATTTTTTTAATCATCTTAAAAATGCATATAGACAATACAAATGTCATATATGCATATAGGCAATAAATATAGACATATATAAATATAGACAATACAAATGTCAATAAATGTCGCAAATTTCTTTTTAACGTAGCTAAAAAAATTTCAGAAAAACTGTTTAATAGCTATTAAGAAATATGATATTAAAAGTATCAAAACATTGGTTGGTTGCTGAATAAAATTCGATCGTTTTATCCCACCTCTCATGCTTTTAATCCCACCTATCTCCTTCCTAATTCATCAAGCTGTTGTTTTTTTAAATATTTTTTTTTTTTTTATTTATTTATTCATTTTTTAGGGCAAAGTTTCTAAAATTAACGGAATGAAATGCATTTCAGAGCATTTTTGCTTAAGAAAAACGCCACAATTGCCGTGTAAGCAAAAAGATTACTTTTATAGAAAGTGCTGCCATATAGTGGAGTTTTAAGGAACTTGTAAAGTATCGTTTTAGAAATAACACTAAGGAGCAATGCAATGCAGAAATGAATAAAAAGTGTGCCTTAACATGCTGAATTAAGCATACATAGCGTCAATATTTGTTTGGCAAATTCTTATTTCTTGAATCGAATAAGTATAAATATTTTGTAACTGTGCTCGGAATTTTATAAGTATTGTCGTTCGATTGTTACAAACATTAGCCCGAAAGTAACAAAAGCTCCCAACAGTGAAAAATAATTTGCTTTTGTGAAAACGAGTACGTCATACCTCGAGAGCACAACTTCTGGCAAATCTATTATTTCCTTCAATGCAGAAAGTTTTAATTTTTTGAGTTCACCTGCGCGCAAAACAGACATTTTAGCATACTCTACGTAAAACAATTCTTTCATCTTTCTCATCACTATCGGTATCTCTCCTGCGCTGTAAAAAATTGCAAACAAAGATAAAATGTTGACTAATGTATACAATACATATTCCTGTATTAGCTGTGAATTCATATTGTTCTCTGATATTATTGAATGAGATCCGGCCAAAAACACAGCAATTCCGGAAAGGTTGACAAATATTTGAGAGAAACACTGATAAAATGAACTCAAAAAGAAAGTTCTGCGAATCAATTGTGTAACTTTGAGTAGCAAATTATACTGTCTAGTAAATTCTTCTTGGCGTAAAATAAATGTCGCTGTTGCAAATGCAGTCTTCATGTCCTTTAAATACTGTGAGAGATATTTAGAAATGAGATGGCAACACGTTATATATAGGATCAGCAAGACATTATTAAAACAGAACGTTACACAGTATACAATAAATAGTTTAATAAAATAAAAGAATGTTCGCCAAGATTGATTTTCAATTTTAAAACCATACATTAAATGCTGACTGTATTCTTCAACAAATCCATTATTACTCGTACAACAAGTCATTATGTAATATACATATGAAGATAATAAAGTAAAATAAATTATGACTTTTCGTTTTTTACTTAGTTCTACATTCCATTTCTTCATTTTACTTAGCTTTTTAATGTTCTTCATGATCTGGATTATATTCAACCTTTTAGCACGCATTGAATGCCAAGTTAACAGTTGAAATACGCAGGCGATTGAAAGAACGCACCCCACTCTAACGTCGGATCTATCTTCTATTGTGTCTATGGTTAGCATCACAATTGAATCTATATATCCAATGTGAAATAGAATTATAAATATTGCTGCAAAAGTTGTAATAAATCTTGATTTTGATTTCAATAATCCGCATACAATGCAACAGTTCTGCAAAATCGCAACTTCAGCGTCAAGATTAGTATTTAATCTTTTTTTATGCATTTTCAAAACACTTGCAGATGGGACACCGGTGCCCATCTAAAAAATTAGTTACTAAAAATCTAAAGAAAATCTACATCTAAAAAAAAAAATTACTAAAAAAATTTTTTGAATTTTCGAGATTATATTTGTACTAAAATATGAAATCCTAAAAATGTAGTTGGAAAAAGCATTCCTCCATATTTAAAAAATATTATCAATAGTTGATTTTGTGAATTAAAGAAATTTCAATGATGAATGACTGTTTTTCTTAGTTCTAAAAAATTGCAAATTGTAAAAAATTTGTTTGGAAGTGAATCGTGTACCTTTAACACAGAAAAAGACACCGGTGTCTTATGCTGCATTTCATAACTATAAGATTAAAATGCTAAATATAATATTTCTTACTTATTGTGACCTAAATTAATACAATTACTGAATAAGTATGAAAAATAAGTTTAATAAATAAGGGGATAATGTTCGGCATATAACAGATTAGATGTATATAACAAAACAGCTGTTTGTCATATTAAATGCCATTACATACCTCATGTCAAAGACTTTTTTTCATATTACAGACCAAAACAAATGTACGTTAACCCAATAATCGCAAGCCAAAACAGATAAAAAAAATATAAAAAAACATTTCATCAACTTAAAAGCTGTTAAAAAAGACAGTTCAAATCTTCCTCGCCGAAAAATCATATCCAGTCCTAATGTTCTTTTGATGAAAAAATCAGGATAAAAATCCATTATAAATCCATTTTTCAAAGCTTTTCATAAACTAAAACATAAATTTATAATCCACAGACTTTTTTATTTAATCAGTTCAATAAAAAGCGAAGTTTAGAAATTCTAAGAAGTGCTTGTTATTAATAGCCTTCGATTTGATTGTAAAAAAGCATTTTATTGTTTTTAATTTAAAAAAATCATGCAATTTCGAAATTCTAAAATATTATTTACTTCTGAATTATTAGTAAGTTTTTATTTTGAATTATTGGTATTTACTACTGAATTATTAGTAAGTCACTTATAATGACTTTTGCAGATGTATCATCAACTAATAATTTTCGATTAAACTGCTTGATTAAAAAAAAGTTAAAATATGATTATACGTTCTTGGCATTAAATATTTATTTCGAGTCAAATTTTGAATTACATTTTTATGCGCGCTATATTCAGAAAAGCTATTAAAGTTTCTCTTTATGGTTCGTGTTCTTACTAATGATATTGATAGTTTAATCTTTATTGCACAGTAATTGATTAATTATTTCAAATGATTATAAGACTATGATTTAGATTATTAAATATTCTGAATAGCATTGAATAAAAGTTAAAACAACAGTTATTTAAATTCACGTCAAAGTATGGGAAAGGTATGTTTATTAGCAATTTATTTACTTCATGTCATGACAAATATAAAAATAATTGTTTCGCAAAATTTCTGTGCATATATTTAACGATAACACTAACATTAATTAAAGTTTTTTATAAAAAAATATTATTATTCAAAGCACTATTGCATAAGTTTATAATACGGATTTATTTAACCAACGAAAAACTGCTTAATGCGAAAATACTTTTATTAACTTTTAAACTTAGCACACATGAATGAGACAATTTTTTTACTTAATGTTTAATACTCTAATAATTAAACTTAACTTAGAAAATTTGAATAATTAAGAAATTTGAATACTGAACCATAACTTCATGCAAACTTCCTAGTTGAACTATGTGACCGTAACTGTAATCCTTTTAAACTTGATAACACAATACTCTGATTCAACTCCTACTTAATTTTCAAATATTTCATTTTTTGACAAAAAATAGGCATCTTTAACTTATAATACATATTTATAATATTCCAAGTTGAACTATTTTTCGGTAAAACCTAATCTTTTAAAAACTAATTCGCACCGATAATGAGAATCAATTTAAACTGAATTTTAGAATATTTCATTCACTTGATGGAAATAATCATCTTTGAATTATCATACGCATATATTTATAATCGTTCATGTTGAAAATCTAATCTTTTTATGGATCATACAATACAGTGAATCCATTAACTGAATTTTAAAATATTTCACTTTTTCATGAAAGTTAGCATATTTTTAAAATCAATATGCACATTTTGCATAGTTGGTTTTATTATTTTTCAAAAAACCTTAGATTGCTTTTGGAAACCGTGAAAAAGTGATTACTTTTTGAATAAAACAAATATTTACATTATTGCTGCTATTCATGAAGATCCCAGATCTAAAAGGGTTTTTGATCCCTGTCGACAGTGCAAATTTAATCATAGAAAATATTTTGTCGACCTATGGCCATCGGTAACGGTAATATAACATTCAGAACTGTAATTTTGATCAATCTCGTCTAAATGCTTGTTTTCAATCAATACAATTTCAAAGAGGGAGTGGATGATTATATGGTAAAAAAATGCTCCACTTAAATAATTGTATAAATTTAACTACTGATTCGATTCGGGTCGTTTAGGCCGAATTTAATGTAATTAAGAGCTTTTTCGTATTTATTTATTTTTTCTTATATACATGGAATAATTTTAAATTTACGGAAAAGAACTTTTCACAGATCATAGTGTTTTATCAATTGATTAGAATAAAAATATTCTACATTACAATAATTGCACTTAATGCTATTTTATATAATAGTTATATATAAATAATAATAATGTCACTTGTGATTTATAAAAATATTGAATTAAAAGGAAAACCTTCATCGTTTTTTTAATATTTTTAGCTTATCACAAAATTAATCTCAAGGGGTACCATAGTATATTGATCAATCTTTTACAGTAATCTTATTATAGAAGATATTATAAAATATAAAAAACTAAGTGTACCTTTCTGTCAATTCAAAATTAATCATTGTATATTTATTAATTTTAAAAATGTGTAATAACATTCGAATAAATCTTAAATTACGTTTAGTTCTGGGCCCAAATCGATTCGATCGTCAAACTCATTTAATGTTTTTTTCCCGGCCATGCTTTATTTCGATGCTTTTTTTTCTCGGGCTGATTTTCTGGTGTGTTTTTATTTTCTGTAATTAGATTATTAAATTTATTCTAAATCGAATCTATTCTAAATCTAAATAAAACAAGGTGTTTACTATTGTTGAAATTTATAGTTTCTAACACTGCAGCTAAACTTTGGACTATGCATTAAAAAACATAGACCACTCTGGTTAGAGTGGTCTATGTTATTGGAAATAAGATTTGTGCGTTTTAAAAAAAATACATATAATGTGTGTTATAATACATATAATGTTATAATACATATAATGATAAGCACAACAGGCAAAAATTTACATAAAATCATTCATCCTTGAATCAGAACTATTGCTAACGTTAAATAAGTTTTTGTAGGTTATCTTCATTATTTCATTGGAGTGATTTGAGGTTAAATACCGAGACATGAAATTCTATAATTAAATTAATATTTCTTTAAATGATGTGAGATATTAAAAACATCGATGTATGAAAACCCACACTGTAATGTTGTTGAAACTTAAGCTATAAAATAGTTCAACGTACGTCAATATTTTTAACTTTTTAAGAGGTGTTCATATATATATATATATATATATATATATATATATATATATATATATATATATATATATATATATATATATATATATATATATATATATATATATATATATATATATATATATATATATATGTAATACAAAAATTATAATACTTTTGTATTAATAAAATAATTAAAACTCTTTCGTTTTCATAAAATGTCTTTGTTAAAGAATAAGCGTAGAGATATTCTATTTTGGGAATTCAAGGCTGTAAACACACCATGAATTATAATTAGATTTATATTTCAAAGGAGGAGTTATTTTTAGAATCTTTCCCTCTTTCACTTCCATATTAGGAAGCATAAAATGATTTTCCTTAAGGTGTAGGAATACAAGGAATGTAACGACTGGACTTTTCTCCCCTTTGGATTACTAGTATATAATGCAGGACAATTGTTTTAGCGTGGCTTTTTGCTGTATGATGTTGTCAACCTAAGCTTCGCCACTACTGTCTGGATGTTAGTCCACCCCCCTCCTGCTGGGAGAGTGGGTGAGACTTCTGTTGTCACCAATTGTCATCTAAATAAAGCTTGGTTAGAATTTAATGACTTATGATTTATATTAAATTGAACTAAAGTCAACTAAAAATATCAGTGATGTAACACGGATATTACATATATATATATATATATATATATATATATACATGCGTGTCATACAAGTCTTTCTATATTAGTCATCACACCCCAGGGTCCATCCGGGCTTTCTCGATCATACTCTTAAATCCTGACCACCTATTCTTAGCAATGGTTCTCCTGGTTTTGCAGCTCAATACCAGGAAGTCATTATCAACAGAATCAGACCATCTGAGTTCGGGTCTTTCCCTTGGTCGGTTTTCAGATGGCCGAGTCCTAAATGTTCATTTAGCAGTATATTTATCCGGTGATGACATTAGCCCATTTCATTCTTTGAATTTTGATACAATTTTTAATGTCTTGTTCGTTATAGACGCGGTATAGACACCACCGAAATTACGCGGAAGGATCTTTCTTTTGAATGCACCTAATGCATATTCGTCTTTTGAGGTCGTAGTCCACGATTCCGAGGCGTACGCAAGTACAGAACTTATAAATATTTTATATAGTAGTGTCTTAATGGTACTAAATCTAAGGACACTAGACGACAAGAATCTATGCTGCCCAAAAAACCAGCGTATGGCCACAATAATTATTCTCTGGCTTTCTGGTCTTATCTCATTTTTAGTGTTAACCTCTGATCCCAGATAAATGAAACTGTCAACTTTATTGAGTTTATGCTTTCCAATTTCCAAATATGGAAATGCAAAACTTCCCTTTGAAAAAGAACTTGAAACGCGAAATTCTTCTTATTAGTTTTATACTATTATTACATTATATAAATTTTATATATATTATAATCTCCTCCAAGACTCATTGATTAATTTTGAGACGTAGAAATCGTTCTTTCACAAAGATCCTATAAAAAGTCAATATTCAAATTAAAAGATTATGTTCTGAAGTTAATAGATGATAAATCTTGGAAATATACTCATTAAGGATATCCCAAAAATTTCCTATAGTCTATATAGCGGCATCTAATAAAACGAATCAAGATGGTTAAATTTTCAGTTTTTGATGAGGTTTGATTTCGCTAAAGATTTTCTTGCAACCCATTCCGAATCCTTGAATAAAAGACGGGGTGAACCAATTTTTCGTAGCTTTCTTATGATTTAGTTAGTTTTTCTAGCAGTAAAACTAAGGTCCTAATAGCCAAACCCAAAGACCTGGACTTCCTCAAAGAAATTACCATATAATGCGAAATAAAACTTAAAAGAAACTAACTTCTGCGACGTTTATGGAAGTTACTTGTTTTTTCTTCAAAGAAGATAAAAGTATCTTATATGCTGCGAATATATTAGAATCTATGCATAAATTCTTTGTTAAAAATTAAAACTAAAAAGTATGAATATATGTATATTAAAGGTATCCAATAAAGACATATGCGAAGAAATATCAAAAATGACAACATCCGTTCTATCGCGTTTTCAGAAAAACAATGTTGAAAACATCAGTGTCAATTTTGACTGCCAGGTAGAATTTGAAGATATTTTTTAAAAGCTTATATCCACTTCAGATTTCATTGGTGTTATAAAGTTTTGAAGTGTTCAAAATCTTCTTTTTTGTTAATTTTTCGTTTGGTTTGAT
Organism: Parasteatoda lunata; assembly: GCA_949128135.1. Taxonomy (NCBI): domain Eukaryota; kingdom Metazoa; phylum Arthropoda; class Arachnida; order Araneae; family Theridiidae; genus Parasteatoda; species Parasteatoda lunata. Next base: position 35,493,569 of record OX421979.1, read on the forward strand.
GACGTTTATTTTTCATGTTTAAAGATTTATTTGATTTCCCCAATGTGCATGTTTGTGAATTCATATTTGACATGTAGACAAAATCAAGATCTACGGCTACAAGTTGATTCTACTTCGATGAGGAATAATACGCCGAGAAACGAATTTTCTAAATTCGAAGCTGTACTACAAAGAAAATAACCCATTTTGTTTTTCCTCATCTTAAGGCCTGTTTACACGGTCCACCTTCTCGAATCCGAGAAATTGGACGGATTTCTCTGTCCAAGAAATTGGATGATTCGTTGACACTATCCAAGTTCTTGAATGTCACTGATTCGTTGAAAGAAAAACTTACGCATGCGCATTGTTCACATTCAACATTATGAAATAATACTTGCATAAGTTTAAAATTACTAAATAAATTTCAAATAAAATCATAATAACACATATAAACCGCAACAGATCAATTTATTTGGATTAAAACATATGAAAACAGACAACAAAATTATATCATTTGTTGCCTGCTTGGTGACGTCACAAAAACTAAGACGCTGATTGGTTAAGGGAGAAAAAACTTGGATGGAAAGTAGAACATGCTCTACTATCGTCCAAGAAGTTGGACCAAGTTCTTGGGTGCTTGTTTACACGATCCAAGCTCAAAGCAAAACAAGTTTCCATCAGTATCAATCAATCTCTGTCCAAGAAATTGGATCGTCTAAACAGGCCCCGGGTTTGTTTTGATAGAATCAAAACAAACCTGTCTCATGCGTAAATACGCGGAGGGTTCCTCAGAAATGAAAATACGCATTCCTCTAAAATTATAAATTTTATTAAATTAATAGTCTTTTTATGTGGAATGGGGCAGTTTACAAACTATGTATACACTTACGTAGAAAAAATTATATCCTATTTGTGATTTGGTCAAAAATAACTGATAATGATAAGCACAATTTTTTTTTTGTTTTTTTTTTTTTTGTTTAATTATATCATATTTGAGATTTGGTCAAAAATAACTGATAATGATAAGCACAATTTTTTCTTCAGAATTGCGTGTTTTTGTTGTTACAATTTTAGTAACTTTCTCCTTTTTTTAATGATAATAAAAAATTTATCTTGGCATTGAAAAAAATTTTTTTAAAAAGAAAACTGGCAAATAGATTTTATCTGAATTAAACCGTTGATTCAATACTCTGAATAAAGAACACGAAATGCTCATCTTAACAATTTTAGAATTTTCTCGAATATATGATGTAAATTTGAAGTTTTGCAATGAAAAGATTAATTTCCAAATAACCTCAACTCATTTTATTAAAAAGTAAGGTTCCTAATTCATAATTCTTTTTTCAGACCTCTTTCCTAAATAAAAATATTGAGATAGTTCAAACAATGGATTATTTCAATCTTTGAGAACGTCTAAAAAATAAACAGTAATGAAATCGTTCTTTTTTGTGCAAAAAATATTGAATTTTTTATTGCTCTTTATTTCTGATAAAATTTGATGTAGCTAAAGTAAATATGTATTTTAATCATTAAATGAATTTACCAATATAATAATAAAATTAAAAATATCTAAAGTGATTTTATTTGAATAAAACGACTTATTTTTAAATCAAAGTAATGGAAGTAATTTACCAGTATAATGGCCATTAGAATTTACCTGTATTAGTAATGTAACATTGTAACATTAATGTAATGATGTTAACATAGAAATTCTCTGAATGAAGCTCTATTGAAATATTATTCTATAGTTCATTACTGTTACTAATAATTCTATTTCATAAAAATTGGTAACACGAATTAGGATAAGAGGAAATAGTACATGTAGTGTTCTGCGGTCGGGTATTGAAGTTTTCTTGGCAAGAAATTTTGAATCATTTTGGAAAAACTCGAAGTAGAAATTTGGCATTTTTATGAAGTTTTAGCAAAGTTTTTATTATTCTTTCAACGTTCTGGGTAATATTTTTATTTATTTTCATAGAACTATAACTAGAAATCAAAACAAAAGAAATATTATTAGGTAGTAAAGCAATTTATCCACACTATATATGTAACTAGAATTCCTAATTTATCTTTTTAAAAAAGAAAAGAAATTAGTACGTCAAGAGCAATTTTTAAGAAATTGCCTGTTTAACTAATTTAGAGAAAACTTGACTAAATCATCCTCCAAACGTTTAGTTTTAAATACAGGTAGGAAAAAAACTGCCATTGTGTGAAAAAATTGCTTATCTTGGTAAATGTTGGCAAATCTGAAGTGAAATGGAGTAATAACTTCATTGTGTAATCATCAAACTAGATTACTTCAACGTAATTTTATGTGTATATAGTTGATATGGGTTCAAAACAGCTGTTAAGATTGCTTTTTCTATTTTATCAAGCAAGCGCTTCAAACTTCTGTTAAGATTCTGGTAAAGTACCGTAATCTATGGTAATGACATTTCTGGTAAATGAAAAAAAAAAAAACATAATTCTAGGTAATGAAGAAAAAAAAAACATAATTCTAGGTAATGAAGAAAAAAAAACGTTGTTTAAACCATTCACTTGGTAATTTTTCCGTTCATATGGTAACGGTTTAGAGTTAATTCAGGTTTTTGAAATTATAGTTATTACCACACATTTACTAAAAAGTACAAAACTCAACATTCAACCAAAAAAATAGCTGTTATGCTATACTCTAAAGTAACATGTTAAAAAGACTAAATTTTACCACATTTACCAAATTTTATTGCATGTTATAAAACTATATTTGATGGATAATTTTACCAAAATTATAACCAATCAAAAATTGCCAAGCTTCCTGGTGTTCCCATAGTGCCCGAAATAGGGTGAATTTTATTATATTCTGGTAGTTTTTAACCATACTTTTTACAACAAAAACAACTTAAATAGCTCGTGTATGTTGCAAACTTTTGTCAAACTTCCTTATTTCTTCATAGTCATCTATGTAAATAACTGGTCTGCGATCAAAACTTAACTGATACGCTAGCTTACTTCAGTAAAGAATAGTTTTCTTTGTTAACCGCTGGCAATGTTCAAAACTACCGGTCAACTAGTTGACTTTTATGCAATTTTCTGTGTCAGTAGTAACTATGAATTCAAAAAATAATAAAAGAACTCCTCTAATACTTTACTTGATTGGCATTTGTGGATTGATACCAGTAAAAAATAACCAATTTCATATTTTAAGTATCGTATTAACACTTTTGTTCCATTTTGGGTGTTTGGACGCTTCTGGGATTTTTGTTGCCTCTTCTTTCATCGATGGAGCAGATTTCAGAGTGTCGCTCTCCTACGCTTTAGGATGGCTATTTCAGCTTGTAGCGTGGCATTTATTGCGTAAGAAGCGAAAACATGTTGTCAATATTATAATTTTCATGCAAAATCAACCCTATAGAAAAAGGAACGGGACTCTCTTAAAAGAAAGAAAAATATTGAATGCGTTTGTCTTTTTCACATTTATTTTCGTCATAACAATACCAGTCATTAATCAATTTGAATGGGATACAGAATATCAATTAAAACACAGTCATGTGTTCTTGTATTCCATCGATATACAAAGCGAAATTTTAAGAAAGTTTTGCTTGTGTTTTAAAGTTATAGTTTTGTATAGCATAACGTCGTTCTATACAAGTGTAATGTCGATAACGTTTTTTACATGTTGTCATAGCGTGGACATCGCTCTGTGTCAATTTAAATGCGATTTCGAAGCTTCAGCGAACCCTATTTCATGCAAGTCAATTCAAGTTGAATTCCTGAGAAGATATAAACTAATTTTGACGCATTTACAGAAGATTCAGTCTACATTTACGCACAGCTTATGCCTTCAGTGTTCGTCTTTTACATGTTTCATTTTTGGTACAGTTGCATTATTTCTGGCTGGAGCACCATCTGACATTTCTCACAGTTACCCTTTATACCCATTATTCTAGAACAAGCACTGTCCCTTTTATTTTACCTAACATGCTTATTTTTGATTCATTATTGGGCTGAAGAAATACAAATTAATGTTGGCAGAATTAAAGACTCCTTTTACGAAGCTTATTTTAATTTGAGGTTATCATTCCATTTTGAATTTAAACCACACAAGCACTGCATTTTGAAGGAGATAATCGATATGCCTGTGATGGTGTTGACAGGATCGAATGTTTTCTTTTTTACAAAAGCAAATTTCTTTAGACTGATTGGAGGAATAATCTCGTTGGGTGTAATAATTGATGCATTTGATGAGAAATACTTTTGAAGAACAATAAGAAGAGTTTTGAACCACTGTGGTTAGTAGAAGACAAATAGTGAGTAAGAAAAAACCTATTTGAAGGAAAAAATGTTGAAATATCAGGAAAATGTGTCAAAAAGCATTTTTCTGTTAAAAGTCGCCTTACTAAAAACATGACAGAAATTAATTACTGTTTATAGTTACGACTGACCAAAATATGCTCTTAAATCCGAAACATTAACTGTTTTTACCACTTCTGTCATGGGCGTCACAGAGGTTCAGTTTTTGAGGGAAATGAAATTTAATTACGTAGTCACATAAGTTTTCTAAATTTAATACATAAAAAAATCCTAAATTTACTAAAAACCGGAAAAAAAAATTTATTTCCTTTTTTTTAACTCAAAGGAATTTAAATCGATGATACTTCGCAAAAGTTTTCGTTGCTTATCTGAAATATTGAGGAGGTCCTTTAGAGATTTCTAATCATTCAGAGGCACGTGTACCCACCGTCCCACCCCTTCAACAATGCCCATAGATTCACTTTTAACATGTTCTTCAACTAAGTCAGTCAATTATAAAAATTAGCTATAAAAAATTTCGATGAAAATTAAAAGGTTCTTTTTAAATCATTTTATTTAATAAACTGACACACAATTTTTCAAACATAAACTGATAGAAAATTGATCAAAAGAAAGCAAACAAAACTAACCAATATCAATAAAATTCAATATCAATATCAATAGGAAATTGATATTTGAGATCAACCATGTGTCCACAAAAGATTAATGGCATATTTATTAAAACTTTAAAATACGTTAAAAATAACTTAATCCTTGTGCTGCTTGAACTAAGGGGAACAAAGTAAATAAAAAAGTTAGCAATATTACATCGAAAGGAAACAAGGTCAATTATATAATTTTGGTTTTATTAAATTGATGTCTTTAATTTATGATTTATTAAATGATAAAATCAGATTTTTTTAAGATTTTTTCATAAAAACCATTTCAACCCCGAAAAGTACGTCATTGATATAGATACTATGTTAAATGTTAATTATATCTAAATAATATTCAGTGCTCAAAGCAATAAATGTAATAATGAACGTATGAAATAGTTTTGGTTGTTTGAAAACTTAATAACTTAATAAATTTAAGATGTTAGTCTATAAATGGAAGTCTGCGTAATATTTCAGGATGTCTTAAAAAGCGTTAATAAAATACTTAATTACATTTTGAATATTTTCTAAATAATATATACATTCTTACTTTACATACACTTTAAATTCTAAATGCATTCAGGATTCAAACGTTATTTAAAACTAAAACATAATGTTATTTTGTTATTCATTTATTTTATTCATTTCATTTTATTTTATTTTGTTTTATTTCACTTCATTCAATTTAATTTAATTTAACACAAGTATTTCAAACTTTAAAAGCTTATAATAAATAATAATAGAAGATAAATAAATACTGCATAGTTGATTTTTTCTTCTATAAAAAAAACTTTGAATACTATCATGACAAATATAATCAGGTTTGTAGAAACGAGCCAACTAAAAAATACGTAAGCATTGATGAAATAAGGGTTTAGGAAAATACTTATTTTTACAGATAAAGGAGAATATAAATATCGCATACGTTGGACAATAAATTCAATTCATTGAAAAATTCACTTGTTAGTTGTAATTAAATTTAAACAAGCATGTGTCATGCGGGAAAAATTCTTAAATAAGCATTGGGATAGAGAATTGTTCCTTTTTGTTGTCAAGGGGATCAGCAAAAATGTGCTTACGTAATATTTACGTGTCCTAAATTATATTACGTAATATTTACGTGTAATAATACGTGTCCACAAAAAATACTTAGTTTTATGTCAGAGTCACTATCTGCGCACATATATCCCTCAAATAATTTTTATTAAGTTGAAAGAACCTATTAGTATCCTGAAGGTTTAAATTGTTTTCATACTGCAATTTCATTTATATTTGTACTCACATGAATATTTAATACACTCATTATTATTTTTTTTTATGTCTCTATGACAAATTTCGTGTAAACAAAATCGAAATTAATGAATTCATCGCATAAAAAATAGTGTTAGTCATAAATATAAAGTTAAATTTTGTATTTGAGAAACGTAATGTGCGCTACACAATTTCCTAACTTTCTGATACACAATGAAACTTTTTTTATATAAATCGCAAAAATAAAGTAATTTCTGAAACTCAGTAAAAATTAAAAGACAGCTTTAAAAAAATAAATAAATTATTAATAATGCTAAGGCAAAATTTTAATGTGCTTACATTAAAAACTTGTAAATTTAAAAAAAATTCAGATTTAGTTATTTTTGACCGCAGTTGTTTGAAAAATAAAAATCTTCATTCCAAATTTGGGAGTTCAAATTTGTTGTCATTTAAAATGTCTCAAAGAAGTGGATAATATAACTTAGAATAGAAGAATAGGAATAGGATAATAGGAATAGGATAATATAACTGGATAGAAGTGGATAATATATATAACTTAAGTAATGAGCACGGAAATTTGTACATCACTTTATATAACTGTTAATTATGGAATAGTTAAATCTAAAGACAGAAATGGTTAGTATATGTCTCTGAAAATATCTCTAAGAAGTAGAAAATGTAAACTCAAATATAAAGAACTTTCTACTTTACTATAGCTGTTAGTTGCGGAATAGTTTAATTCAATATCAGAAATGGTTAGTTTATGTCTCTGAAAATGGCTCTAAGAAGTGGAAAATGTAAACTCAAATATAAAGAACTTTCTACTTTACTATCGCTGTTAGTTGCGGAATAGTTAAATTCAATATCAGAAATGGTTAGTTTATGTTTCTGAAAATGTCTCTAAGAAGTAGAAAATGTAAACTCAAATATAAAGAATTTTCTACTTTACTATAGCTGTTAGTTGCGGAATAGTTTAATTCAATATCAGAAATGGTTAGTTTATGTCTCTGAAAATTTCTCTAAGAAGTGGAAAATGTAAACTCAAATATAAAGAACTTTCTACTTTACTATCGCTGTTAGTTGCGGAATAGTTAAATTCAATATCAGAAATGGCTAGTTTATGTTTCTGAAAATGGCTCTAAGAAGTGGAAAATGTAAACTCAAATATTAAGAACTTTCTACTTTACTATCGCTGTTAGTTGCGGAATAGTTAAATTCAATAACAGAAATGGTTAGTTTATGTCTCTGAAAATGTCTCTAAGAAGTGGAAAATGTAAACTCCAAAATAAAGAAATTTCTACTTTACTATCACTGCTAGTTGTAGAATAGTTAAATCTAAATACAGAAATGGCAATTATATGCCGCTAAAAATGCCTAAGAAGTGGAGAGTATAAACTCAAAAATAAAGAAGTTTCATATAGCTGCTGATGATGTGAGGACTAGTTTTGGAATAGGTAAATCCAATTACAAATCTATTATCATCTCCAGCATCATATTTTCAATTTTGCTTCATTTGGGATGCATAGATTCTATCGCTATTATAATATTTTATCTGTTTACAGCCATTGATGATGTGAGAACTAATTCAGCTAATATAGTGGGTTTGAGTCTATTTTCTATCTTGTGGTATAATTTACGTAATAAAAGTTGGTACTTCGATAGATTATTCTGTTCTGAACGCATTCATCTTAGTATGAATTTACTAACTTCGAATGCTCGCATGAATGTAGTAATAAGGTTTGTAACATTTCTAGGTCTACGCAAATTTAACTATTCACACATTTTACCAGTAATGAAGCTCCCAAACAATGTCACATCCAGGCTTAATAGTGAGTATTTTCATTTTGGTTAGAAAAACTATCATTCTTCAGTGTCTGAAATCAACAGATAACACAGACATTAGTAATTGATCATATTTACCATCTTTTGATATAACCATTTTTGTTTTAATTTCTTTCAATTTTTTCCTCAAAATCCATAAAAAATGCATGAAGGTCCTAAAAATGCGCCATCTTGATTCTTAATAATTCCAGATTCTCACACAATTTTTTGAAAAGCGATATGGAATTGAGAAGCAATTCGGAAGGAAACTACGAAAGAACACAGCGAGCGAGGTTAGTGTCTATAGTTACAGTCGAATTACGACTTTTTTTTCACAGTGTATAAGCTTTTGGCAAAATATATTGGTTTTTATTTCAAACTGTTAATGAATCATCGTAATATTAGTTTTTGTGAGGATTCATTACAGAATAACCAATGTTAATGTTTGCAAAAAGGTTATGTAATCTACAGACTCGTCTTGAACTTTTATGACATCTGATAATCAAAAAACGAAAATCATAAATTTATATATAGTTTAAGTACCGTATTATTTTCTGTATTGTTAATTTATTTATTACTGTTATTGTGATGTTAATATGAATGTAAACATAACTATATGATGTATACTTTTCAATAAATAATTATTTGCTTCGTCTGTATCTGAACGCCTTAAATACCTTTTTTTTTTTTTTTTTTTTTTTGCTCACAATGACTTTTTAGGAATTATTCAAATCTAAAAAAAAGTATCTAATCCATTTGATATTGCACAGATAGTAGCAAATCTATGTCTTTTAGATAACACATGAGATGTTTTAAGCTGTTCTGATATTATTAACATAATATACCCACAATCTAATTGGTTGTATATATACACACTGTTAGAATTTTAATTTTTAAAAATGAGGTAAAAATAAGATTCTGCAACAGTCTGCCCATCCGATAAACCATATAGTTAACGATTAGGAACATTTGTTTACCTTTTCGGTTTTAAAACCATTTACAGCTGGTACAGTTAAAAAAACAGTGAATATAAAACTTTACGGTTTTGTACCCATTTACAATTAGCATAATTTCTAAACACTAAAAATAAAACTTAAACGGGCATTGGAGCTCTGTAGGTGCTGCGTTATTTATGCGTGAATGGTAGTTTCATATTCTAATAGTCTAGGATCACCAATTGAAAAGCGCAGGATACTAGAAACTTTTAAAGTATTGAAGGAATGGAAGAAATATTGTAACCATTGTTAAAGAGAAATTTATAACAGTGCATGGTTTGCTCCAATAATTCGATGCGAGGCGGGAGCAGAGTTCATATCAACCAGTCACCGGTGGAATTCGAACCTGAGAGGCGTATTCTCTATCATTTGACTTCTTTTGTCGATTTCCTTATATTCCCTTTTCCGCTTTCTAATGTAACACAGTCTTTTGTGTGTTTTAAGAATCAATTTATATCCAAACTCTTTCCACGCAAAGCATGCTAAATTAGAAGTTAGTAGTTGAAATGCAACAGCTACGATATAACCACACTTCACTCTCAGTTCATATCTATTCATAATCGAGTTAAATATTAATAATACAATAGATTCAAGGAATAAAAAATAAAATAAAAGTAGAAATATGTTTGAAAAGGTTGAAATTATTTTTGATATTGACTTTATTAATTTACATATAATTGCAGAATATTGTTAAACATAAATTTCATAACTGAAACTTACATTAAAAATTTTTCTAAGCGTGTTGTAATAAACTATCTAGATTCTAAATTTTAACTGAACTTTTATTCAATTTTTTTTAAACATACTGCATTAAACTAAGTTTATGCTGCAATACATTAAAATATAAATAGTTAGATACTGTCATCATATACTTTAAATATAGTTTAAAAAGTTACCTTTTTGAGTCAAAATCTTTCCAAATATTTTGTAAAATGTATAATGTTGAAAGCTGAATTTGTAATACTCTATTTTAAAAATATACGATAATAAAATGCGCTATATTTTATATTATACAAATATAGTATTAAAACGAAAATAGCTTTAACCAATTTTTATGATACAAAAAATGTCATAAAAATTTAAATAAAAGCCCCATATTAGCTAATGAATTTCATAACTTGCTGATATGATGATTTTTAATTTCTTCATGCTTCAACTTTAAATTCTTCTGCCAGCTTATTATCGATTTTTATTTCCTGAACACATATATAGTTTTTTCATTATTCTTTTTTAGTTGCCTAACGAATATTATAATATAATACTAGTCTAAAATTATATGGACAAGTCAAATAGAAGTATTTGCATTTATTACTGAAGAATTAGAAAAATTAAACAAATCATGTTTTATAGCCCTTATTCCTTAATAAATCATCCTTAGGTTTTTAAAGTAAAAATATGCTGCTTTATTAAGGAAAATGATGAATAAATATACTACACGATACCCAAGAGTTAACTAGCTTTAAGTTAGCTAGCTTTTTGAATCAACCCCAATAAGAAAATTAGTCCTTTCAATAGAATAATTATTATTCAACACTCTTATTTCGCTATACAAACCCTCTTTTTTAAGTACACATAAACCTTATTTTACCACTGTACTTCAATTCATTTAAAATTTAACGTCACTTGCATATTTTGTTCTTCAATGTGTCAGTGTAATACGAAAATATTTATGCTCTTTCTTATGCCACGGATATAATTTTTTAATACTTTTTTCAAAATTGTAACTTTTGAATCAAACTTAGTACATATTTATTGCTATTAGTTAAGAAGATTAAAAGTAAATTGAGGACATTTTAATCAACTTGTTCTTAAAGAAAATTTTCTTCAAACTATATGGAAAAAATACTGTTGCTAAAATATTTAAAATATATTTATATTTGTTCTAACCTCCATTTATAGCTTAGTATCCCGCGTTTATAGATTTGTAGAACATACAAGCAAAACAATTTTTTTCTTTAACATAACTAGATTTCATTATGTCAATTTTTTTTGTGCAATTTCAATAGCTTACCTTAAATAATATACAACCGTCCAGACTGTAGGGGTCAGGGAACTGGCCTTGCACGAGAAAGGTTCTGGGCTCGAATCCCGGATATAGATGTTTTTTCATTCTCTGTACAATCTGTCCTTACAGTAGAAGCAACGTTGGCCCACCTAATATGGTGCCCCTGAGAGAGTGGCCAACAAATCTGCCCTAATACGCCTGAATTGACGAATGTCAACCCAGATGGGCATTGGGGAAAAAAAAGCTTCAAAGAATGTTCAGCGTTTTATTCTTATGTAATGTTCATTTAAATTAAATAGTTATTATTGAAGAGGTATACATATAAATTATTCGTAGATATCATTGAGGATTTGTTCACCCCTTCCTTTTCGCTCCCGTGAAAATGACAGGGTGAGGTTCCACCCTCTATTTCTCGCTCCCGTGGAATTTCCGGGCTGGAGTGTTCAGCAGTAACGCGCCAGAAAGAATAAAACTAATTCATTTCTTTTGCCCGGAAAACATTTTATTTCTCATTTTACACACCAGATGGCAGTACCAGGATATTTTTAAGGTAATTGTAGATAGTTAGTTTGTTTTGAACTAGATGTCAGCACTAATCAAATACGTGTATTTGACAAAATAGGCACTTTTATGATTGTTTTCGTGAAAGTTAACCGATCGTTATTAAAAAAAAGTAAACATTTTTGGTATTTCATGATTTTAGTAAATAACAACTATTCTAAATTTTCTGTGATATTTAATGAAGATTGCCAAGGATTTTTTTCGTTCAAAAGAAATTACGTATTCGAATGGATTTCAACAAAATTAACTGAAAACTCACCATAACCAAGCATATTATGGTTGTTAAATTGATTTTTTTTAAATGTTTTGTAAACTATACAGCTAGTTACACAAATAATTATACACTTTCAACATATTTAAAAAAAAAGAATAGTATTATTCCTTCGTTAATCGTTATGGTCTTAAAAAGCCTTTGTAATTCGAAATTATTTTCATATTGTGAAAAATTATCTTTATTTGATTCTCGATTATTTTCACATCATTTTCTTTAATATTTAGCTCAATTATCTTCATAAAAGAATTTTTTTATTTAAAACTATTTCATAATTCATTATAAAAATAATTTTAAAAAAGTAATATGGATATTACGGCTCCACTAAGTAAAAAAAGGACAGTTAAAACTACCAGAATGTGGTTAAATTTACCGTGTTTCTTGCTCTATGGTTAACCCAACACTTAACGAAGAGTTTTGGTAACATTTGTGGTAAAATTAACAAAAAATATTGTTTTTTAACCATGCAAATTTTTTTAACCATATCTGAGGTAAAATTTGGCAACATTTTAAAATAATTTCACCATAATGCTTTAGGACATGGCAAAAAACACAATTATTCGGCTTAATTTACTAAATTTGTGGTAATATGACGTGTGTCGTGGTGCTGTTGCAAAGTACAAGTCACTGAATTTCGAATTAAATTTACAGGAGTTTTTTTTTTTCTATTTTTATTTCAAAATATTAAACGAAAACATAAGGTTGAAAAAAAATAACTTCAAGCATGAAATTTATTACTTTTCTGCTTTAATGTTTTATTATTGTAGTAAATTTTAAGCCCTAAGAATAAAGTTCCGGAATTACAATTTTGAAGCCTTAAATTTCGGTAAACAGTTTCCATACGAAGAGAAAAAATTATCTGTTTGGTTTAAATACAGTATTATTAATAAATATACAGTAATTAGTTTTATTAATGAGAATTGTGTCTTTTCTTTTAGCAGAAATATCATTACTAAATAATACAGTAATTTTACAAAATTTTTTATATAAATATTTAATTACAGCAGAATAGTTTCGAGCTAAGTTTTAGTGTGTTTACTAAAAAATACACAAAGAAAATTTCTGGTAAAATTACCGTGCTGTATGGTAATGATATTTCTGGTATAAAAAAAAAAACATAATTCTGGTTAATAATACCAAACTATACGATATTTTATTCTGTTTATATGGTAAAAGCTTACTAGAAACTCTAGGTTTTAAAATTATAGTTCTTGTTGTCCCACATTTTGTAAAAATACAGAACTGGAAATGAAATTTTACCGAATAAATGGTAATTAAGCCATGCTCTGATGTATTATACTTAATTCACCAAATTATATTACTCATTATAAAACCATATTTAAAAGTTAATTTTACAAAAATCATTACCAAAGCGCTTCGGTAAAAACTTTTGGTGTTCCCATGGAGTCAGAAATAAGGTAAATTGTACCATATTATGGTAGATTTGACCATACATTTTTCTCAGCGTAGGAATAATTAGAAATATTGAGTCCCATATTTGAATATTTAAATTTTATAAAAATCATTTGCAAAATTTTTATGTGAAAATAAACTCCCTTCTCAGAAAATATAACATTTATGAATAAAAACAATTTACAACTATTCTAATTTAGTTGCAATAAATAAATTAAAATTTAACTAAAATTATGATTCATTGAATTTAATGACTGCATTAAGACTATATAATGGCTATATTATATTATTTATATTTATTCCAAAGCTCATTTAATCATATGTTTAAAATTTTAAAAACTTGATTTGATAGCCTCTAATGATTATTCACTTGCAATTACTTACTTCAATGCAACGATTATTTACTTGCCAAGAGGTCTCCATTTACTATTAAAAAAAAGTTTTGCAAAACTTGTGCTTTAAAGGCAATTACAGCAAATTACTTTCGAGCAATTATCTTAGATTCAATTTAAGTGATTTATATGTTAATGAATAATATGTAAATGTCTCACAATATATAAAATATGTTTTCATTTGAAAGATAATTTCATTTAAATATCATTAATATTTTATATACCTACTTGTAAACATTTTGATTAGATTTATGTTAAAAATATTAAAAATAATCTAGGCATTGCATGACAAATAGCATTATGCATAAATACATAATATGTACTTTGAAATATTTGCCTTAATATATTAAAATTGAAAAAGGAATGCAATACTTAAAGCAAAATTAAAATATACAAATCTAGACTTTTAGAAAGATTGCTTATAAATGACTTTAAGTTTGGGATGTAGCTTTGATCAAATTATCAAAACAAATACTAAAAGTCCATCATTGCTAGTAGGCCTATAATAAAAAAAATGAATAAACCACAGTTTGCTAATATAGAATTATGAGTTTCAAGAAAATATTGACTGTAAAAATTTATATGCTGAAAAACGCTCTTCATTATACATCAAATAAATATATTTTATCAGTTGTTTATAATTCATATGCTTGAATGGAAAATTAGACAAGCCTATAAAATATTTGAGATGAATTTAATCGTACTATTGCAGGAATGCATTGCTCTTTATGGAATTTTAAAACCCAACTTTAAACCTATTAAAATTTTTGCTCCAGTTATTATTATTTTGTATCACATCGGCGTTGTGGATATGATCGTGTTACTCATCAGGTTCGTAATAATAGGTTTCAATGACATTAGAGTTAATTGTGGTTATATAATGGGCTATACCTTTCATCTTTTTGCATGGCATGTCTTACGTAGAAAAAGAAAAGAAATAGAAGAAATTCTAAACATAATTAAAAAACTGAGAAAATGGAATGATATTTCAAGTAACCGAAACGGAAGCCATTTAAAAATTGCCTTAATATTTCTCATACTTGTATCTCCAACTGTGTTTTATATGACACTTTATCTTGCATCTGATAACGAGTTTCAAAAACAATATGCCAGCTTCATACTTTTTGATATTCAAATAAACAACAATTCCTTCAAAAACATTTGCTTGGTAATTAATTTAATTATTATTCATGGTGTAACAATAAGTTGTAATGCCATGATGTTAATACTATATCTGGCATGTTGCCGTTATATTTCTTATTCCTTATCCAAACTGGAGATAGACTTCGAGTCATCATTTGCTAAATCATCATTCATTATTCACGAACGAAAACTCACTAAGAGATATGTTCAAGTTTATGATTGTTTAAGAAGAATTCAACTAACTTTTTCGAGGAGCTCGTTTTTCCAGTGTTTATCTTTAATATGTTTTGTGTTCTCTTCAACGGCTATGTTTATTGCTGGATCGCAGCCAAAAGAAATAGGAATATATTTTAATTTTTCCTTCATAATTGAGACCTTGTACCACATTCTACTTAATTTAGCGTCATTGTTTTCATTGTACTTTTTTGCGGGAGATATACCAATTAAACTGCGGAAGTTTAAAGATTTGTTCAACCATGTATACTCAAAATTGCGACTCGCGGAAGAGCTTGAAGCTCAATATTTCAAGGAATCTCTCTTTAGAGAAATGATCGAATGGCCTGAATCTGAACTGTCAGGCTCAGAAATTTTCTATTTTACGAAACGTAATTTGTTAGCCGTTATTGGAACTTTAATTTCTTTTGGACTCATTATTGTAAGCATCGAACGACATTTAGAATGAACTAGTATTTTATTTAAGGAGGCAAACAAACAAAAACAAAATGTATCAAATTGCTTGCTTGATTACTATGTTTCTCATCCTTTATGATCTAACATTAATTTGTCATACCATGTTGTTGGTGATATGTATAACATGTTGCCAGTTTGTTCCTTTATCACTATCCCATTAGGGGTTTAACTTTGGTTCAACATTTTTCAAATCAATCCGCAAAATTTTAAAACGAAAACTCACTGAAAGATATGTTCAAGTTCTATAATATTTTGAAAAACAACAATCTATTCTAGAAGTTCATGGTTCCGGTGTTTATTGATAATATATATTACAATATGTGTGTTTATTGATAATATGCTCTGTGATGTAATATGCTATATTGATAATATGCTCTGTGATGTAATATGCTATATTGATAATATGCTTATTCAGCTATATTTATAGTTAGATCACAACTGAAAGAAACTAGATAAAAAAAAATTTCCGTTTTTGATCACTGGAATTAATATTTTACTTATAGTAACATCATAATTTTCATTATTATCTTTTGCTTGTTATCAATATGATTTAGTTGAGTTGATGTGATTTAGTTGAGAAAATTTAAAAGACTATATAATATAAGTAAAGTTACGCTTCACTAAATAATTCATCAATTTTCAAGTATTCTCTCTTGAAAAACAAGATTGACTGGCCTGATGTAGAATTGTCAAGGCTCTAATGTTTTATTTTATAGAATATTGTGTTATTGGCTGTTAATGGAATTTCTTTTGGACTCATCGACCTAAGAGTTTGAAGAACTATGCATTTAGATTGGGCTAATGTTTCGAACAGTCAAGAATACAGTGTATAATTAAGCACACGTATTATATTCTACTCAGCATAAATTGTAATATATATATATATATATATATATATATATATATATATATTTTGGATGATGTTACGCGCCTACTAAATTTAACGTATTTAAGCAACAACTTGAAGCTGAGGCTTTCATGGATTATCTCTTGAAAGAAACGATTGATTTTTATGAATTTGAAATGTTAGGCCTTAATATTTTCTATTTAACAATAAATAACTTACTGATAGTAATCAGATCTTTAATTTCTCTTGGACTTAACGACATAAAAGTCGAAAAGCAATATATTAGCCTTCAGCTATATTTATAGTTAGATCGAAACCGAAAGTGGCCAGTTAATTTTTTTTTTCAATTTTGGTCACTCGAATTAATATTGTGCTTAGAGTAACATCATAATTTTCATTATTCTTTTTTGCCCGTTATCGATACAATTTAGTTGAGAAAGTAAAATGATTATATAAGTTACGCCTCTCTAAAGAACTTGGCCATCAATTTTCAAATATTCGCTCTTGAAAGAAAAAATGAAAAGATTCACTGGCCTGAAGTGGAAATGTCTAATATTTTTTAGTTTATATAATATTGTGTTGTTGCTGTTATTGAAATCTCCTTTGAACTCATCAGCAGTATAAAAAAGCCGATTCCAGCACACAGGCGGAGCAGGCGGAGGTCGAGTTGAGTTGAGTTGTTTCCCTCCTGCTGCTGTTTTTGTTTCGGTTTCCAATATTTCTAACTTCCGGTGGCAACAGATTGTTTAGTTTTGGTTTCGGTTTCCAAAATTTTTAACTTCCGGTGGCAACACCAGATTTAGTTTCGGTTTTTTATAAAAAGCAGCATATCACCTATTTCTGCTCGCTTGCTTATTTCTGCCAGCTTGAACTTCTTATTTTAGTTTTGATTTTAGTATTATTTCTAAGCAATGGCAACACTCATTAATGTAGATTTGTTATTAAAAGATGGCAACACTCAATCTGTTTACAAAATAAGCAGGCGGAGCAGTTTCGGTTTCTAAACAAATTCATTCCATACTCGTGGCTCCATCTAGTGTGTAAAACAATTATTAATTTTTGCGCATTATAGATGTGTGATACTGGTGGCGCCATCTTGGTTTAAAAGTCATAATTATGTATAATTTAAAAATAATAAATGTTTAAAAATAATATTTGGTAATAAAACTATTTTTTTTTTTAACTTGGGATTTGAACCAGCGACCTCCAGGACAAAATGCTTCCATTGGATACTGATTTGTCAGGCACGCTAACCAGTATCCAATGGACGCATACAGAACGAAAGGAAACTTACGGTTTTAAAATAAATTTAAACTTGCAGATGGTTTGGATAAAAACTTAGTTTCATGTTTTTTTTAATTTTTTTTATTCTTGAAGTGGCAATGCCTAAACATTAAATTAAAATAATTTCTACTTGCAAGATTTTTATTTATTTTATTTCTTAGCAGTGGCAACACGTTCATTATTATTTATCGAATGGAAACACTTCGTCATAGCTAAATGACGTTATCTGATCAGGTTTTATCTTGTTATATCCTGCAGGATCTTACAAAAACAGTCATTGCTTGTTAAACATATGACGTGTGACAAATTTTTTTACTTCTTTTCATGTTTAGAAAGTACTTTAGTTAAATGCTATTCAGTGATTGGTTGTTAACTTTTTCAGTTTGAATTGTTGGCAACCAACCTGAATTTATAAGCGATTCAGTTTAAATTATAAGTTGTATCTGTTCTTACTCGTGGCGTATAAAAGCGTGTTTATCGATATTTACGATTTTAAAGTATTTCATTTAGATATTGTGCTTGAACAAAATTAGGCATGGAAAAAAGGAAATGCAACCAGGATTCATTTACTCAGAGTATTAGCAAAAGGTCAAGAATGGAAAATTCAGAAGTAAGTTGGAATTTTTTTTATGTACTAATATTTTTTTTGATTGTGTCTAAAAAATTATGATTAGTTTTTATATAAGTTTATTAATTGGTATTTATTCTTTAATTTTAGGGAAATGGAATTCTTGTTGAGGACAATATACCAGATAGTGTTTTCGCACTTGGAGATTGTGTTTTTGTGGTGGTCAACAGCTTTTGAAATAATGTGGTTGTGCACTTGAGGAAATACAAAAAGTACGGGAAAAAATATTATCCGACAGCCACTGGTATTACTTTGAAGCCTGACTGGGTGGAATACATAATGGGATTAAGTTCTGTGCCAAAATCAAAATTTGAACTAAAATTTGCACGATATCTCCCAGAGCAGCAAATCAAGATTACAAGCGAGGATTTTGTGGATTTTCTATTTGAGCGATTTAAAAATGGACATGATCAGGAAATCGCTGTGAAAACAATTACAATAACATTTTCTCAATGGACTGAAATGATTTCAAAATACGATTCAATCGCGACTTGAGTATTTGAATACGCATTTCGATTCATGGGATTTGCAAATGCATATCTTCAGACTTCTGAGGATCCTATTGACGAGACTTTGCCGTCAGCGTCATTGGATGCTAGCCTTGGTCAGGAATTTGCGATGCAAATGTTACGAAACTCCTTGCATGATATTTTTATAGAAGGCGGTCTTAAGCAGCCAGTAAAAATGGCTCTGAAGAACTGTGGTCCAATAAAGAAAAAACTTTCTACTCCATTGCCTCCACCATTGATGTCATGCATTTAGCCAACAGATTTTATACTAATTTATTGGACTGTAAGAACTTTTTACAATTAAAACCTGTTACTTATGTCACCAAAGACTTTCTAAACAATATTGAACTTGATACTGTATTACGCGATGTAAAATCTATACTATGCCCCCCTTATGCATTTGAATATTTTGAAGACCATGATGATATGGATTTCTGAAAATACTGTATGTATATTTCAATATTTGTTCTTAAAATTACAGCCTTAATTTTATTTTATAAGTGAAATAAATGTATAAACTTGTCATAAATTTGTTTTATTTTTTTCCACGAGATTTTTTAATTAATGATGAATATTATTTCAATATAAATACTATTTAATTATAAATATTTATTCATTATTTAGTTAATAGGGAAAGTGATTGTATTAGTAATATCTTTAAATTGCAACTCATGCCTTAAAATAGTAAAGAAGTTCAAGCAATAAGTATAAATAGTCGTAAGATGAAATAAATAGTCATTCAGATCATTTCTCTCCAATGTTAACAATGAATCAAGATTTAGCTTTGTTATACAGAAAACCTGAGCTTCCGAGTAGCTTTGGGGGTATAGAAGCATTACATCGCGCTTTAAATGGTAAATATAGTAAAAAAGATATTAAAAAATGGTTATTGCAAAAAGATTCTTATACCCTTCATAAACCAGTTCAACACAAATTTAAACGAAATCGAGTATGGGTGAATGATATTGATCATCAGTTTCAAGCAGATTTGGCCGACATGCAATCATTATCAAAGTTTAATAAGGGTTATAATTATTTATTAACTTGCATTGATGTATTTTCGAAATTTGCATGGGCAATACCTTTAAAAGATAAATCTGGAAAAAATGTGAAGACGGCTCTAGAAATTATTTTTAAAGAAAGAAAGCCTAAAGTGTTACAAACAGATGCTGGTACGGAATTTACGAATAAAATAGTTCAAAATTATTTAAAAAGTGAGATTGTAAAATATTTTTCTACAAATAATGAAACTAAAGCTAATGTAGTTGAAAGATTTAATCGTACGCTAAAAAGTAAAATGTGGAAATATTTTACAGAATTTAATACTAAAAATTACATTGATGTCATAGATAAATTAATTTATAGCTATAATCATTCCTACCATCGATCGATTAAAATGGAACCTGCTTCTGTAGATAAACAAAATAGGAAACAGGTATTTCATAATTTATATGGCATTCAGACAAAGGAGAAACATAAAATAGCTAAACTCAAAATTGGCGATTTTGTACGCATTAATAAGAAAAAACTTCACTTTGAAAAGGGATATGAACAAAATTGGAGTTTAGAAATTTTTAAAATTTATAAAATCGTACAAAGAATTCCAGTTGTTTATAAATTAAAAGATTTAGGAGGTGATGAGATTAAGGGCACGTTCTACGAAGCAGAACTACAAAAGGTGATAGATTCTGGATTCTATCCTGTAGGAAAAGTGCTTAAAAGAAGAAAAAGGCGAGGAGCAACTGAATATTTTGTTAAATTTATGGGCTATTCCGAAAAAATTTAATACTTGGGTGACTGATATTCAAAAAGTAAAAATAGGAAGACTTGTTTATTACAGAATCATTTTCAAAAATGTCTTTCTACGTAACATTACCTTCTGATAGTTCTATGCATTTCTTTCCTGAAAATAAATTATCTCATTTTAAGACTCAATTACCTGCTCCGGTTGATTTGAATGGACAATGGGAAGTAGGACTGTCTGAAATAATCTATCCTCATTCATGGTATAACGTTAATGAAACTAATAATTATTTTCTATATAAAATTAGTAATGGCAATATCACTTCGACTGTTAAAAAAACAATTGATGTGGGCTGTTATGAATCAATGTTCGATATTGTATCAGCTATACAACTTGCTCTACCAAAAAATCCTAGTCGGTTTACATTACATTATAATAAAGCTACGAAACGAGTAAAAATTAATGCAGTTGAGGGTAGCAGTCTTCATTTAGAGAAGTTAGGTGAATTGCTAAGATTTCAACGTGATACAATCATAACGGGTAACATGAAAAGTGAATTTGCTACAGATAAGGTTGTTTACTTCCAAACGACTTTTAAAATAGCCTATCCAAGTCGTTGTGTGGAGCATACGTACTGCGCATGATCGTTACAAATTTGTTGAAGATAAAATTTGTTTGTCGATGTAGTTATCACAACGTTGTGTTGATTTTAAGGCTTCAACATGTATACTTGCAACATTTGTGGGAAGTGTTTTAATACGAACTACAATTTAAAACGGCACATCTTACAAGTTCATGAGAAAAAACATACGTATTCATGCATTGACTGCTCTAAGAAATTTGTTCGCAAAAGTGATCTGCAAAGACACAGAGACTCTGTGCATTCTACTGAGAAAATTTCATGTGAAATGTGTGCTACAGAATTCAGCAGAAAAGACAATTTATTTCATCACTTAAAAAATGGAAATTGCCGAAGAAAATTAGAAAAGCAGAATAAGAAAAGAAAGCGCGATGATGATAATGAATCCAACAAAAAGATGGTTATTCTAAACAATCAACAAGGTGGTGGAGTGCCTTCATCTACCGAACCCTCAACATCTGGACTTCCAATATTATCCGAACCTTCAACATCTGCAGGACTCCCAACCTTTGCCGGACCTACAACATCTACCATTGCTTCTACATCTGCAGAAAACTTGGATAGAACCAAATTGTCACGAACAAAAGAAAAAAAAGTGCTTTCAAAAAGGCTTATAGAGAATTCACTCTAAAGAATGATGATAGAGAGATAGGTATTCCGGAGTTTTTAAGAAGTAAAAAAGATGAAACTACTGAAATATTTCTATCTGAACATAAAAAACATGAATCACTGAAAGTGAAATTGTTAATATTTTGCATCTATCAAAAAGTAAGTGATGACTTCGTCAAGCAAATAAAAAATGTCGAGTTCAAGACAGCAAACAAACCTATTTTCGCCTCTACAAATAAAAGTGAATTATATGAAGAATTAACAAATAAACTTATTCACGAAAGTGAGAATTTCCAGGAAAAAGACTCAGGCTGGACGCTGGAAGAAATTCTAGAACTCGAAATCCACACTAACAAATTTACTCCTCTAAGAGGTTCAACTTTTGTGGAATTACCTGAAAAAATTCGTATGACAAATGCTGTAATTAATGTTAAAAATAACGACACTTGTTGCTTCAAATGGTCCATTTTAGCAGCTGTATTTCCTGCAGCTCGCAACCCAAATCGTGTATCAAATTACAAAGATCATGAAAGAAATTTGAAGTTTGAAGGAATAAATTTTCCTACCCCTCTAAGTGATGTTAAAAAATTTTCAAAAAATAATAGCATCTCTATTAATGTCTATTCTTTTGACAAAGATCTAAATATTTTCCCCTTACTCGTCAGTGAAGTTAGTGAAACTGTACATATTAACTTATTACTTGTGCCGACTGAACATGAATTTGGACATTATTGCCTCATCAAAAATCTTTCCAGGCTTGTGTCAAAACAATATTCTAATCACGGACATAAAGTTTATATATGTAAAAGGTGCTTAGTGTTTTTCAACTCAGAGGATTCACTTATAAAACACAAAGAACTTTGTGAAAAAAATTGTCCTGCAAGAGTCGTAATGCCATCTGAAGAAAGTAAGTACATTAAATTTAAAAATTTTCAGCATCTTTTAAAAGTTCCTTTCACTGTTTATGCAGATTTTGAATGCTTAACTTTAAAAACCGACTCTTGTTCTCCAAATCCAAATCTTTCTTCATCAACTATTTATCAGAAACACGCACCTTTTAGCTTTTGCTATTATATATGCTATGATGGTGGCTTTTATAAACCTCCTGTTATATACAGAGGAGAAGATGCCTCTAAAGTATTTGTAGAAAGTATAAAAAATGAAGCTCTCGAAATCGAAAAAATCTTTAGTAATCCTAAACCTTTAAATGAAATTGAACAAAAACTTTTTGATGATGCTAAGAACTGTTACGTATGTTCTGAACCTTTTTCTTTCGAAAATAAAAAAGTTCGTGATCATAATCACGTTACTCAAAATTTTAACGGTGCGTGTTGCAATAGATGTAACCTTTTAATGAGAGTACCAAATTTTTTAACAGTTTTCTTTCATAATTTGGCAGGTTACGGTGCTCATATATTTGTGAAGGAGTTAGGATATGATAATTTCTCCATTTTTTTAATACCTAATAACGAAGAACGATACATTTCCTTTTCAAAAACAATTTCTAAAAATTTTCACATTCGCTTTATTGATACTTTAAAGTTTATGCCGGCAAGCCTCGATAGTTTAATATCTACTTTAAGTAAAAATGAATTTAAACATATGAACATTAATTTTCCATCTAATAAAATTGATTTACTTCTTAGAAAAGGAATTTTTCCATATGATTATTTTGATGATTTCAAAAAATGCAATGAAATTAATTTACCATCCCGAGATAACTTTTACAATAAACTTAATAAACAAGAAATAAGTGAGGATGATTATAGACATGCCTTAAATGTTTTCCAAACATTTAATTTAATAACACTAGGTGACTATTGTGATTTATATGTTAAAACGGATGTAATTTTATTGGCAGATTTATTTGAAAATCTTCGAAACATTTGCCTAAAAACTTATAATTTGGATCCGTGTTGGTATTACACAGCCCCCGCTCTTTCCTGGGATGCAATGTTATTCCATTCAAAAATAACTTTAGAATTAATAACAGATTATGATATGATTTTATTCATTGAAAAGGGTATTGGGGGAGGAATAAGCCAATGTTGCAACCGTTATTCAAAAGCTAACAATAAGTACATGGATACTTTTAATCCTAATGAACAATCTAAATTTTTAATTTATCTAGACGCCAACAATCTCTATGGTTTTGCGATGAGCCAGAGCTTGCCTTTGAATGAATTTTCATGGTGCAGCACAGATATAGATGTAGAAAAAATTGCGGATGATTCAAAAATTGGTTATATATTAGAGGTTGACCTTAATTATCCCGATGAACTACATGATCATCATTCTGATTTCCCAGTCGCACCTGAAAACAAACCACCACCTAACTGTAGATTACCACGCCTCTTAACAACTCTAGAACCAAAAATAAAATATGTTATATATTATAAAAATTTGAAACTGTACTTAAAATTATGGTTGAAATTAACTAAAATGCATAGAGTATTACAATTTAATCAATCACCATGGCTCCAGAGTTATATAGATTTTAACACTAAATTGAGAACCAATTCTAAAACAGATTTCCATAAAGACTTTTATAAACTCATGAACAAAAGCATTTTTGGAAAAACAATGGAAAATATAAGGCGTCGAGCAGATATTAGATTGTGCACATCCAGCAAGCAAGTAAGTAAACTCATTGCAAAACCAAATTTTGAGCACAGAACAATTTTTTCTGAAAATTTAATGGCTGTGCATATGAAAAAAACAAAAATTCATTTTTTTAAACCTATTCAAATAGGCATGGTTATTCTAGAAGCATCCAAAATTCTTATGTACTCTTTCCACTACGAAACGATGAAAGAAACGTACGGATTAAACATTCGGCTAATGTACACGGATACAGATTCCTTTATTTATGAGGTCCAAACTTTGGATATGTATGCAGACATAAAAAATAACATTAACTTATATGATGCATCCGACTATGACATAAATAACATTTACAACATACCACTAATAAATAAAAAAGTCCTCGGAAAGATGAAAGATGAGAACAAGGGTCGAATAATGTCAGAATTCATCGGATTAAAATCAAAAATGTATGCCTACAAAACTGAAGAAAAAACAGAAAAGCGACTGAAAGGAATTAAAAAACAAACCCTCAAAAGTAAAATAACATTTCAAGATTATTTTAATTGCTTATTTAGCAAAAAAAATCTTTATGCGGAAATGAATCTTATTCGTTCTAAACACCATAACATTCATTCTGTGCATCAAAATAAACTTGCTTTATCTTTTAATGACGAAAAGAGGCATATTTTGGAAGATGGCATTACGACTCTTGCTCATGGACACTACAGGTTAAGAAATGAAGAAATAACTGATGAGTAATTTTTCCTTGAATTCATGAAGAAGAAAAAATCTATGAATGTTTCTATATCTATACATATGTAAAAATATTTTCCTACTGTAATTCTTATATTTTGATAAATAAGTTTAATGATAACATAGTTTTATGTATGTCTCAAATAAAAAATGATGCGTAATTTGTTATGAATGAACAATTGTTTTTTTTGTTTTTTTTATCGATTTCTCTCTATTCCTACATCATAAGTAGATGGCGTATTTCACGCTACAGGTAAAGTAAAAGTTTATTGTTATTTAGGAAATAAACTTTAAATTTAACTTCAGGCAACGGCTTAATTTTTTTTTCTCAGATTTAGCTACTATGATAATGTTTCTCAAATAAAGTATTGTTTTCTTTTTTTTTTTATTCTCTATGCATCAATGAGATATTGGTTTGAGCTACTATGACAGCTTCAGAACATTTAAAATAATTAAAATCTTAATTTATTTTGGGTATTAAAATATTTTATTAATTTTTACTACATTTTCAATTCATTTATACATTTAAAATATAATTTTTTTAAAATTGTATCCAGAATCACTTCGAATTAACTATAACGCTATTTAATTTCTTTTATTTATTTCATTCTAATTAAAAACATTCATTCATATTTCATTCTATTTTTTTCCACCGCCTGCTCCGCCTTCAACAATTTCATGACTCTTTTGAGTGACGCACCGCAATAATGAAGGTAATGCCACTGCTAAGAAATAAAATAAATAAAAATCTTGCAAGTAGAAATTATTTTAATTTAATGTTTAGGCATTGCCACTTCAAGAATAAAAAAAATTAAATAAACATGAAACTAAGTTTTTATCCATAACCGTCTGCAAGTTTAAATTTATTTTAAAACCGTAAGTTTCCTTTCGTTCTGTATGCGTCCATTGGATACTGGTTAGCGTGCCTGACAAATCAGTATCCAATGGAAGCATTTTGTCCTGGAGGTCGCTGGTTCAAATCCCAAGTTAAAAAAAAGAAATAATTTTATTACCAAATATTATTTTTAAACATTTATTATTTTTAAATTATACATAATTATGACTTTTAAACCAAGATGGCGCCACCAGTATCACACATCTATAATGCGCAAAAATTAATAATTGTTTTAATCACTAGATGGAGCCACGAGTACGGAATGAATTTGTTTAGAAACCGAAACTGCTCCGCCTGCTTATTTTGTAAACATATTGAGTGTTGCCATCTTTTAATAACAAATCTAAATTAATGAGTAATGCCATCGCTTAGAAATAATACTGAAATCAAAACTAAAACTAAAATAAGAAGTTCAAGCGGGCAGAAGTAGGTGATATGCTACTTTTTATAAAAACCGAAACTTAATCTGGTGTTGCCACCGGAAGTTAAAAATATTGGAAACCGAAACCAAAACTAAACAATCTGTTGCCACCGGAAGTTAGAAATTTTGGAAACCAAAACAAAAACTAAATCAGGAGGTAAACAACTCAACTGAACTCAGCAGCATGAGGGAAACAACTCAACTCAATTTGACCTCGGCCTGAGCCGCCTGCGTGCTGGAATCGGCTTTTTTATACTGCTCTCATCGCCGCAAGAGTTGAAGAGTTATGCATTTAGATTATGCTAGTGTTTCGAACTCGTATAATTAAGCACGTGTGTTATATTCTACCCTGCATATATATATATATATATATATATATATATATATATATTGCTGGAGTTACGAGTCTACAAAACTTAACGTGATTGCACAGAAACTTGAAGCCAAAGCACAAGGATTCTCTCTTGAAAGAAACGATTGATTAGTATGAATTTGAAATGTTAGGCCTCAATATTTTATTATTAATAATAAATAACTTGCTGACGGTAATAGGATCTTTAATTTCATTTGGACTTATCGACATAAAAGTATAAAAACAATATATTAGCCTAGTGTTTCAGGCACTCAAATTCATAATGTATAACTGAGAACATGCCACACTTAAAATTAAACTGCCGAAAATTGAAAGAAAAAATGCAGTTTGAAAACTGTGACCATTTGATCGATTAAAGTATGGACTTTTCTTGCAATGGATTTTATGTAAAACATAAGCCTATGCATGGTAAAATAATTCAAGAAAAATATAAGTCTTAACTATTCAATTTATAAATACTACTCTTATATATACTACTACTTATCTTACAGATTCTGCTTACACTACAAGAATATACGTTTTAACTACTTGTATAAATAGTTAGGTTTAAATAGAAGCATGAAATAAAAGTAGGGGGAAACACGTGCTAAAATATGACGGTAATCTTTCCATGAACTTCCGAAGCTAAACAAACAGAAACAAGAAACATTAGTCGAAGTTCGAAACTCGTCTGTAATTAGCTCTAAGTGCAAACTGAGAAACGGGGTGAACTGAGATAACTCGAAGAAAAGATCATACTCAAAAAATTAGAATATGTTGTTGAAAAATTAAGGAACGACTAAAAGGCGATTAGCGTCTTTTACGTTCGTTCAACAAAATTTCAAGATTTATAGTTCTTTTTAAAATTTTTAGAACCGATTTTCACAACAAACTCTGTAAATCTTATGTTCAATTGAGAATACCATAAACTTTATTGTTTTAAAACAACGTTATATGTTTAATTTGAAAAAAAAATATTTTAGAACTAACTAGCCGTCTACAGCGACGAGCTGGTTCGCCTGCACGATCATGCCACAAACATGGTTCCACATTGTTTTTCGTTTCTACGGAGTAACCGCTCCTCATTAATTCTGTTGCATTTGTCAACATTAATTTGATGCTATGGTATTTTAGAAACAAATTAAGGAGATCAGATAAAAATCGTGAACGAGCTCGTCGCTTTACATCTCCTTCTTTGTATTCGTCCACACGAACTCACTCCTTCGCGGTTAATATTGACGCTGATGCCTTCGGCAGCAATTACATTTGAATTTGAGTTGATCTATTTATCTGAAAAGGAAATAATAGGAGATTTGTTTAAAAAGTATTTAAATTTCTGCATAGCGTTTGTTTTTTTAATATTAACATCAAGCAAACACAGTTATCAATAGTAGTATATATAGTAAGACCATTTTCTGCTACTCCTTGAAAAGCCTAAAATATAAAAATAAAACTACAGTCAGTTTCGTGGGCCTCTTATTTGCCTAAAATAGGTAAACCCCCTGAAGGCAAAAAACGAAAAAAGAACACTCAAAATTCACAATTTTTATATTATTATTACTTCTTTATTCTGTGTTTCATTATATTTTGATCAGAGAATTCGTCTCTTTATTGGCCAGCTCCTATTAAATTATTTATTTTCTTCTCCATTGCACCAGCGACCATAGTATTCAAGAAAAACTTTATTCAAATTTCACATGATGTAATTTTAAAAGAACTAGTTTATTTTTAAAAATAAAACACTGATTTCTCTGACTAAAAGTATTCTTTTGATCTTATTTGATGCACTGTTTTTTTTTTTTTTTTTTTCAAAAGTATTATTTACTAAAAATTACTCATACATATATTAAAATCATCAATCATAGACACTGTAAAAAAATTTAATCATGATTCCAATGATAACTACTGAATTATTAAAAATACGTGTTCAATCAGTTCAATAATGTTCAATTAGTGAAAAAGTGCAGTCGCCTTTAAAATAATATCTATAATAATATAATTAAAATAATATAGTTAAATAATATCTTTGGCGATAAGTTTTTAAAGTAACTATAATTAAGTAGAAATTATGTAAGCAAAAATGATAAATATGAGTTTGTTGGTGAAGTTTTAAAAGTTTAACTAAATTATTAGAATAAGTTAAGTGATATAATCGGAGACTAGATCTGTCTTAATATAATTTAAAACTTTGTGATCATTAAATTGAATAATTTTTAATTTTGATGTTTCAATTTGTTTGTGACAAATAACAAATATCCCCGGTGTTTATTTTTTAAGATCGAATCATAATTCCAGTTCGGAGTTATTTATACAATAATAAATGTAGTTAGCAAAAGTAGTAATTAAAATGAAGTGAGTTTCTAGTGAAAGTTAATTTAGTTCATTCTAATTGCGAAATTCAAATATTTAAGTCTAAATCAAATTTGCATCAACCGTATTTGCTTAAACAATGGATTAAATGTCAACATAGTTTTAAAGTGGTAGAATTTAATTAGTTTCAAAACGGTGTAACTATCTTTAAAAAAAATTTTAAAAAATTAAAAAAAAGGTTGTGAAAAATATTTATATTAGAATTGTAATTGAAAGAAAAAAAATTAAATAAGTAATAAAAAAATAAAATATTGCTGAACTCAAGGTTTTACTTTAACATAAAAAGCTTTACAAATTAGAAAATCAATTTTTCAAAAAAATTAACAAACTTTATTTGATTTATAGAGAAAATATAAATTTATTTTTAATGTAGTTACTTTATATGAATTACTTTCATATGACTACATAGTAAAATTTGATACATTTAAATACTCTGGTTATTATTAGTTCTCTAAATAATCAAATCAAAATAATAAATAATTCAAGATATAATTAGAAAAAGTGCATGTTAAATAAAATGATAAAACCATTTTGAAAATAAATAAAGCCCTATTAGAGTTTAAAAATATTTTTTTTTAAGTTTTTCTCAGAACGAGAAAAAGCTTAATATAAGATGTAGAGTGAGTTTCTTCTGATATCTTTTGAAAGCTGGTTGACCCCTCTGGGTTGTCTAAATTACTCCTCTAAGGTTGACCCCCGCAGGTTGCAATCCCCCTTTTCTATGACAGTGGTTAGTTGATTAGTTTCTGGTTACTTAACACCCCAGGAAGTACATGTACCCCCACCAAAAATGTAGGGGAGACAGTGGAACGGATTTTGGAGGTTAGATAGATTAGATTCAGCAGATTATTTTATGGTTATAAAATTCTAAATTTCCTGATTTGCAAAGTTATTTGATGCAGATTATTGTGTAGTTTAAATGTTACCGCGGATCAAAATTTGCATTGATTACATAATATTTATTTCGGCATGATTTCTAATATATATTTAAAATAATGTATATGTTTTTAATTTAATTAATATCTTTATTTTATATGGATTAAAAAAATTTTTTATTCTTTTCGTTTTCTTCGTATCTAAATATTGCACATTATTTTACCAGTTTATCTCTAAACTATTTTTATTTTTGGGCAAGATCTATCATCTCGATAGATATTATCAAAATCTACAAACATTTAATGAATTATATTCTTTTTTAAATTTTATATTTCTTTCAAGTATCAATTGTTTTGTTTTTTTCTCGTAAAAAAATTAATTAAAGTTAGTTAAATTATTTAGAATCTTCTAACTTATACTATTTATTTGAATTATTGTAGCCGCAATCTTTATTATCCACAATTTGTTTTTTTTTTCAGTGAAAAATTATTTAAGTGCTGTAACGACTGCTAATAATAATTTGAGAAAAATATACCTTGTATCTTCTATAGAAGATATTAACTCTGGAAAATTTAATTTTCATTTTATTAATAAGCATTATTTGATATAAACTAAATATAGTTACATGTAATAAACGAAATAGTTGTTAACTGAACTTGCTTAGAGTAACTTGCAGTTGAAATGAAATTTTGGACTCATAAATTGTAAGATTTTTACCTGGAAAAATTAAGGAAATTTGAAACCAGATTTAAGTGGCCACCCTGTTGCACTTAAGAACCTCGGAGGCCCTAAGCAATTAAAAATTTTGATGCTCCTTAGATGTAATTAAGAACATCAATACAAATGAAAAATATTTTTCTTAAATAAAATTAAATTTGCAAAAATAAATAAATTTATATAACGCCTAAATTTAACGCTTTTTGCAGAAAATCTAGTTGAAATCAAATTTTTTTTAATTCTTTAAAGGTTTTTAAACGCAAATCACGTATAGTGCGATTTTAGAGCAAAATTATTTTGACATTTCTGGTGAGTTATTTCTTAAACAATTTTAAAAATAATCTAAGAAGCAGCCTGCCGAAAAAAATATAAATTTTTCAGTTTTATATGTTTTTGCTTTTTATATTTAGTTTACAGAATCCGGTGGCTAGAGCAAAACGATTGGTGTTTGCCTGCCGGTCTGACCGCAAAGCGGTGAGGGCTTTAAACACAAATATTTTAAAATGACTGTAATAAGTGATGGCCTCATGCAAACGACAGGAAATTTTATTCTTATCAATTAGAAAAGTTGCCTCTTTCCCACTCTTATAAAAGATTTTAAATCAATTAAATTTGTAAAACAACTGTTACCAATTAATTGCACTGTTACAGACCAATTTTTAAATTAATTAATAGTTAAAAATAACTAACCCATTTAACTAGTCATTTTTAATTGTCTTCAGCATCTTTGTTGTGCATAAATAATCTAAAAATATTTTGAGAAGTTTTATAACTGATTCCAAAGAAGGATTAGAAATATTTTAATACATTAAGCTAATGCGTTGTTTTATATATTGAACTAAAACCGGTAATTAATTTTCATTTTAACAGTGCACTCCACTAATCAATATTACAACTTTTTTTTTATCTGTTCTCTAAGCTTTTTATTAAAAGAAAATGTAGGAATCCAGAAAACATCACTATAAAAGCAATTAAAAAAGTTGTTAAAATAAAAATTATTAAATGAAAGTTATTAAAATATAGAGAAATTATCAACTTGTGAATTCAATTGAATTATTTGATCAACCTTTTTACATTGACACAAAGGATAAAACTAAAATTATTCCGATGTTTTTTTTTTGTTTTTTTTAATTTATTATTTGTTGCTCTTCTGAATAACTTAACATAATTATCTTAAGTAAAACTTATTGTACCATAAAAATAAAAATTAACTGTATTTAGCATTATCTGGCATAACGTTGTTGTTCGAAGCAATTCATAATATTTAAAATTTATCACCATCAAGCTTACTTCCTCCCGTAATTTGGGGGAAATATCTACTACTGACAATACTTACTTAATATTTTATTATAGATACTTCATGTAGCTACTTTATAAGTAGATTTTTTACACCATAGGTAACAGAAATGCAGTATGAGTTATTTTGTAATTTTATTTCAAAACTTAATATACAACTTCTTAAGTAGGAAAGCATGAATATCTCAACTAAAAATAAGCTCTTCCTTTTTTTATATATAAAAAAAAAAAGGTGTCAAAGCATTAGAACAAAACATACATAAGTTCGAAACTAATCTTGAGTTTTTAATCAAAAACATGCTCAGTTCTTATAAAGTCAAAAATTAGTTCTCAAAAGTTAGATTAAAAAGTCAAATCTTTAACGTGCTAATTAAGGCAGACGATATTTTAATGATATAATAAATTGTGAAATAAGACACAAAGCGAACTTCCTTTGAATAAATATTTCTTACTTACTTCTTTGAAATTTTGACTCAAAATATGGATGGCTCAATTTGGAAAATAGGGTGGCAACAGTCTAGGCAAGAGGGCAGTCCAAAGTTTTGACTTTAATATGTTCATTTCACTCTTTGCACATTTCGCTATTGAGGAAAATTTTTTCAGCGATTCAAAAATTTTCAGTACACAATTATAAAATTCGTTAATCTAACGTTAATATCATTAAAAATTTTTTTAATTATTTTATCTAAAAATAGTCGAAACATTTTTGAGTTGTAATGTATACA
Organism: Parasteatoda lunata; assembly: GCA_949128135.1. Taxonomy (NCBI): domain Eukaryota; kingdom Metazoa; phylum Arthropoda; class Arachnida; order Araneae; family Theridiidae; genus Parasteatoda; species Parasteatoda lunata. The sequence continues at coordinate 35,526,267 of OX421979.1, forward strand.
AATTTTTCCACTATTTTAAAGTACGTAATTTTCAAATACAAAATTTGAATGAAGATCGAATTGTTTCGGAGTTAATAAATTATGATTTCTGGAGAACTATTTCACCATTTGTGTTTTTTGTCGTTGAAAATTACATACTTAACAATATAATACTTTACAATTCCCTTCTCATGATAGAATAAATTTTAATAATTATTATTTTACATGGAAAATATGCAATTCTCTGAATTATATTCGGAGAAAAGCATTTTATAATTATGTGCTAAAACTTTTTGATTCGCTTAGCAATTTACACAGATAAATCGAAATACGTAAAAAGTGAAATTATCTTGAAGGATTCTAAACTTTTAACCGCTCTCTTGTATAAATTATTGGACCCTATTATCCATATTGCGGCTATCTCTCTCCCACATTTCAAGAGTTAAAAAACCAAATCTGTCGAAAAATATTTTTTAAAAAAATTTTTATTCTGAGAAAGTACTTTTTTGAGTCTGATTTCACAACAGACACAAAAAAGTACTGCATTATTCATTAACATATAAAGTACTCGAGGTATTAAGATTGAGTATGTGAAAATCCATTCATTAGATTATATCAAAAGTTATTCTGATCGTTTCGCTCTTTATTTTGAGCACAGTATATATCGAGATAAGTCTCATTGAACATGATAACACACACTGAGTCAAGATCCAGTCACACTCTAAAATCTGTTAAAGTTTTAAATGTTCAATTTGCAAGTGTACGCTCCTAATCATGTAATTTGAATAAAAAAAATTATCTATCAAGGTATCCTCCTACTCAGTTCCTACTCAGAAGTTCTCCCAAAAAGGACAATTTAAACGTTTCAAGCATGTCTTATCTTCAGTATATAGAGGAATAATATTTTTCACTGAAAAAAAAAGATGCAAAAGTACAGGTACCCAAGATGTTTCAGAGAGGATGCTTTGGCATGTGGAAAATGAATTTGTTACACAAAGCTTCTTCCCTGCTCTAGTTTTGTATTTCAGATCTCAGCTATTCACCGACTTCTGTGATAGGATAGCGGCAATACACAACTTTTTTTTTTCGTTTTCGCTGGATTGAAATAAATATACCACAATAGCATGAACTTGTATTAGAACTTATAATCGAATTAAAATGTGTAAAAGAAAATGTTTTTTTCCATTGGTATTTTGTGGTTCTCTCTGGATACCTGCAAGCGACGTAGTGTGATTATCTCGATTCCGATTGGTTGCTGAAACGCGATATTTGTTTATGTTAGCAACTGTACTTTCCTTTCCATTTCGAGTTAGTCAAGGCCTCAATTCTACCACTATATATTTACGCAAAGATAGCACGAAGCCATGTAGAACATAAATAAAATAATTATACATCGAAGTTGCGAGGTGTACAAAACAAAAATATATCACGGTTACAAATAAATACATAAACAAGCTATAAATCTAAGCTATGTAAAAGAAGTAGACTAGAAAGAATTATATTTCAATAAATTCGATGCGTTATATGGCTCAACTTAACTTTAATTAATATTCTAACTTAGAAACCTAGCTCAACTTTAATGCGCTATTTTGCTGACAAAGATTAGCTGGTGCTGACGTCATTGGTCACATGCGTGGATATTGGTTGTCTTCTTCTTCGTCTTGGAGCGCAAATACCCAATTATTAGTGGCGGCTGCAGAGTCTTGCCAACAAGATAAATGTATCAATAGAGACTTAAAATTTGCTAATTTTGACGTATGTTTTTTTGGAAAAATAGATAGTCGGAAATGTAATAAATGTAAACAAACAATCAAAATACTGAGAACCCTAATTTGTTTTTCGCATACACCAGAAAACTATTAAAAGTAATTCACACTACTATTAAGTAATAAAAATTGTCAATAACACAATTAGGTTGTAAAAATTTACTGCAATGCTCTATAAAAAGTGTTTTTCACATTTATTTGACTTTTTTGGGGCTTTTAAAGTCTAGAAAGAGATAACATGTACGTTAGGTAGGATGACCAAGAAACGAACTTAAAATAATTTATTTTTTTCAATAATTCTTATGTTTTGTTTATATTTCTTTGAAATACTTACTTGTTTTTAAAAACGCGTGCTTAAAATTCGCATTGCTTTGTTAAGGAAAAAACTTTTCTTCATGAAGTTTTTAAGCAAAAATTCATACTTTTTGGAAAGTCAATTTTTGTTTGTTTCGTTGTTTTAGATGCATTATTCCAGCGTTTGTTGTAGATATAGTTAAAAAAAAAAAAAATCACAAGTATATTTCTAGTGCCATGAGAATATTTTCGTAACAGTGCGACAATCATCGCTTAGGTGGTGCCAAAGGGTTTTTTAACTTGCAAAACAAACATGTTGTGACTGTAGTTCGTGAATAATCCCGTGACTTAACGTTTCAAATGAAAACGAAAGTAAACGTTTTTTTGTTTGAAAATATCGCAATAAAAACGGCTCTATTTTGGGTGTTGAGGACTCGTGTGTCCAAGAGGCTGTCCTGAAGTCGAAATGAATCAAAAAGTTTCTTGTTCGTTCACCCCAACCCTTGTCATTTTCGGCACAAACATTGGAAGTTGCCGTCATAAACTATCTTTAAATGCTTCTTCTGCTTCCTTATTTTTTACCATTCTGTAATTTTGGGATTTGTTATTATTTTTTTTAAGGAAACCTTTTTCTTTTTTAATAAAGATAAAAATGTTCAAAAAGTTACCAACGAGCACTTAATTGCTTTTTTTTTTTTTTTTTTTTTTAAGGAATTTCTAACAAAATATTTTTTATTGCCAATGAAGATTTGATAAGCTTTTCAGAGAATATTATTTAGGAAAATATTATTTTATAACAAATTTATTAATTTTTAATGGCAATGGTAATAATAAACAGGATTACCGGGAGAAAATAAATATCTCACTCATATTTAAGTTAAGAATATTCAATACAAATCTATTCTTTATGGATCTGACAAGAATGAAACTAATATGAAAGCACTCTTAGGAAAATAGTAAAATGTTTTCTGGGAGGTTTGAGGGATTCTCTGAATGCATTAAGATTTAAGAAAAAATTCACTGTAATTCGGAATCATGATTATAATAAATCTCTTTCATTGATTTCCGTGCTTACAGTTTTAATTTGCACAATTCAATATTTCTTACAGTTAAACGTATACCATTTACATCGAATAAATAATGAGTTCAGAACAATTCCTTCTTCTTAGTTCTAACCATTAATGTAAGAAAGAAGGAAATTTCTGTAGCGAATCTGCTAGAAATAAATGTTATCAAACTTCTTGGTATAAAATACAAAACTTCTGAAGAAGGAAATTTCTATTTTTTGTTCCTTTGCAACGACTAAAAATTATTTCATCAAAATGAAATTGAATCAATTGACAACGTTGTAGCATTCTGTATTAGCTCTTTTTTTAAAAAATAGAATGGAATTAATGCATTAAAATACAGAATACTTTTTTTAAAAAAACTTTCATTATGTTAGGATTTTGTAGGTTTCTGCAATTCTTTTAATGCCAAATTGGTGCAATAAAAAGTTGTGAAAACTGAGAGAATAAAATGGTTTTACAGCTTCTTTTGTGACATTCTAGATATGATTTGAGTTGGTCATTATTCGTATTATATCATACGTTGATATTTATTTATTTTACATTCCCAGTCCTTTTTTACTTTCTAGAATCTTTATTTTATTTATTTAATCAGAGAAAAGAGTGTAACACGTTTTGAAAAACTACATATCAACACTAAACAGAAATTTCTTGAGACTTCAAACATAAGACAGAGTTGTAGTTCGTGGGGTTGTCGGGTTGTTGACACCACTCATGAAATCTCTCATCTGATTGGTGCAGCTAGTCGATGGTTGAATATCTTGCAGGTCCATTCGTGCTTTCACCAATTTCTCAAAATAGCATTCTTGCTGAAATCAAAAAATTTGTGAATATAAATTCATTTGTGTCAGAAATTGATTGATTAGATTGTAAAAAGGAGTTGTTGTAGCTCATTTATGTCGAACTAGAGCTGCACTATGGGCAGCTATTGGCGACGGTCTGGATTATTTATTGGCGACGGTCTGGAAAACATTCCTGAGGATGATCCGAAGACATGCCATCGCGATTTTGATCCTATGCAGAGGAGATGGCACCAACGACCTGCACGCGAAGTCGAGCATTTTACGGTAGAACAGTTTAACGAGGACCCATACCGCACACCCTCGGTCCCAACGCTAACTGATCCAAGTGGTCACCCGCCCGCACACTGACCGCAGCCAATGGTGCTGGACTTCGGGTGATCTGCTGGGTGACTTAACGATCAGTCCACTGCGTTTAAAAATGAGACGTTGTTAAGGCAGGACAGTCTGCAGGAGGAAGTTCCGGTTTTAAAACTTGCAATTAAAAACAATTTTTTTTTAAAAAATTTCGTTTTGTAAAGCATATAAAGTAAAATTAAATATTAGGTATTTACTCTAAAATAGTATAGGTATTCATTCTTAAGAAAATGGCTATTTTAATAAAATGAATAAACTGAGAATTAATTTTAAAAATTTTTTTAAATTGTTAAAAACGCTTAAAAGATATAAATTTTCTACGAGGGAATATGCTATATTAAACATATTCTTTAAGAGTTTTATAATTGAACAATTATATTAGGTATGAAATGTTTAAAGGAAGTAATGAAAAAAAAAATCCCGTTAGTTTTAATGTATGAAAATTGTTTTACACAGCTAGTTTGTTAATATGAACAAATTGATTTAGTAAATAAAATGAAAATATTCACGAAGGCAAATAATTAAACAATGTAATGCTGATTAAAAAAAGAAAAGAAACAAAAACTCTTGCAGTTTTATTACGTCTTTATCGTGAATCACATTATTGACTAGGAGAACACTTACTGAACAATAATTTAATGACCTGAAGTAGGGTCATTAAATTTTCTTTTCAAGCTACAAATAGTTTTCTTTGCATATTTTAGACTCTGTTTCGAGTGATTCTTTTCCTAATGTATTGTATAACCTCTTAAATAACGAATTAAGAAATCCGAATAACGTTCACTACCAGACAATATAAAATTAAATAGTGCGTTTTTTACGAGGAACATTGGAATGTTCATTCAATGGTATTCATACACTACCCAACAATATTAAAAGATACAGTTTTTTATTTTTAAAAAACTTAAATTCTTTGTTTTTTAATTACTACTATTAGTACACACTATATCTTGTTGAAATTTTCAAACGTTAATAAAATACTTTTTATTCATCCAGTCAAGTTCAAATACAGTTTTTTAAACTTGTTAAACTTGATGTTTTAACAAGTTTTTTCAAATATTAATTCATTCATAAAATTTAATTAATAAATTTTTCAATTCCTACCATTAGTTATAATTTTTATTTTATTTGTATTAAAACAAATTAAATATTTAAAAAAAATTGCTGACTTTAAATATTACTTAATATAATTTATATTAATTTTTTATATAACTTAAGGTGTCTTGCAATTTTTCATACTCATCAATGAAGAGATTTAAAGAGACCGAACTAAGATACGTATTTTTGAAGACACAGAAAAAAATTATAACGCTTGTAACTTGTATTGATTATTTGGGTTATTTTTTGCTATAACTACATAAAATTTCGTAAACTTAGCTTAAATATATATGGAGATATATTTAAAAGAAACTTTTTGTCTTATGTTTTTTTTACTATGACTTTAAAATTATCCCATAAAATGAAAGAAAATGTTTTGGTGCAATTTTTAATCAATTACGAAATTATTATTTTAAAATTTGGAAAAAATTCGTCAAAAATTTTGATTTAAAGTACTTCATTTATACTAAGCACGCGCGAAAATTTAAAAAAAAAAAAAAAAATCCCATAATTTTTTAGTGAATCATATTTGGTAACTAATGAAAAAATTTCAATTTGATTATCTTGAAAATTCATAATGTTCCTAACAATATTCTAAATATTTTTTGTACATTTTACAGGAAAACTATAAAAGATAAGGGGTAATCTATAAATTTCCTTTTGTATCATAAGACAAAATTTAATAATTAATGATAATACCTTACAATAATCGCCTGGACACCAAAATATGAAGACGTAAGCATAGAAAACATGCGAAACAAAACATGCTTTTAAGGGGAATGTTTCCATCTTGCCGGTTATATTTTTAATAAAGCTCGTTTAATAATAGTACAAAATAAAATTTGTGAAAACCCCTAATTATTCAGAACGTTCTTCCTAAAATAACATAAATTACTAAGAAAATTGTCAGAAACTCACGAAATTATTCTACACTGTAAAGTGACTTTTCTATTATTGTAGTATAATGCATAATTTTCATTTTTTTCCTATTTCTCCCGAGCTTAGGAATTTTTTGAGCGAATTAAAAAAAATTTGCAAAATGCTTTTTTTATCTGATTAAACGCAAAAAATAAATCTTAATAAATATTTTGTGTTATTTCATATAGTAATGGTGGGGAAAAAATGTGGAATTGCAAGTTTTTATATAATTTTAAACTATAACCTTAAATGTTGAAGTCCATATTTTAAACGTAATCGATTAAACGGTAAGTTCACGACATGGCATTTCTATTGACAAAAATGAACTTACCTGATATTGTTGCCAGTCACATCTTGGGCGATCTGATTGTCGTTCATTTTCTGAAAGAAAGAAATGTTCACATTTTTATTCTAGGATAAAAATAATAGATTTGCCGTATATAAATCTCTTTTGATACGGACCGTGATGGAAATAGAGAGTACGAATCCCAGCAATGATTGGCCGATCCAGAAGTTCCCTTGTTTTCTGGATTGAGTTCATATTGACGTTGAGCATTAGTAGTTGTAAACCCAAAAATTGGGTCGACTGTTCAACGACGGTTATATAAAAAAATCTTTTGATAATAACTTATTGGAGATAGAGCTGATTGGGAAAATAGAGAGACAATAATGGGACGTTTTCTTTTCATCTTTGTTTTGTTTTCTTTATATATATATATATATATATATTGCATAGTAGATTGTTTATGATAGTAAATATTTTACATCCTTTATAATTAACGCTTCTTTGCGGCCTTTGAAACATATGTTTTATTAAACATACTTTTAATACTTTAAGTTATTTTTTTAAAGCGTCTTTTTGTTTTCAATAATAGCACAACAGAATTGTTCAAGATTAAATCTTCAGTATAGGGGCAGGATAACTTGGTGGGTAGGACGTTGGGCTCGTGTTCGTGAGAAGGTGAGTTTGAATCCTGCAGGCTGAAGACTCCCCATTTTTAAATGGAGACTTGTGCACGTTAAATCTGTCGTGGTCAAGGTTCCTGTAACAAATCAATACTTGTAACTATACTGAATTGAAGTTGGATTGAACGTGGGACTGATCAATTTCCCAATCTACTAAAGCCACATCATCACATTTTTTGAGATAATTAGATCAATATTATTACTTTCGTGTGGAAAAGGTTTTAAACGTTCGCGCGTTAGATACAAGCACTATTTATGGATTAGATTTAAAATATTAATTCTTTTAACATTACATAATATATATATATCGTTGTATTCTTGGTCGAAATGGCTTTGGATTCTGAAGCTGTATTCTTAGCCATTGATGGAGCCACTAAAAAACAAAAGATGCACCCTCTGCCTTGAACTCACTTGTTTTCGCCAAGCAGGCTTGCTGGTGTTTGGCAAGTTGAATTAGAAACAGCAACAAAATCGTCTTACCTTTCATGAATGATGTTGATTCATATAAAATTTTCTGAATGTCTAAAATATTGAGGGGGACTGAAAGAGATGTATAATTATTAAGAGGGTCATATACCGACAAAACAAATGGTAGCGATGAAAAATAAATAAATAAAAATTCTGGAAGGCTAGAAAAAACCATGGAGTTTTAAGAGAACTTTGGTGAATACTGGGAATATAAAAAAAAAAGGATCAAAACTGGCCTTTTTTCCAAATATAGGTTCAGTTATGCAGTATAACTACTGCACATTAAGAACCAATTGCATTTCAACAGTTTGATATGCTTTGCAACGGTTTTCAATATCATTCTTTTTCTGTTTTAAACACTTAACTTTTATTTATCAAATGCCAGCTAGACCACTTCCCTGCAATACCTTATTAAAAGGTAATTTTAACTCATAAGTTTATTAAGAATTTATTGAATGTAATCAAAAACTATCAGCTATTATAACAATTAAAACTTGACGTTTCTAACGCACTGATGGATTTCCATTGAAAGTACCCAGCAGAATGTCATGAAGCGAGTTGGGAATCGAAGCCTTGTTGACAGTCCCTGGTTAAATTATGTGACGCACTCTAAGATTCCATGTAGAATTTTAATTATCAGGTGATATTATAAAGCTGCATTGTTTTTACTGGGTTTGCACTTGTTTACTTTGTTGATGTTTTCCCGATTGGATATATTAGACGATATATTATATAAATAAAGAGTATTTATTATATTAGGTATTATATTAGTATATTATAATAATTACATCAAATTAATAGACGCACTGTAGTTTTTTAATAATGACATGTTTTGCACGAGTTTATAGGCAACACTTTTATATTTAAACATACATGTAATGGGTTTTTATTCAAAAGATTTTTATATACACTTTCTATTTGTATTTATTTCTAACGTATTGCGTTACTATGTTAACCAATTAATATACGAAAGTAAACAAGTGCAAACCGAGTAAAAACACTAAAGCTGTATAGTATCACCTGATAATTTAAGATTTTACATAATGATTTTACATAATGATTTTACATTACGTAATCACGTACAGTAAAACCTTTTTTTGTGCGGTGGATAGGGACCGCATAAAAGAAATCGCACCAAAAAAAATTCGAAAATTTTATAAATTCTTACATGTAATAAACAAGTTTGTACGATATACTACCTAAAACATTTTTATGCGGTTGATAGGGACCGCATAAAAAAAGTCGGACTTAGAAAATACATCAATGATTTATGAAATAGATGAGAGAATGCTTTCAATTGAATGAAATAATTAAATTAGACCTTAAGAAATTGTAAAAATATTTAATTCTTCATTGTACATATACCTGGAGAAGTTTTCAAATTATACATTAAATAGTGGAATTGTATTGCCTTTTTACTTTCTTTTGGCTATAATTATTCATTTTAAGGGAGTACTTATGTCTAAAAATAAAATAAAAATCATTAAAACTACATATAAATAGAAACAAAAGTAACTAATTTATTTGTCTTTAATCTCACTATAAAATGAATCCTTAATCACGTGAATCGTGTATAAAACTCTGAATACGAAGCGTATACTGTTCTCGCGTCGAGCAACAATATGTACGTAACTGACTCTGCCTTGTCAGGAGATTGTTTAAAATAAATGAACAGAGCATCGCGATGTCCAGATACATCGTTGTCAAGGAGGCCACGTAATCAGAGTTCGTCCAAAACATGTATATGTACATTGATAGTAAACATAAACTGGTGCTAACGCCGCTAAGATTCATATACCGCATAAAAAAAATCGCACAAAAATAAAGTCTCACTAAACCAATCGCACAAAAACAAATTCGCATAAAAAAGGACCGCACAAAAAGAGGTTTTACTGTAATGCGTCTAATCATTTGACGAGGAGGTGTAATAATTATTGTGTTTAATGTTTCTTCTTCATTCAAACATTAGTTGGATACTCTCTTAAGTTATTCTGTGTTTTATATCATCACAAGCCTTTTTGAAACTAAACATGACTACCATAGTCTGGTTTTAAACCTTAGTCTGATTCGAAATCTATTTATCTTCCAAAAAAGAAAAAGACTTTTTTTTTCCGGTTAATTAATTGTTTTCCTGTCAAAGTGCAGGACCAGTATAAAGAGAAAGTGCAACTCTTCCCCTCACACTCCAAAAACATATGTAATATAAGAATACCAAATTGAGATGACTGTTGCGTAATCATGGGCCGCTGGAGTCAGAAAGGCTCGTCTCAAACAGGATGCCCTGGACCGTCAGATAAGAATCACGTGATCGAACGGGGTTAATGCGTAGGAGAGAGTGTTGTCTTACCATGCAGCTGCCTGTCGATAGCGTAAAAGAAATCGTTGCATGCTGGGAACATATTTCTTGGATGATTTGGGTGAAATCCTCCCCGCATAAAACCCTTCACTTCACTGAGCACCACCGCTGCTGCTACGGCAATAATGAGCAATACCCTCATGATGTATAACATTTTCTGTTTTCTCGCTTTGTTTTTATAGAGGAGATGTTTTCCTTGCAAATGATGAATCGACAATAGGACGAAATGAATCCAGCTGTTCTGGTGCAATCTGTCAACCATTTGTTTTTAAAAATCCTCAAAAATAATTCCTTCCATTGATTCGATAATGAGACCTTCACACACAAGACAATATCTATTGTTCAATTGTTTTTTTCCCCCCATTTATTTTGAACAAGGCTCTATTTTACGCAGTGGCGGATTAAGCGTACGCGGGACCCTAGGCCATGCAAATTTTTGGGGCCCTTAGATTAAATTCTTTTCTCGTATATTTTTTATTTATTCAAATATAAAAGTATTTATATATCTTTTCATTTAAGAAAGCACATTTAAAATTAAAATAAATTATAATAAATTAAATTTTACTTCATTTTGTTAAATTAAAACTAAAAAAATTATCGTATTTTATTAATATATATTTGAAATTGATTTAAAAAAAAAAAAAAAAACATTGTTTTTCCTAATTTTTTAAAATTTACTTTCAAATTTTTTTTTTAAGGGGCCCCCTAATCATTGGAGGCCCCAGGCCATGGCCTTCTCTGGCCTAATAGGTAATCCGCCCCTGATTTTACGACTATCGTTTTCGTGTGAGCAAAGGCTGGATCTTGAAAAACGAAATCACCCCCCCAATGAATTAAGTGCCATTTACAACAATCAGTTAAAAATCAGAACGAAAAAAAATAAGATAGTTTTATCGGAAAAAACTGCTATCAATAAAATTTAAAAAAATTATCATACACGAAATAGTTTTTAAAATTTTTTCACCTAGGCTGAAATTGATTTTTTCTTAGATATATAACAAACATGATAGATCTTGAAATCTAATTTCTTGAGCAACAACCAATTCTTTTATTTTAAAAAATACTCGTTAAATGTACCCATGTTTTTTTTTTGTTTTTTTTTTTTTTTTTTAAAAAAGCCTGACCATCTAGAAAGATGGAGAAAGATCCTTCCAATGAGAGGCTGCGAATCCCAGAGAAAGGTGGGTCGATACGAATTGCACCGACCTCACGTTAAATATCCACAGTTTTAGACGGATCATGGGTCCCCTTGCCGTCACGCTAACCGTGGAAGGTTTTCGTGGTTTACCTCTCCATGTAACGCAAATGCTTGTTAGTTCCATCAAAAAGTCCTCTACGAAGGAAAATTTCTACCCATACTTGATCCAGGTGTTACCTTGTCTTCTGGATTGGGTTCAAAATGACAAGACCACGGAGTTGAACATGAGTAGTCGTAAACCCATAAAAAACAACAACGGTTATGAAAATAAATTAAAAACCATCTAGACAAATTATCCAATGAGAGCATAAAACGTATATCAAATAGTAGATGTAGCGTTCAATGGCAAATAATAGTATATTTTGATCAGCAATTTAAAATTAAAAATGAGTATAAAAAAAAAAAAAAAAAGAAGCATGAACTGTCTGTTGAGAAATCTTTTCATTTTAAAATAAAAGCACTCATTTGCATAAGGAAGTTAATTTATTGGGTTGATGTTTTTTTTCTTTTCTCTCTTCTGAATATGAGTTGTTCAGAAATTGATAAGATGATAGTGAACGAATACCGATAGGAAACGAATACCGATGCAGAAGATAGTGGATTCGAATTTTAAAAGAAAAAGAGTTGTTCAGAAATTGATAAGATGATAGTGGAAACGAATATCGATGCAGAAGATAGTGGATTCGAATTTTAAAAGAAAAAGAGTTGTTCAGAAATTGATAAGATGATAGTGGAAACGAATACCGATGCAGAAGATAGTGGATTCGAATTTTAAAAGAAAAAGAGTTGTTCAGAAATTGATAAGATGATAGTGGAAACGAATACCGATGCAGAAGATAGTGGATTCGAATTTTAAAAGAAAAAGAGTTGTTCAGAAATTGATAAGATGATAGTGGAAACGAATACCGATGCAGAAGATAGTGGATTCGAATTTTAAAAGAAAAAGAGTTGTTCAGAAATTGATAAGATGATAGTGGAAACGAATACCGATGCAGAAGATAGTGGATTCGAATTTTAAAAGAAAAAGAGTTGTTCAGAAATTGATAAGATGATAGTGGAAACGAATACCGATGCAGAAGATAGCGGATTCGAATTTTAAAGGAAAAAGAGTTGTTCAGAATTTGATAAGATGATAGTGGAAACGAATACCGATGCAGAAGATAGTGGATTCGAATTTTAAAAGAAAAAGAGTTGTTCAGAAATTGATAAGATGATAGTGGAAACGAATACCGATGCAGAAGATAGTGGATTCAAGTTTTAAAAGAAAAAGAGTTGTTCAGAAATTGATAAAACGATAGTGGGAATAAAAGAAGAAAAAAAACCGATGTTGAAAATAGTGGGTTTGATTTTTAAATGAAACAGAGTTGTTAAGATCGAAAAAAATGAGAGAAAAAGATATTTTGAAATGAAACGTGTCAGGAAAAGACAAAGAATGAAACTCTTTATGTACATACATCCGACTACTAATTAGTCCCGCAGTAGACTGATGGTAAAGACGTGGTTCCCAGTAGAATACCGAAGTCAAGCATCACAGGCTGTGGTCTATAAATGAGTAGGTGACCTCTTTAATCAGCCTGCGTAGTGACCGAGGGCACACGGTATCGGTCCTCGTTAAACTGCTCTATCGTAAAGTGCTCGACTTCACTCTTAGATCATCGGGCTTCTAAAGCAGGGGAGCCATCCCCTCTGCAGAGAATCAAAATTGCGATGGCGGGTCTTCGGATCAGCCGGATCTCTGGGATATTTCCCGGACCGTCGCCAGTATTCCACTGTGAAGCGCTAGTACGACGTAAATAACCTACCTACCTCTCTATATATATTTCTCTTATGTGTCACCATAAACTCGGGTTTTGGCAACATAGTTATTGTCCATTTTGTTATGTTCTCTTTAGTAATAATTTAAGTAGTGTTAAACAGTTAGTTATATGTTAAGTATTTATTTAGAATAATTTTTTAATTTTATGAAAACTTAATTACGAAATAATTATTGAGATTAATTTTTGATCCTTTCAAAATGGCTGCTAAATATACTATGGTGCCGCATACTGTCATACTAATTATTAGTGAAGGAGCTTGGTCTTTTTTGAGTAATATCTACATATTTTATATACGACACTCAAGTTATGGTTCGAGAGGTGCGTAAGGAAGTAGTACAGCACGTCATGGAGCTCTGTTATCTATCTTATCCTCGCGACAGATACATGGAAATAATTTTAATACTTCTGCTGTCTATTGATCAAATGTTAGTTGGTTCCTATACCGATGAAAACATCGTGGTTTCGAGTAATAATCAAAACTGCGGGAGATTTCGAAAACTGATCAAATGATTGTGTGTTCGAGTATTGATTGTGGGTTCGCGTGCTGATATGAACAGTGAGTATAAGCACAGATAAGAAAGAAGAGCATGTTTGAGTACCAGTTTAATAATAGTGGATTCAAGTATTCAACAAAAGAGAGAGTGGTATCGATAATTGAACACATGATAGTAGGTTGAAGTGCCCATTAAAAGATAATGGTGTTCAATATCGATAAGAAAAATAATGAGTTCGAGTACCTGTAAAAAAGACAGTGAGTTCGAGTACTGATCAAATGATAGCTGGTATAGGTACGGATAATAAGATTGGGGATCAAAATGAGCTACAGGTGGCCCAGGGCAGAACCCTCTCTACGTATGGCAATACTTCGCACGCTTTCACCACTAGCGTCTGGATAGTCATAAGCAGCTCCGGGTGATACTGAAAACAGCGCCCTAAACTTAATTTTGAAAAAGGAAGCTGAATTTTAAAAAAAATACATCTTTTTTTTATTGTGATTAAATAAAAAAAAACATTAATATATTTTTTATACAAAATAAATTTTTTAAAAAGAAAAAGTTAATAATTTGTAAAATTGTTGTAACAGTCTAGTTCTCGAACTATTTATGGAATGTTAATTTTTTTTAATTCTGCTATACTCCTCGTACTTTTTTTTTCTCTACACCTCATCGTAATTTCAAATTTTTAAATATTATCATTTTTGCTCAACAGAACGAACAAAATGCAACGAAAACTCTAAAAAAGAAAAATGGAAATAACTTTAGAGCAAATTGATATTTCGAAAGAAATAAAAAATCTGCTTTTATAAACAAATAGAGTCTTTTCGGTATGATGAACTTCGTAGTTCCTGTGGCGTGCAGAACGGCTCACAGGATTTTTACATCTAGTTTAACAGTTGATAATTCTCATTTCGATTATAAGGTCAATTTTTTATTTTCATTTTCCTGTTTATGTTTCAACAATCATTCGCAATTTAAAGTTTCTAAGTCTTAATAGTTTTTTCACTCTCAAAACAAAATGTTAAGCGGCTTAAAATCAAATATTAACAGCAGTGATTTTTTTTAATATAGTAAGATGCTTGTGTTAATTCTATTGAATCAAAAAGTAATGACGCTAGGAGTTATTTAAAAAAAAATTTGTATTCATTATGTCCAATAAAAAAAAATACGGAGGCATGTGAAAGGGAAAATTCGCTGATTTATTAATTCACTCACTCATTTATTCGCTAATTTATTGATTCCCTATTCTTTGAAAGGTAGAATACTTTTTTTCTCTCATACGTTGGATTGTTAATCCGGTGATTTAATGTTTCTCAGGGTCACTCATTTTTTTCCTTCTTTGTTTCATTTATTTTTCATTCGATTAGTCACAAAATTTAAAAGCTTATAATGTTTTTCTTTATTTTTATAAATTCAAATTTTATTATTTTATATATTTATATTTTTACTATTCAATTTACCACTAGTTACTACGGTTAATATTTGTGTTCGCATTTACACTTTGGAATGTTTTACATTGAATATTTTATTTTACAGAAAAAAAAAATTTACTTAAAATTTATTATACTGTATTAACAGTAGATTGCCCAAGGAAGTCATTTTGACTGCTTTTTTATTTTCAATTAGAAAAACGATGATGTATGCAATGACACAATTTCTTAGAATTTTATGACATTTTGTACAGCATATAATTTTTTTTTTTATTGTTAATATTTACTAACAACTTGTTACATAACTGTAAATAATATAAAAAATATTAAAAATTAATGTTAGACAAATTTCTTTACACATTAGTTATTTTTTCACAATCCAGTCCTTTTGACTGCTTTTGAACTATACAGGTATATGGGTGATTCTCACGAAATATGACAATTCACTGTTCCTTGCTCCAAGATCTATTACTATAATACTAAAAGAACTTTTTTTTAAAAAAAAAACTTAATAAATAGCATTGCTGTTAGCATTTTAAAATGACTTTGCACTAGCATTGACTGCTTTGTACACTTAAAAAATTTAATTGAATATCAAAATGTCATTTTCCTGGCATGTCCCAAACAATGTTTTCAATAATAACTAGCTTCAAAACTTCCCATACATTCTTCAAAATCTAATTTTTTTTATCTAAACTGGTGTAAGCATTTCTAGAATATACGCAGAGGGTATTATTTACAAAAACTTCGTTTAAAATAATTTTTTCTGTCAATAATTTGTTTGTCCCAAGAAAATCTGTCATTTTCCTGGCTACTTTTATTTAGTGGTTTATAACCAAAATAGATAGAGCCAGCAATCAATATCTATGTTTATAGATTGATTAGATACCCTCCTATGAACATGTCTTGTTGCATGAATAAAGAACCAATTTTCTGATTCAAAATCTATTTCAAAAAATTTTTCAAGGTGACCCAGGTAGCAAAAAGATATGATCTAATATTAGAAAAATGCAATATAATACTGCCGTGCTAGAAAACGCAAGACTTTTGAATCTTATCTTCTAATATTAGAACTAATATTACATAAGATTAAATAGTATTCGATCTAACATTCGAACTTTCAAAATTATCATCTATTTCATTACTTTTGGTACAGCGCCACATTTTTGCAAAAGGGTATCCCATATTATTAATAAATAAACATTTATTTATCTAAGAAAACGATAAATTAAATATTACTTAAAATATCAATTTTAGCCAATGTAATCTTATGCCAGAAAACACAAGATAATATTAGCAGAAATAAGCTGAGTTCGCGAGTGCAATTGTTGAGTTGTAACTTTTTTAAGAATGTTTACATCGCTATAGCTCCGTTGCCGCCATTGATTGTGGTTATCAGCTAGAATGATATTTTTAACTTCAAAGGTATTTATAATTTAGTAATTTTTTAGTAAACTTCATAAATTTCAATGATAGATGCATAAAACTTTAAAGTAGTATCGTAGGTAGTGTTTTTCCTGTAGAAACATTCAGTATACTTAATAATCTTGACCGCTTCATCAAAACAATCAAGAATTAATTTAATGATTTCATAAATCTGTCGGTAAATATTATGATTGTGCTCATTTTTGATAATGTTCGCTCGTAGTAGTTGACTACTCTGTTAAAACGTATTGTCCGACTATAAATTACAAGTATTGTAGTTAGTTTAGAATAGGCTCGTAAAAACAATGTTTACATGGTAATTCGCATCTACCAGAATTTCACTGCAACAATGATAATGATAAAAATTAATTTTTAGTAAACAAGTTTGCCATGTTAAAATAATTATTAATCAATCGGCTACTTTTTAGTTAAAACCATTAAATTTTAGAATGTTTGAAATTTTATTCACAAGACGAATACTAGTGTTACATTATTTAAATTTCCTGTTTAATATATTGTAAAATAATGAGTTAAACATCTTTATTTTCATTTCTTGAATATAGACAGATTTACATGTTTTTGATACATGATTAATTATATTAATTTATAAATGATAGCAAATGGTTGAAAAATAAGCAACAATATGGTCTATTCAAAGTGTGTTTACGTTAAATGAAGTTAAAATTTTTATTTAGGAAGTTTTTAATAAAAGTGTGAACATTTCCTATTGGCTCTATGAGCTTATGGAATGTACAAAAATAATTTGATAGTTAAGTGTCATTGTACTGTATCTTAAAAAAAAAATTTTTAAAGTATTGAATTTGATATATTTTTGTATCTGTATATATACTTGAAGATTCACTTCAATTGAAAAGGGCTTAAGGGTTTTGAACTATATTTTCTTTTTTTTAAAAAAAAATAATAATTAAGAAAGAATAAAATTATTACTTGAGAGCGGTTACAGATGAAATATTTTTCGATTCTTGCGCGGTGTTACTGAGAGTTTTTGGTGCAGGTATTGTTACGGAAATCTACCCGTTAAATTTTAGACATTTCAAATTAAATAATAAATATTCAATGCTTAATAGTTTTAAATTTACTTTAACTAATTTAATGTTTTCAATGTAAAGTTTAACTTTTTTCTCTTATAATTTTAGCTTCGTCTAAGGCTACTGGATAATGCAAATGGAAAATGACATTCTGGTGGAAGACGGTTGCCTGTAATTTCGGTCCTGACAAAAAACAAAACAACTGGCGTGTATATGCTGTTAGATTCTCTTTTAATCTGCCGGAGCTGAAAGTCATCTTACTTGTTGTTGTGTAGAAGTTAGAAGAAAGGCGTATCTGAGTGATTCATCCCAGCTGTGTGGTTTACACATTGTTATCTGTTACTGACAATTTTATAAAATCTTTCAATAAAACAAAGATTCCTCAGTTTATTGCTCTGAAACATAGTTGCATATAAACAAAAAATTGCAATAGAAGGGAAAAAAACTTTTAACTGCATGAAATGACTGTAAAGTTTTGGAATTCTTTTTATTTAAAAATAATAGTAATTAAAATGATAACACATAGTCCAACTGTCGCTTTTTGCAATCAAAATAATTTTATATGATGACAAATATGTGTTCTTAAGAATTATCGATATGTTTATATTAAATGATGACGGTAAGAATATATTGCCTTTATAGTTGAGTGAAGTTTATATTGTTTTTTTTTTTTGTTTTTTTTTAATAAAATAATTAAATTGTGGAATAATGTTTGTCATGATTTGATTTTATTATTTTTTTTTATTCTTAACTACTTCATTATGTAATTTATTCTGCAGCTTTGTAATAAATCTTCGGTATTTTAGAAAATGGGGTAGGCAGATATGTGTGTTCATTAATAAAACTTAATATGATATAAAGTTGGAAATTTTTTATAGTCCTGATAGTAATGTTTAAGTATTATGAAATCAGATGTAGTTAAAATTCGGTTTCTTTTAAATTTTCAACATATCGGAAACAATTTTATTTTGACATCATTGTTAAACATTAATTTTAGCTAATGAGCATTTATACTACTAGCATTATATTTTTATTTTAATTTTGAATTATTTGGTTCAAGTTTGAGATAAGTGTATATATATATTTTTTTTTTTATGATATATAAAATAATAATAGTAAGAATTTCTTTGGCTTAATATTTAAAATTCAGCTGAACATTTATTTACATTGTTAAAGCAAAAAATTTAAACCAATGCAGAGTAGAATCTTGTTTAAATTTTCATTAGTAAGGTTCTTTGCAAAGCAGGTTTTTAAATACATAATTTTGTTAAATTTTTTTTTATGGCTAATTGATCAATACCAGAAAATTGACTCCAGCGTCTGCTTAATTTTTTAAAATCTATTTTCTGAAAAGCTTTGTTTAAAATGTTTACATATTACGCCTGCTTTTTTCTAAACCTATTTATGTCATAACGCATAATCTATAATCAGCGAAATAGAAAAATCTATTTTGGTATAACAACGTTTTCAAAAGAGTGATGGATTGTAATCAAATTTTGATCATTCATACTAAAGGCAACTTTTAAAAGATAATGTTAAAAATGTGATTATTTTTTCGTCTCATTCTTATATGCAATTATATGTTTGTGCAAATTTAATTTAGATTAAACATAATATTTATTGACAATTTTGAAATTAAAATATTATGTAAATTGTTTGCAATGATTGTTGGTTTAGTACAACTTTAGGAGAGCCTTTAAATAATCATC
Source organism: Parasteatoda lunata (assembly GCA_949128135.1). NCBI lineage: Eukaryota > Metazoa > Arthropoda > Arachnida > Araneae > Theridiidae > Parasteatoda > Parasteatoda lunata. Next base: position 35,545,461 of record OX421979.1, read on the forward strand.
AAATTGATGAAAATTTCTGATGTGCCCATAAAAGTAATTTTTACATTATAAAAAAATGATAGCAATTTTCATAATTTTAGTTGCTTTCCTGGCTTAACTCCCTGGAAAACTTTCTATGTTGCGTTTGGGTTTTGTTTTGGGTGTTTTGTTAAATAAAACTTTAGATACTAAAAGAATAAAGCTACGTAAGTATTTCTCCATTTAATTTCAGTGAAAAAAGAAGGGGAAGAAAATGTGTGTAAATTTGTTGAAGTAAGTAATTTGAATATTTTTAAATTTTGTTCTTTATTGTGTCAATTATTACAAGAAATGACCACTTAAAAATTGAACAATTCTATTTTAATATTATAAGGGGAAAAAAATTTCCACTCAGTTCAAATGTAAATATATAACTATATAGTGTAGTTTTTATTACATAATTTTAGAATATAAATAATGAATGATAATTGTGAAATTACAAATGGCTTAAGTTACGACTTTTATAAACATGTTTTACAAACTAACAAATTCAATTTAAATTTTGATAAGAAAGCCTCATTTCTAAAAAAAATTAGGAATACATTTTTGAATTAATGATTTTAAAATTATTAATGATATAAAATTCATCAGAAAACCCATTGTAAGAAGAAAAGAAAAAAAAATAGTAGTAAAAGTTGCAATATAGTATTATTTCTTAATTAAATTTGAAATATTCAAAAAACATCATCTGAACATGAAATATACTTGGAGTAAAAGGAGGGAAATGGATCGTTAGCAGAATTCGCTAATATAATTTTATTTAGTATTTCTGTATCGCTAAGTAAATAATGCATGGAATGACATGATAAAACTATTGCTCTATGCTTTACTGCTTCACAGCAATACAGGAAATTAAGTAAAATTATATCGCCGAATTATTCTACTACCATCCATATCTTCCTCTTGTTTACTCCAAAAAATAAAAAGCAACGCAAGATAATATCAGAAAATACAAAATCTAATATTATAGAGCATCAAAAACAATGCAAAATAATATTACGGCGAACGCTAGATAATATTAGTTTGCATAAAATCTAATATTATATGATGCAGAGCAAACATCGACCTCTTGTATCTTTCTAATATTAGAAGTTGTGCAAGATAACGTTAGATTTTACCGATTTTCTGATGTTATCTAATATTAGGTGCTACTTGGGGAGTAGGTTTTTGTGTACTAAGCTATTAAACCAGCAATTTTATCCAAAAAATTTACATGACATTTAAATTTCAAAACCAAGTAATATTGTGTTTTATCTTATTAAATTTGCCCTAATATATAATAAAATATACTAAAAATTGAATGCTAAATTTTGAGCAGCTTATCTCTTATTGATAAAAAAAAATTTCCTTTTTTTTTTTTAGCCTTAATGACATTATACGTTTATTATTACTGAAACACAGTCAATCTAAAATGTTTCTCTCTCAACTTTAAAAAATATGATTGAATTTTTAATCCTTAGTTAAAAAATCTCTATAAAATTGGGTTATGTAAAAAAGTTACAATCACATTAAGAGAAACTACAAACTGTTAAATATTACTTGTAATTGTTTTGTTGACAAAATGAAGATAAAAGAAAAATGTTTACAAAGAAAATTATTACAGAAAAATTTGTGCTAAGTCAATAAATGGAAAAATAACTAAGCTAAATTCTTTATTGATTTTTTACAATTTCTTGGTTATATCACAGTGAAAAAAAAATATGAATTAATAGAGAAAAAATAAAAACTTCTTATAATATTAATATCACATCCGAATAAATCACAGATCATATATCATGTTCTTTTTCCTTTTTACAAATTATCCGATAAATCCAATGAATTACTGAGGTAGTTTAACCAAAGAACATATATGAAAATATAAATTATGACAAAGAATATAAATTATGTACCTATGTTAAAATAATGAATTATATTTATTTTTTAATGATTTCATCACAAGTAAATATTTTCCTTGTTTAATAAGTAAACCTTTTTCAAAGCCATATAGTCTGTAAAGAAAAGCAGACGGTTATTGAGTTACTTTTCATTAGCTGTTTGCATGAGTGGGGAGAAAGTTGTTTGTTGGGAGCGGAGGAGAATGGGATTGCTTACGTGGTAAGGACGGAGGACCCTCTGTTAGGGGGCAGGTTGTTTTCCTAGCAATACTTCCACACCTCGATGGAGGTAACCGTTGCCTCCGGAACAGGTTTACATGGGGGCCTATGAGAGCTGGTCTTCTTCTCACTTATATATTCTTTGGTTTAACTCCACCAGGGAAGATCTATTCCTTGAATTGCCCCATTCTTTGGCACAAGAGAGGACCTTGCCAAGTCTTTCTGTGAGCTCTTCACGTTTAGCTTCTGGAAAGCGGAGTGACATTGTAGCTAATAAAAATATGAGGAAAAAGGTGAGCAATTTAAAAAAAAAAAAAAAAAAACATTTTTTATTTTTAAATAAATAATTGATATAAATTTTGCAATAAAAAATTAGTTTTTATTTTACTTTGCAAATAAAAAAAAACATTTGTAACATTTTCCCCACTCGGTGATTCAATGGATTTTAATGGTGAAGATAGACTTTATTCATTTCGCACTACTTCACTGATTAATAGTTTGAGATCAGGTTAAAACACAAAAATTGAAGGACAAACAGACTAGCACATTAAGGCAAGGTGACAGCAGGCAAAAGCCAGGCTTAAAAAAAAGTTTTGATATTCTATTTCATTTCTGTCAATTCTCGGACACATATCTTTAAATGTTTTATTCTTAATGTTGTTATAATTTGACTATTTTCAAACAATGTAATTTACAGCAGTGGAGCATGTATGGGTATCGCGTTTTTTATTTTTTTATATATATCAAACATTTTAACTTAAATGTTATTTTCAAGTAGACTTTTTTAATTTTTAACTATTCTCTTAAATTTAAATCTATCTTTTCCTTTAGAATGTAATTATTGCTTTTTAATTTTTTTTTCACAAATAAGCTCTATAGTAATTGATGATGAACTATAGTTTCAACAACTCAATGACTAAAATCCTAAGCAATTAACTTTAAATATTCATTCTCTTTTTCACAAACATAGAACAAATGCCTCTTCATTTTCCATGAAACACCCAGGTCATGAAGCTTGTTAAAATTGAAATTCATGTTGTTCATAGTTTAGAAATAAAAAATGCATACCCAAAAGCACATGGAATATTTCCCTCAAGTCTTCAAGAGATTTCTTTCCCTTTCTCCCAAGTCTACTGTATTGCAGAGCAACATCTTTCACAATAAATTTTTTTAATAAGTTAGTGGTAAAGAAGGACAAATGTTTTCCATAAGATAAATTTGAAAGGTAGCTAACCTAAAAAAATAAAAGCAAAAAAATTATTATTGAAGCAAAATAGACAGAAAAATTTAAAGGAACCAGTTGAAGCATAATTTAGTATTGCTCTAAGACAAGTTGCTATTAAATGTAAAGTGAAAGAACAAAGCAAATCTAACTAAATACACAAATAAATTTTACTGAAGTAAACTTTTTAAAAATTAATTTTTATTTGAGATATTTTTCATTCTATGATTAACATTTAATTAATATGATGGTTATTTTACGAAATTTTTGGAATTAGTAAAATAAAAGAAACTGAACTTTATATAATTTATTTTAATTTCTCTTTTTTTAAACAATTTAATTAGAAATGCGTTTTGTCTTAGTCCTCGACTAAAAGATTATATTTTAAATAAACATATAAATGGTAAAAGCTTATTAATTTATTTTTCTTTGTCCAGCACCGAAAAATATCTAAATGATTCAGGGGCCCCCATCAGGGGGTAAAGTGGGCGCAGGATGCGCCCACTTAAAGCTTGGGGGGAATTTTGACACTAAATAAAACGAATAGTTTGGGGGGGGGGATTTAGAGGAGAGAATTTTTTTTTTTTGCGCCCAAGAGCTTGGGGCCACTGAAATGATTAAAATTTAAGAAATGTTTGAACATATTTAAAAGAGATTTAACCCTTATTGGACCAACAGCACATAAACTTTTGACACCACTTTTGTACTACTCTATATTTCATTAATTTTAAATAATATATATGCTGAATATATTATTTTGAAACATTAAATGACATAAAAAGAAAGGATTTATGACTTAATTTAATAAGGAATCAACATTTTGTCAAAAATAAATAAGAAACTGCTAGTAGCTTTCTAAATTTAAGTGGCAACAATAATTTGATTTGCTTTTAAAAGTGTCTACAAAGAATTACATATTGCACAAATACACACACAAATAATAATAATTATTTATAAGTTAATGAATTAAAAAATATTTTAAAAACATTATAATTACCAAAATTGAAGACAATGTAGTATCTTCTGATAACTTTTGATTTAAACAAACTAAATCATCATCTGTTTGGATTGGCAAATTAAGGTCCGGAATAAGATTGGAAATAATGGGAGTGGCAACCCTTTTTCCAGCATCAATTTGTAACCCTACTACTGAGGCATTCATTTGGACATGCTCGTGTGTCAATTTTTTTATCTGCTGACTCAACCGCTCCAATTCATAAAACAAACGTTTCACTAAATAAAAGATAAAATCAAATTTTAATATTTGCACTTGCAGTAAACAAAATAAAGACTTCAAATGTTAAAATAATTTGTATTGGATCTTAAACAGACACCTTTTCTCTGCCATACTCGGCACTGTAGGGACTGCATCGTTCACCGGAGTGACAAATGTACATAATAAATACCAGGGCACTTAAGCTAATTCCATGACTTTAATGGTAGATTCAACACAATGCGTAACTATTATGGTAACATCAAAAAGATAAGTTTAAGATGCAAATAAATGTGATGATGTATGGACAAAATGGTGACAGAAACATACATTAGCTACATTGTGATAGCTTAAACAATAGGACATAAACACTGAATAATAAGTGATTGCTGAGCATTGAGGTACAGACGAGAGCTCCATTAATGCTCGTAGAATTTACTTTCTATGGATGCCAATAACAACATGTCTAATATGAACTATTAAAGTCACTAAAAATGATAAATATATTAGAATCCATAATTATGACATAAAAAGACATGATAGGATGGATCAACTGAGAGCTCTACCCCTGAGTGACGAACTGCGAGTTCATCAAAATAGGTGTGAACAAACGTCATAATTTAGTTAAGAACGTTTGTTAATTGGTGCAGTTGGTCAATCTACAAAACGTTACATGGTTTTGCAAAATTTGTTGAAAAATAATTTACAATATTATGCAAAAAAAATATTTAAATGTTATAAGTTTATAAAAGACTATATATTAAAGCAACTTTTATTAAATCATTATCAATAAATAATGATAGGAATAATTAATTACAACTCACTCATTCCAAATAATGAGGCAGCATTGGCTTCAACAACATCGGTAATTTCTGGCACTGGAACTGTAACAGAGGTTTCTGGATACAAATTATTCAGCTCTGGCATAGCTGGAAACATCTCTGGAACTTTGCTGGAAGTCTGTGGAACTTCATCAAAGACAATGGGAACTGATGGGACCCCTACATAAATGATAAAAAGCAAACTAATCTTAGAAATAAGCAAAAATTTAATAATACTTTAAAACAAGGTGAAAAAGTTAGCCAATAATTTTATGAAACATTAAAAAAAAAAAAAACTATAACAAATACTTATTATACAGAAATCTATAATTGCTAATCAGGCTTGATAAAATAAATATAGTAGATGTTTGCGATTTTTAATATTTTATATTAAAGCACACTGTATACGATATCATTAAAATTAAATCAAATTTGAACATATACATACCATTGAGAGTAATCGCAATGTCACTGCCTGCCAACATAGATTCCGAATAGCTTTGGGATGACTGTGCAACAGCCGCGACTTCAGTGGTAACTATATAAAGTGAAATAAATCTTATATTTATAATGTTTACTTTAAAAGTAAAGATAAATAAATAAAAAAAATTACTCACAACTTGAAGAGGGAAGGGTGGGTACCTTAAACATTTTCTTTCTAGGAGATTTCTTAAAATTTAAACAATTTTCAAGATCATCATCAGTACTGGAATCCTGCTGAAATCAGTCGCAGATGTCTCAAGATTTGACGTTTGCTGCGCTTCTTGAGCTTTAATGTGGGCACTTTTAAAAGAACCTAAAATTAAATTACTTATTTTTTGTTATCTTCATAAAATCTTAATGAGAAATAAAAAAAAAGAAATACTAACTAGAAGAGCAAAGAACTCTAACTTTAAAATTCTCCCATTGGTCATCTGCAGGCAAGTTGTCCCGCAGATACTTAGTAATTTGATAAGTGGGCAACTTGCTGGGCCACTTTGCCACATCTTTGCTCAATAACCACTTACATGGTATGACTTCGACAGTGTCACTTTCTGTGAAAATCACAACAGCATACTTTTTTCCTTTGAAATAGATTTTTACATACAATAAAATTAAACATTTATATACACAGTACAAAAATTATGATGAAGGAATGAAGTTATAACAATATATATATAATGCAAGATGTCAAATTAAGTGCATAAGCATATTTACATGATGAAACAAATCAGCACAATATTTCTCTAACAATTTCAGCTCTGCAAGCTGTTACGTTCAAAGACAAAAGGAAAAAAAAAATGGGGACATTCTTCTCAAAATTGTTTAGAAAGTGTGTGAAAATAAGGATAAATGTTTTGAATAGGAAAAAAAAAAATAACTATAATTTATTATAACTTTATAGCTCAAAAAATGTATTTATAAACATTTTAGACAAGTTTTGGATAGGCTGTCAAAATGAAAAGAGGTCGTTATTTTATCACTCAAAATAAATAAATAATAATTCAAGTATTAATTTTCCATTTAGAATAATTGTAAATAGTGAAATTACAATGCAATTGAAAAAAAGAAACATGTCCTTCACGATCGATTTTTAAAAAACTGAATGACGACTATTCTCTTTCTGTTGCTAACACTCTCAATGTTAAAACAGAATTTAAAAAAACAATTTAAAAAAAATTTATATTTGAAAAATTAATATTAAAAATTTATATTTATTATTGTACCAAAACATCTTACAAAAATGAGATACACACAAAAATTCTAATTTTAAATTTTTTGTACCTTATACTGATTTTTCAACTGCACATTTAAAAAGTAAAACATAATTTAACATAACAGTAGATTGCAAACAGCTCATGATGCAGAAAATATTTTGTTTATTTAGATAGAAATGCAAATAAATTACCGGTACAAGGAAAATTTCTTTAATAATAATTAAATCTGCAAATAATTTACTTTGATAAAATAAAAATACTTAAAATTTAGATGATATTTAATATATACTTGAACTAAAGTAAAACAAAAATTGGAAATAATTGTTTGTATCAAAACAAATGATTTAAGTATCCTAATGTAAAATTTTAACATTGCTAGGCATTTTTTTAAGACAAAAATTAATTTGTTCTTAATATTTAGTTACATTAACACAATCCATATTAACTCGAAATATAGCAATCTAGCTTTAAAGAATGTTTAAAGGCAGATTAATTTTCTTTCACTTGGCCTCTTAAATAACGTAAATTAAAAATAAAAAGAGTTGAAAACTATTGCTTAAATTTGAATATGAACATTTTCTTCTTTAAAATAATTTTACAGATTACACTTCAAGAGTAATATTTTAAAAGAAAGAAAATGTAGATCGAAAATCAAAACATAAAGTCTTTTAATGATCAGAATATATGTACCTTTCAGACGAGGAGCAAGAAGATAGTAAATAATTTCGTCTGGCCTTACTAACAAGAGAGTCTAAAATCAACTGTTTTTCAGCCAATTTTACATGGTTCTCGGCTTTCCTTTTAATAGATAAATGATTTTTCTTTTTACCTGACATTTCCTAAGTAATAAATTTCCGAAACAGAAACGAGAAGTATAAGAAGTAGTTGTCGAGCAGATGTACTTAACAAATCACAAATATGGCGGACGGCTTGTAAACAACATCAGCAAAAGAGAACAACTGAACAGTCGACTGTATCAGGCGAAAACGAAACTTATACTCCTTTGCGTTTGGTAGCATAAAATTTGCATTCGTAAACAAGATATTTCGTGAAAAATTGAAATACTTGTTTTCTCTTAGAAATAAATATTTATTTATTAATAATTTGATTTGCCGTGCCACAAAAAAGTAGCGCAGCACCAAAAGTAATGAAATAGCTGATAATTTTTAAAGTTCGAATATCAGATCGAATACTGGTCAATTTTACATAATAATAGCTCTAATGTTAAAAGATAGGATTCAAGAGTATTGCGTTTTCTAGCACGGCAGTATTATATTGCATCTTGCCAGCATTAGATCATATCTTTTTGCTACCTGGGATTTGTCATGTTTAAAAAGAATCACCCATATACTAAGTTTCAGTCTTTCTAGTATTTAAATGCTCAAAAATAATTTACAGAATGGATAACGTAATTTCAGTGACGAACTATTAATTAAGCACGCTATCTGGATCGAATTGCTTTCTTTTTAATATATATATATATTCTTTTTAATATTTAATATATATATATATAAGGGAAATAAAACATCATCGAGAGATTCTAGTAATTTGCTTTGCAGATTTTTTTTAAATTTAGCTCCAGTTAAAGTGTTTTTAAAATAATAAAATATGTTATTACTAAAAATTCTATAAGTATTAACAAGTTTTATTTTTTAAAAATTAAACTTGCATTTATTTGATGAAAATGATTAGTGCTGCCATCTAACAATCGGAATCAACATAATCCTTGTTTAAACTTTACAAAATGTGTTTGAAGGAGTTCTTTAGTAAAGGAATTTAACACAAAAGGTATTATTGATGAGTTAAAATAGAAGCTATGAAAAAAAGTAGAAATATGAACATTAAGTAAGTTACATTCGGATCGAATCAAAGGGTTCATATAGTGCGTAGATCGATCTTCTTCGTATCCGTGTTTGCTCAAACCGGGGAAATCTTCAGGATAAAAATACATAAAAAAGAATCGGAATTGAAAACAATTAAAAATGTGAAACAAAAAAGAGCAGAAATATAAAAAATACCGACGGGAATACGGGAGTTACTAAAGGTTAGAAGGGAAATGAAAAGGCCTTTGACCAAGCTTTAAAGATAAGATATTCTTTTGGCTAAAAAAATAAAACGATTGACGTTAGCCTGACGGATTGTATTATGAAAGAATATATATGCATACTTAATAAAAAATATTGTTATATTTAAATATTGTAATATTGAATTTACTGATAAATCATTTAATGTAGTGAGATTTAGTATGATTATACATTACTCCAAAGTAAGTTTACTAAAGTATTTGTCCAAAAAAAAAAAATAATAATAATAAATAAATAAACAATTTAAACTATATGTTTCCTAGTGGGAGGCAAGAAATTGTGTCCTTTTTAGTGTATTCTGAGCTGTGATTAAAGCTCCAGCCTGAGTAGTGATGGTAATTATTTGTATCGCGATTCGCCATAGACAGAGTGTTTTCTCATCCTCATTTCATACAAGACCATTTGTGAACAGGGTGTTCCGTAATGACTGCTCTTTATATATAATTTTAGAATCCTTATGAAAAATGTCAACTTATATACATTAAGGGGTTGTAAATTAATATTTAAAGGAAGAAATGAACAAAACGCAAATAAACTAGTGAACTTATGACTAGTGAATAAGATGTCATTGACTAAATCAAAACCAGTTTGATTGCCTGGTTAAACGTGGTGTTTTTAACAATAGCATTTCAATTCCTCCGCTTTTTCTTGAAGAAAAAAAAATGCATTGGTTTTGATTTTTTCAGTACTTTTATAGCAGTGATTTTTCTCTCTTCGCCATAAAATATTTATTGGTGTGTTTGCTTTGTTTAAATTCTAAAAGAATTTCAAGGACTCTAATAATATAGATAAGGGGCGATGATTACAGAACATCCTGATTCTACGATATAAATCACCATGATTGGCAAGCACTGGCGTCGCCACCATAGGGGCCCGGACCCCCCCCCCCCAATAATTGGGAAGCCAGGGTCCATTATTTTGAGAAAATATTTCTGGTTTGTTTCCATAAATTTTAATTTTTTTTTCTCTCTCTCTTATTTTTCATAGTGCAACTTATTATATTATATAATTAAAAGAAAATTAGTAAAAAGTAAAATGCACACAAAAAAATGCACTGTATAAAAAAATAAAACAGGTGTTTAGAGAACTACAAGAAATATCACTGCCACCCTTTCCTTCAATAAGCAATAAAACACTTTTCCCACCATTCCATCTCTTCTCACTGTTAACTGATAAAGATCATTCTCCCTCAACATCACACACGTAGTCATTTGATACCCCAAAAATAGCCGCCTTAGTTTACGCTATGGGAAAATGGTCTTAGCATTTTAAAATTTTCTTTATCGTATTTATGGCCCTGGGCTCTTTTGTCCTCTTTTTTAAAATGTCAAATATCAACAGACCCCTACCTATTTATAAATTGTCTCAAACAGGCAATTATCTAGAATTTCTAGAGGGGATTTTTTTTTGGGATTTCAGTAGGGGGAGATTCTTGTAAGCATTTTATTTTTTTGGTGGTTTTGTCAAGAAAATTTCTCTGACATTCTAAATCTTCTCTTACGTATAAGCGCTCACAGTGTTATTCCATCATTATTTATACTAGACATTTTCGGTACAAAATTTTAATAAACAAATTCTGTTTACTGTTATATTTTGTTTCATTAATCGTTTTAACTTAAATTATTAGTTGTTATTTTTTTAAATAAAGTTTATATAAAGTTTTTGTAATAAAGTTTATCGTTGGATAAAAAGTAGTCGTTAAATAAATTTTGGGGAGGTAAGCAAATGTTTGTATTAAATCACTTAATTCATTTATAATTGTATGTTTATGTTCTGCAAGAATTGTTTTATAGTTTGTGTATTAAATTTATTTCTATAATACATTAGTTCATGGTTTTACTGTTCATTGTGCATGAATTTATTTTGAACGCACGGAGTTACTTCTTATTTTATATTTATAAAATCAATGTAACTTTTAAATTTTTAAAATTATAAATCAAAACTTAGAATTTTTATGACCTTTCTAAAACTTTGTTTTAATTCAGAAATTTAATGTCACGTTTATGTTTATATGGAAATTTACATATAATTTAATAAATTATTTTAAATATAAATACTGCTTATTTATGCCCTAATATAAATAATTAGCATTAACTTTCATTTTAATTAATTAAAACAAAGAAGAATTACGTTAAATGCAAAAGTTTCATAAAAAAATTAATATGATTTTATTACGGTCAGTAATAAAAACTAATAAAAATATTTTTTTTAAGAATGGGATAATTTGTTAAACTTAATTTATTGTATGAGTATTTAATGCTTACTTCATGCAATTTTATTTATTTTGATTTTATCAGAATAATATGGGATTTTTAAAGTAATTATTTTGTGCCAATTAGCATTTTCATAATTTGGTATATTCAACAAATAATTTTTCTGAATTTAAAGTATTAATTTTTAAAATTTTAATACTGAAACTATAAATACTGCCGATAGAGGAAGGACAATAAGAGTTCTATGTGTTGTCTTTTTTATTTCTCCGTGTACATTTATATGAAGTTTTCATGGTTACCAAAATGGATCATGCGATCCAAGAAAACCAAAATATCTCATTTTTGCTGTTTCTTTGCTTGAAAATAATAAAAAGGTAAATACATTAAATAAAATGTGCATAAAAATTATTCCCATCACAATTATTATAATTTATCACTTCTTCAAAATATGAATACTAGTTCTGTCAATCAACTGAATAATTTTATTTTCCTTTTTAAACACAACAATTTCGATTTTTAAAACTGCATAAGTAACCGCTTTAATATTCTTGAATTTCTCACTTTTTTTTTTTTTTTACAATTTAGGGTCTTATAAATATATTTATTTTAATCATGATAATCTCTACTGTAACCAATATTAAAGATAGCTTCTCTAGTATTATTTTTAACGTTGTATCTTTCATCTCAAAAAACCAGATCAATTCAAATTCATAGCAAAAAAGTTTTTTTTTTTTTTTTTTTTAGCAAAACGTTTTATGGCCTTTTTCTTATATTTCTTTATAAAATGTTAATATATGTCCCCAAAAATTTATCTCCTTCGTGGTCGTTTTATCACGTAGGATTACATAACATAAATATTATGCATTTATAAATTTCATGTCATTCTCATCAAAATGTTCTTTTCAAAATAAAACTGTATTTTTAAGACCCTGTACGTATTGGATTTAAGTAACTTTACTTTTACTTCAATGTATTATTTAAAGAAATTATGCTTATTTTTCAATTGAGACTTTTGAAAAAGGGGACATACGTGATATATAAAAATGATTTGTGATATATGATCACTTCATATATTTTTAATACTTCATATGTTTTAATTTTTACATATTTCCAATTTTCTTAATTATTTAATATATAGCATTGATATAAATAATGTATCAATCAACAATCTCTCAGGGGCTAAATCTTTTAATTAGTTAAAAATATAAAAAAAATTTTAACTATTTTAATTTAACAGAATCTTTAAAACAATACTTAGTCGAAAAAGCATTGCTTGATATTATTACATCACCATACTATAAGTGTGTTTCAGAGAACTTAAGAACAATTTTAAAACTATTTAATCCCTTACTGCACATTTTCCATGTCTACAAACCTTCAATTTGAATTGGATTTTTTCATAAAATATGTATATGTAAACCTCTATTCGTTCTTAATAAACTTGTACATCCCGACAGAAAAAAAAAAAATAAATAAATAAATAAACTATACCGAAAATACCGGTTCGGGAAAAAAAATCTAACTTTTCTAACATTACTAATTTCAGATTTGAAATCCCCTTATCCTAAATCGGTAAGATCAAGCACTCATATAAATGCAGCAAAAAATTTGGTCCCCAGTGTTATTCTTCTACTTTAAAAAAATGCGTAATGGAGGTGTTAAGAACCGTAATCATTTTCCTAAATACTATGAAGTGTTTAAATTAATCCTTATGTATTAAAATTTTTTAAGAAATATTCATAATTTCACTTGAATAAATATTTCATTACCTTAAATTGTGGTTTAACTGGTCCATTGAATAGGCTGTTAAATTCATATAGTTATTTATGAGGTGTTTTTTTCTGTACCTTTTCTTCAAGTGTTTTTCATCCACCGTCAAAACAACGGAGAGAGCATACCTAATTATTAATTAATATCAATTTGTATAGTTTTAGTCGTTTCTATGAAACAATTCACTTTATAATCATAGAATAAATTTGCAGTATTTCATACATTATATAGTAATCAAACATAGAATACAAAAATATGAAAGGTTTAAAAGTTAAAAAATAAAATTGATGAAATTTTTGTTTTAAAATAATGCTATTTTATAAAAAAATGTATTAGAAAAAGACGAAATAATCATTTAATCAAAAAATGGAAAGTAAAAATAGAAATTATCAATAAATAAAATATTCATTTGTCAAAATGTTCTTATCATATAACTATTCTGCGATTTCTGCCTATATAGCAAAAATTTGACTAACTGAACCCGGTTTTTTTTTTTTTTTTTAGTATGCTACTATAATTGAAATAAATAGTATTTCCATTTAAAAAAAAATTCAGCTATTTTAGACTAACAAGCCTAGCTCTCAAGGCAGTTTTTAGGGACAAATATATTTCTTCACCTGAAGTAAATTACAAACTTACGACTCACCACAGCTCAATTTTTATTAATATTAATGTAATAATTGTATTTACTGCTTATTCTATTGATCCCATTTTGAATCACACCTTAACATTGCACAGTTACATCTGTATTATCCGGTAGGTAATACAATACAAGGTAGAAAATAGAAAAGTAAATAATCAATAAATCGATATTAATCAGCATGCACAAGCCTGCAATAAAGCAATTAATAAAGTTAAAATAATTAAATTTTGTTATTTATTATTATTTGTTGCTCTTTTTAAGGACTTTACGTTAGATTAAGAGAAACACATTTTTTAAGAAGTTCAATTAAACAAAATAAAGATTAACAAAACATAGCTGCCACTGATCAAGCATGCCAACTCATTATAGTCAAAATTTACCTCAGACAAATTTCTTCATTAATTTTACTCTAAAAAAAAAAATAACTTTTGCTATTTATTCCAATTACCGTTGATTTTAACATATTTAGTTTCATAAAAAATATTACAAAAGCGTAACTATAAACAAAATAAACACGACACATGGCTTTAGACGTGGACCTTGCGCCTAAATGCCGTTTATGTTGTTCCTTGAGTTTACCTGGTGAAACAAATCAAAAAATATTTTATTATTAAAGAATCTGCAATAAATGACGTTTTTTAATTAAATCTAAAATTATATTTTTCAATATTCGTAAAAAAATATTAGGAATTTCTGTTTTAAAGTCATGTTTTAATAAGCATATTTGAAAAAAGCATTTTGAAACAAAATGTATTTTTATTAACTCTCGATATTAGATAACTCGTTTAACTACTATGACAAACTTCATAAATGAAAAATACTTCCGTGATGCTGCCAAAAATGTAATTATTTCAAATAATGCATAACCAGTATCTTTGAGAATATTTTTCTATGAATACGAGGTAAAAGCTGGACATAGCATACTTCAGGTCGACGCGTAGATAATGGAAAAATCTGTATTCTTTCGTTTAATAACTTTAAATTTTCATCAATTTACTAAAATATAAAATAAACTTTTTAAAAAAACAAACACTAGTAGCATTTTTATTAATGTTGAATAGGAATTTAAAAACAAATAATAATCTTTGATTTTTAGGGAATGTTTCTGTCATTTCGTCATATTATCCCCATCAGTAGTATGTTAACACGGATCCGTCAGCCCCAGATTTTACTTCTTTTTTTGCGCCAGAGTTACATTAGAGCAATGATCACCTTGCTTTAGTACCCTTTGTTTTGGTCTTTTACCCTTAAATTCTGCATTTCATTCGTCTGTAACTATATTAAAAATTAACACTACCTATCAAATGAAATTAAACAAAAATTATGTCCAGATCACATATATCATGAACCACATAGCGCATTACATATATTAGCTCAGAGAGTTGGCTGAATAATGTCACTTAGATAATTGTCTATTTTATTTATTTATTTTTTAAAAAAAATAGATACTTAAATATTCACCAATATTTCATTAATATGCTAAAATGTTTCCGGGCACTTCAGTGCTTATTTTACTTTTTGTTATAAAGAGAGTTAGAAGAGAAGATGAATATTAAAAAAATATAACAAATTGAGAAGCTTGTGTAAGAATCATTTTTCCGAATTACTTCTAATATTCTAGTTTTCACAGAAGAAACTAGATTTTAACAAAGTTAGGTGTCTGTTTTATACCATTGTAATCTCGTCTTTCATCACACGAGGACGCAGTTTCTTCTTTCAACATCCTTTTTTATCATTATTGTCTTTCAATTTTTTGAACTTACTGACTAGAGTCTTTGATCTTGAACTTCTTGCTCTTGAACTTCTTGCTCTTGAATTCTCTTTACCATCGCAATAGCACGAATATTTATTGAAGAAAAAGCTTCTATCGGTTCTTTTCAGGATCAGTTAATCTCTTTACCTTTGGCAATTTTCACAAAGAGCACAAAAACTTCGAAAAAGTACAATAAAAAATGCGAAAAAATACATAGCAAAAATACCTGGCAAATCTGCAAATAGAAGTGTTTTTATGATCTTCGTAGTTGCCTAAATATTACTAGTGGCCTCAGTTGCCTAAATTTTACTAGTGGCCGTAGTTGCTTAAATATAAAGTTTTTACACAGACTAAAATTCTAATTTTGAGCATAAAAAAATTTTCCGAAAATTACGTGATTACAAATCTTGTATGTAACATTATTTCTTAATAATATACTTTAAGAATTAAATAAAAGGGATTTAAATCGTATTTTTTGATTTTCTTAAATGTTTTCACTAGTCTGAAAGTTTCCACTCAGATGGTACTTTATGTTGTATTCCATTAGACATACTACAATTGATTAGTAATTTTCTGCTCACTTAATAGTATTTTTTTCAGACAATTGTTTTTAGGGTGTTTCGTAAAAACTTCTCCTTGGATAAATTTCTAGAATTCTTCTCACAAATAAGGTTAAAAAAAAGGGTCGCGAATTAACACTTTAGGGGAGAAAAATAAAATCAAAACAAGATCAATCATCAATTGAGAAGGTGAAATTAAAAATGTATGTTTAGTTGCCAAAAAAAACATAGTGGAATTGAAAGACACTTATTTGAGACACTTCAAACTAAATTCGGCAATCAAACTGGTTTTAAAGTTTTAACTCCGTTTATCATACTACTTTCTGATCGTTTTTCCCGCTCTTAAATGGTAGTTTGCGATTTCTAATTTGTTTATTTTTTTAAACTTAATTCTTAAAGATGATTCAAAAATTATATATGTGGACGTAGATTATGGAACACTTTGCATCATAGAATCAAGACGTTTCAATTTTCATAATTATATATTGAATGTCAGTAAAAGATATTGATTTGATTGTGAAATATAATTTTCTCCTGTTTTATATCATGTTTTTGACATACATTAATATATATATATATATATATATATATATATATATATATATATATATATATATATATATATATATATATATATATATATATATATATATATATATACATTCTGAAGTATGGTCACCCCCAATAAATTTTATCTGACGACGACAATGTTGGCAAGTGGGTACTATTTAGGATATATTCTTGAAAATTTATAGCATGTAGAAAAGACTAAATATTTTCAAGGAAATAACGGACTTTCCCCTTAAATTTATAATGCTCTTAGGAAAGAGTTGTAGATCAATTTTATAATTAACTACATGCTTTTCTTTCGCATTTGGTCAGTCTCTTATTAAAATATATTTACGTTCTAACCTTCAATGCAAACCTGGTAAAGCTTTTTATCGTTAAAAGTAAATTATTCGTACGTTTCCTGTTCCTCATACTACATACATTTTCTCAAGAAACCATTTCTCAAATTCAAATTTATTTTAAAAAGAATAAATAAAAAATAACTCTATTTTTCCCATTCCTGATTGTGAGTGTGTAAATACAACGTTTTGAAGTGACAAAAAAAATAAATAAATAAATAAATAAGTAGGATTATTGTACTAAACATTGCTGGCATTTTCTATTTACAACTACCACAGTTAGTTAAAAAGATATAGCACTCGAACTAGTTCAGATGATATTGATATGAGTAATTCCTTATTGTGAACTTAAATGTTTAAATTTTTCAAAATAAATGTTAAGAATGAAATTACCAAGCTACCACTTTCTTCTTTTTGAAAAAAGTCAGGAGTATCGACGCCTAAATGATTAACTATAGTGTAAATGGGGTGGTTAAATTTAATTGCATCAAGGAATATTGAGATTTTGTCTGGTAAAAGAAACAATGATGAGAATATCTAAAAATTCAAATTTTCCGGTTGAAAACAAAGTTTTATTAATTAAAAATTGTGATTTTTATTATCCCTATAATAAAGAGTTGTGAATGGAATAAGACGGGTGACCTTTACGGTTTGTTGATACATACGCAATCTTTTGTAGCTATAACTTCGTTGATATGTCATTCAATTTCCTCTCCTAAAGGTATAGGTTGTTCTAGGCTTGTTGGTCTACTTTAAACCTTAGACTTCATAAAAAAATTTAAAAAGTTACTACAGTGTTTAATCGCATGATCTGGGCGGCTAGCGTTGTTCTCCAAAATGTAAAATTTACGATAGGTAGTGAATAAACAAAGGAATCCTCTTTCATGCTGTGCTCCATTTCTATGAACTTCGAAATATCCACTGCCTTTTCTTTTTGTTGGCAGCATTTTATAGCAAAATAATTGACTAACACTCTTATTTTTATTGATAAAACAAACAGAATGATACACTGAACAAAATAACGTATTAAAAAAACAAAATTGTTTTTGATTCTCCAGTCAGGAAAATTCTTCCATTTATTGGTTAAAAAAAATTAAATAATCAACGCAATGCGATGCTTGATTGAGAAGAATTTCACAAGCTCTACTCGACTATCATACTTCGATAAGCATCACATTAGATACAGTTATCAGTTTAAGAAGAGAATGTCTGAATATACGTCAAAAATGATTTCAAATAACTATGTTTATGCAAGCTCGGACATATATTTTACGGGTGCTTCTTCCGCAAAAAGTGTTGTTTTTATATTTTACAAGCTATTTAAAAAGACCTTTTTTAAACATTTACTTTTTGATTTTCGAAAAATATATTTTCATAAACTTATAGGGGGACCAGAAAGTAATGGTAAGGAAGTTTTGGTTGCTATTTTGTTTGGAAGAGGTAGGTAACTGCTTGCTCTCAAAGGATTATATTGTTGCTGTAAACATCTCCATATGTTGCTGTAAACAAGTTAATATCGATTTTTTCGGGTCGCATTCATTTCATCGACACCACTTCGTCGACAGGCTTATTTTATCGTCAAGTCGATTCGTCAGCAGGGTCATTTCGTCGACAGGCTAATTTTTTCGACAGGTTAATTTTATCTTCAAGTCTATTTGTCGACAGGATCGTTTCATCGACTGAGTCATTTTGTTGACAGGTTAAATTTATCGACAAGTTTATTTGTTGACGGGGCTGTTTCCTCGGCATTCAAATGAATAATGATTTTGAAAGATTGCCTTTCTATAAATTTTAATTTTGCTCTATTATTGTTTCATAACATAACGAACCTTTTTACTTACTATTTGTATTTCTTTTATGTTGTTTGTTTTTAAAAAATTTATGAAAACAATTATATTGCATGTATCATTAGAGTCTTAATAGTGAGTGATAATGTGTTTTGCTATTTAGAAAAAACACTTTTGCACTTTATGTTTCCGATGAAATGGGTTTTTAAACTTCTTATGATTCTTTCATATTTTAAGTCATTTTACTCAAATTATGTAATAGTGTAGCTTTTAAGAAAGCACCTATTCCACCTGAAACTAGCATAAGTCTTTAATATCTACATCATCCCCCAATACTCCTTGTTTACAATTGTTTTTATTAATAACTTTACAAACTATACTATTTACTTTAAACGCGTTTTTTCTTGTATAACTGTGTCATTAAAAATATTTAATATTTTTTAATTCCTGTTTGCACCGAATAATAAGTATTTGATGCTTTTCAAATCACAGTTGGACTTTAGCTTAAAATCTGATCATAAAAAAAGTTTCTTTAAAAAAAATTTCAATTATATTATGTAAATACTTATTCTTAATTAATAGAAACTTTTATTACAGTTTTCTGAGCTTTTAAAAATAAAGTTTAACAGAAATGGCTACAATATTTCAAAAAAAATTTAAAGTTCATTGTTGATATTTTATGAATTTTCTTCTAGTATTTACAACTAAATATTACTGTATTTGTGTACTAATTATAAGTACCCTATTTAGTGTTAGTTTTATTTCAAGAAATTAAGAAATATTTAAGAAACACGCAATATTGCAAATGACTACAGAATTTATAGACATCGATACAAAAGAGTTAACTAATGAATATTACTAAAGATTAATTTAATATTAAAACCTTTTTTAATTGAGTTTCACTAATTTTAAATTAATATCACTAATAAAATCAATATTAGTTCTGTTACATAATTATTCAATTATTATTTTAATTTATTTTCTTCCGTAAGTTTAAATTTTAAAATTTTTATTTCTTACATTCACATATAGATGGTACCATTGATTCTCACAGAACCAAACAAGAGTTGATGCCACCTCTAAAAAAATATTAAAACATGTTAGACGGTCAGAAATAATTATTTAAAAACTGTCAAATGTTAAGTGAAAATATGTCGATGAAACTGTGGGATGATATCGATATCAAATCCTTTTCATTTATACACGTGTTCAGAATACAAAAGTTTAACTTATTTACACATATCTTAGCAAGCATTGGTTATGATATCCAACTACTGACCCACGAAGGCTTTTTGATTGGCGTGAGTTCGATCCTCAGACCTTATTATATTTAATAAATAATAATAAAACAGATTTAAATATTAAAATAGATTTAAAGTTATTTTATTTCTAACATTCCCGCATAGATGGCGCCACTAGAGTAAAAGCATGGTATCATTTATTTATTATGTAATAAAAGATGACGTCATTACTTCATAATATACAATTTCTACCCTTATGGTTCCTGGTTTCTGCAAGAACCAAATGATTGTGCCATTTGTTCGGGAAAAATCTTGGAAAAACACAGAGAATCTTGCATCACAAGAGAAATGTTTTGCTAGCCCATAGAAACTGGCTCCAATCACTCATTTCATCGAGATTGTTGAAAAATGTGGCAGTCCGAGGGGTGTGACATCTGCCCCTCGTGCCGACCGAAGATACCAACCTGCTTATTATGCCGGCAAATGATTTAAAATCAAAACACATTTTAAAAAAATGGGATAGGTCCCCCTAATTGGGGATTTTTTTGCAATACTCGAGTGACCTTGATCTAATTATGACACTATGAAAAAATTTGAATTTGTTTGCGAAAAATTTGAAATTAAATTATAACATTTTTTCCCAAGCATTTTGTTATATCCTTTCTTTTTGAATAAAACATAAATTGTAAATTAGATTTTAAAAAAGATGAAGGAATTGCGTTGTGATTATTATTCCCGCATTTAACACCGATTACCAGATATAACAAGAAGGAATGATATAAGCTAAATTAAGATTACCAGCACAATTATTCTTACTACAATATTAACCTTGATTAGCTGTAAGGTAAAGATAAATTAAACTTAAAGGATTCAAATCCAACAACATTACTATCCTAGGCTAAATATTTTATTTTAAAGAATTTATCATAAATCAATTTAGGTTGACAAGATGGCAGTTACTGCTATACAATTTACATTTCAGGCAGAAGAATTTTTTAAATATTTCCATTATTTAATACTACTATTCAACATAAAAAAAATTAATTTATGGACACGAATAATAAGAAAAAAAAATAAATAAAACTTAGCTGGGAATACACGCATAGCTAGTGCGTGTGTGTGGCCGGCCACCCCGCATCAAAAATTTTCTACTTCCTTCCTCAAGCACGTCAGAACAGAGAATGCCTAAAAAAACGAATTTCATCTCCTTTCCCGCTCATGTATTCATCCGCGCCACAGGCGGCGCTACCATCGTTCAACTGTTCACACCTGTGATGCAATCCATTTTCAAGTAGGGGTGAAGGAAAATATTTGGGTGGTGTTGAAGAGTAGTGTAGGGAAAAATATTGGATGGTTTGATGGATTAAAATAATGAATGAGATCTTAAAATTAAAAACGCGGTGCCCAAAAAAATTAATTGTGCCCATAACTAATTATTAACAGAAATAATACAACCTTAAGAAATAAAATACATTAAAAGGACATACCAACATAACATAAAGGACATACCAACATAACATTCCATCCAGGGAAAGGGGAAAAAAAATCAAAGATTTTTTTTTTTTTTTTTTTTTTTGGAATAATTATTCATAGTTTTAGCCAAAATTCTAACTTTAAGGATGGAATAATAGGAAGGGTGGTGGACACTGAGTTGGACAAATTGCATATAAAAATTTATCTTCTTCAATTCTTCTCCGGTTCCCAGAACCGTGGTTCAAAATGTTTATTCGAAAATTGTTCGTATGGCAAAGTTCCATGTCAGACCTTCTGCAGCAGGTCTCACGTGTTTTACATTTTCATGTGTGTGTCAGGATGATTCTTGATGTGTGTAAGCGTGTCCTGCTCTCTTCCATGTAGCAACCTTCCTTGGTAATTAAGAGATCTCCCTCAACAGACAGGTTACAAAGAGGATCTTGGATTTTACGCTGCTTAGCAATAGGTAAGCTTTGGGCGTTCCATATTTGACCACTGGAACCCAGGCTGTAGTGAATTTGATGGAAAGACTATTTCATGGAATCACGGGTTTTCAGAACCATATATTCATCTGTTCATTAAACTTTTATCCCTAACAGGGTCTTGAATTGTTCTTTTTCTCAAGATACCAGAGACAACACTCCGCAAGACAGTAGCTCTCTTTTCAGCATCAACATCACCCCACAGGAACAGCAAAGGGCCCTTTTGCTTGGCTCCCCGAAGTAATGAATCGACTGGGAAGGGGTACTGCGAATCTGAAGATACGTCGTTTCATAATATCAGACATACACTAGTTTCGTTCAATTCTGACACATTGGACCACACACCTCGGTGTCGAACACGCTTAGCTTGGACTGACCACACACGTTGAAATTTATGAATGTCCAAAACAACTATTTTATAAGTGTTCATTTGGTAAATTGAGAAGTCCATTTAATTCTTTCTGTTCTTTTTGGGAGTATCACTCGAAGCACAACATATAATTTAAACATTTCACAACAAGTTTTACTTTCCAACTCAGTTTCAACCATTCAATTGCAATATTTTAATTAACATTTCCAAGGAGAGCAAAATTTCTTTTCTCCTTGAAAATTAAAAAAAAAAAAAAGACCAAAAATGAAATTTTTTGCAATTAAAAACAATATAAAAACATTTTGACACTTCATGTTTGCTATATCATTTTGGGAAAGTTAATACTTCAGATCCAAACTCAAAAATTTTTTTTTTTTTTTTTTTTTTTTCTTTTGAATACTTAATTTAATCCTAACCACAAAGTTTAATTTTAAATGCCTACATTTCAATAATCAATTGTTACGTTTCAATATTCCAATCAAGATTCATCAATAAATTTTTCAAAGCAAAACCATCTTAGTTCACTATTAACAAATATCTATCATTAAAGATTAAATCTATATAATTTATTATGATAAAAATATTTTATTTTTATTTTTTTTTGACATTAAGATCCTTTACAATTAGACTTTCTACCATTAATTTGGTTTGTAGATTTTTATTTTTTTTTTTTTTTTTTTTTAAATTTAACGTCTAGGTCTAAGATTATATCTGGAATTTGGTTGATTTTGGCGTAATACAATTTTCATTCTACGTTTCCTTCGCATAACCTCGTGGTTAGTAGGTACCAATTCCTCTCCAGGATTACCCTCCTGACCAACAAAAAGTTCATCTGATTCATTACTTAAACTTTTTATAGTTTTTCGTTCTTCGACACGCTTTACTCTATCAATATGTACACGTTTAACTACTTTCCTATCCTTCAGTAACTGAATTTCAACATTCACAGGAGACAAAATTTTGGTAATTATGAATGGACCTTTATTTGGTTTTAACAATTTCTTTGATAAGCCTGTCTTAATTATAGGTTCATACAAAAATATAATATCGTTTACTTTAAGGTTTTTATCTTTAGCTGATTTTTGTCTATAATTCTCTTGATTTTGAGCTGCTTGGGTTAAGTTCTTTTTGACACTTTCAAAACTTCTCTTTAGACGTTTTGTCAAGTCGTAAGTGTAATCTTTAACTTCAGTATAAGAATGTTTTGATTCTTCTGTGAGTATTTGATGTGGTAAAGTAATTTCGCGGCCATATAATACTTGAGAGGGTGAAAAACCAGTTGTTGTATGAACGGCAGACCTATGCGCCATTAGTGCGAATTCTATGTGCCTGTCCCAATCATTGTGTGACTCATTTACTAAGTGACTAAGGGAATTAATCAAGGTTGCATTTAATTTTTCTACGACTCCATCAGTTTGAGGATGATATGGGCTAGTAGAGTGTTTCTTTATACCTAATTTTTTATATACCTCAGTAATTGATGTTGATAGGAAATTGGAACCACGATCTGATATTAGATGACTAGGGACACCGTGTCGAGTGATAAATTGTTCCAAGACTCTAGCGACAGTGTCACTTTTGATATCAGGAGTAGGATAAGCCTCGGGCCAACGACTAAAATAATCTGACATTACTAATAAGTATTTATTTCCTGAATAAGTTAAAGGTAAGGGACCCATAGCATCAATTGCTACGTATTCCATGGGTTTTGAAGCAACAGGCATTCTCTGAAGGGGAGCAAATCTTTTAGGTAAGTGGGCTCTGCGCTCGTTACATGAATTACACGATTTTACATAATTGCAAATATCTGAATACATATCTTTCCAAAAGTAGTTAGACTTAATTCTTTTTAGTGTTTTGCAGAAACCTTGATGAGTTACAGTGGGTGAGTCATGACAGTAAAATAAAATTTCAGGAACAACTGATTTAGGCACAACTAATCTATCTTCATTATTTACACTAACTTTATATTTTGGTGCACAATATAAAACATTATCTTTTATGAAAAATTTTAACTTATGCTTTGACATATCCGCTTTATTCTCAAGTTCATCAATTATTTTCTTACAAAATGGGTCAACTTTTTGTTCTTTTTCCACAGATTGTAACAAAGTGGGTTCTATAGATGTTATATTTATATTATTTATTTGTTCTATATTTCTTGAGAGGTAATCTGCAGTTACGTTTAACTTCCCGGGTTTGTGAATAATTTGGTGATCATATTGTTGTAATGTCATTACCCAACGTGCAATTCTAGATGTGGGATCTTTAAGTTTAAGTGTGTGTGAAAGGCTAGCTTGATCACAGAAAATTGTGAACTTTTTCCCCAGCAAGTACTGCTTAAAATAGGACACACCATATACAATTCCTAAAAGTTCCTTTTCAACAGTTGAATAATTTATTTCTGCTCCTTTTAATTTCCTACTGGCATAAGCTACAGGGTGTAGAAATTTATTTTCATCATACTGGCACAATACAGCTCCTAAAGCATATTTTGATGCATCTGTGCTGAGCACAAACTCTTTTTCAAAATTTGGTAATACCAAACACGGATAAGTTTTAAGACAATTTTTTAATTTATGAAAGGAGTCTAAGGCTTGTTGATTAAATTGAAATGAAGTCTTTTCTTTAGTTAATTGAGTTAATGGGAGAGCAATTTCGGCAAAATTTGGAATGAACCTTCTATAAAATCCTACAACACCGAGAAATGATTTAACTTCTGTTTTATTTTTTGGTATTTTAAAGTTATTTACTACGGAGATATTGGAATCATCAGGGAAAACTTTTCCATTACTAATTTGAAATCCTAAATATTTAATAGTTTTCATCAAAAATTTACATTTTGAGGGTTTAAGTTTTAAGTTATGTAATTTTAGTCTATTAAAAACCATTTTAAGTTTTTCTAAATGTTCATCTATATTATCTTTTGATGCAACAATTATATCATCTAAATAAACCGCTATTTGGTGAGGCTTAAGGCCAGAAAGAACAACTTGCATGAGACGTTGAAAAGAATTTGGAGAATTTTTAAGTCCAAAAGGGACACGGTTCCACTCATAGAGGCCACTATCAGTAGCAAAAGCTGTTTTGTATGTATCTACAGGGTCTATTTTTTGCTGATAAAAACCTGAGCATAAATCAATTAATGAAAAAAGGTGAGAACCGGATAAATTATCCACTAATTCAGTAATATTTGGGATAGGGAACGAATCGGGAAGAGTTTTTAAATTTAATCTACGAAAATCCGTGCATAATCTAAAACTACCGTCCTTTTTCTTAACTAATATAACGGGTGCAGCATAAGGAGAAGTACTTTCTCTTATGATATTGGTCTCTAAGAGCTCATTAATTTGCCTGTTTAATTCTTGTTTTAAATGATGGGGTGTTTTGTAGTGCCTTTGTCTAACAGGTATATTATCAACTAAGTCAACTTTATGTAACAATGTGTCGCAACCAGTTAAATCTTTGAATCCTGTAGCAAATATATCCTTATAATTTTCTAGGAAATTTTTAAGTTTAACCTTATGGTCATTATTTAAATGCTTAAGATCTATATCACCACCGAATTCGAATTCTTCAAAAGAGTCTTCAATGCTATTACAATTTAAAGTAGGGGTTTGTTTTATACAATCTAAAAAGGCTAACTTTGAATTTTTATTTATATGATAGGGTTGGTCGTTTGTGTTAAGAACAGTTATAGGATAATTGTTATCATTGCATTTATAATTTACCACTCTACTAATTAATAACCCGTTTGCAAACATTTCTTTATTTGGTTGAATTAAAATTTCGTTAGTATGACAATTAACTTTACTTCTGGTGCGCACAATCACAATAGCTTGTGATTTAGGGGGAATTATGTATTTAGTTCTCGAATATAAATTAACTGTTTCATCTTTAATGCAAACGTTACAATTTTTTAACTCATTTGGGCAATCTAAAAACCTAAACTCAAAATTTTTGCTGACTAATGACTGTGTTTGGAAGTTGATTGCAAAATTATTAGCATTGAAAAAGGGAGTACCCAAAATGACAAAATACTCAGACGATCCCAATTTAGGAACAACATGAAAGAATTCTTTAAATTCGATGTTATCAATTTTAAACCTGATCTCTACCACTTCACTAACATTGACACCACTACCAGTAAAATTTTTAATGTTAAGGTTACATTTTTCTAACTTAAGCTTACATTTAAATTCGTTTAACATTTCACGAGAGATAACATTTAATGTGGATCCACTGTCAAGTAGTGCAGGGCATTTTGTCTTGTTTACGCACATCATAATCTTAGGCAAAGAAACTGAATTTAAATTTATATGATTTGTACTTAAATTTGGTACCAAGTGGGTTTCCGGGGGAGAAATCGGCACCTCAATTTTCCCACCCTCAATTAGTTTAAATTCTTTTTGGCAAAACACCTATCTTCCGTATGATTCCTTTTCTTACAGAAACCGCATATCATTGTTCTACAATTTCGGGATAAATGTCCCACGAGGCCGCAACGGTAGCAACTTTTTGGTTCCTTTCGAAAACCAGTTCGTCTGTCGCGATTATTTTCCCTACTTTCTTCTCGTCTAATCTGGGATCTGCTTAATTGTTGCGTCAATTTTTCTACTTGCAATTTTAGCTCTCTTATTTCTTGGGACTCGCTAGGTGATCTTACTGTACTAACGATATCGATAGGACGGGCTACTGCTAAAGTTTCTTCATAATTTATCGCATGTTTCTTAAAATTTACATAATCTTCAACTCCCGCTGAACCTATACCGCGTAGTATTTCGCCCTTAATTCCTTGCTTCGCGGTCGACAACAGCAGTTGTAATCTGTATTCTTCAAACGCAGGGATATTTTTAGGGATGCACCCAAACGACAACCCTTCAATTCGTGAAAGAAATTGTCTAGTAGATTCGGTCGGAAGCTGATACGCAGATGTTAATCTAGTTATGGATGTCGTCATTGAAGTTGAACTGTTAAACCTGTCGATTAAATTCTTTTTTACTTGTTCGAAAGAAGCATTTGTTTTTAAGTCTCTCTGTGAATTAAAATAGTCCTGAGCTTCACCCGTTAGTTTAAGTTTTAGTGCCAAAAGTTTATCATTATTTCCCCACTCACAGTAGGTAGCGATTTCTTCAAGTTTTTCAAAAAATGGGGCAATAGGTTCGTTACCGTTAAAAGACGGAATTATAGGTAGAAAGTCAGCTAAACTGTGGTTAGTATAAACCACCTGAGTCGGAACTATTTCTGAGGTTTCAGGCATGATTAAAAATAATGAATAAAAACTCAATGCTAAAATATTATTTCGAAACGTGCATCACGCGATTTTTCTAAGTTTAACAATCAGACTATTTTTTCTTAAAATTATGTAAATATTTTTACTAAATTTATTATCATTTTATTTCTTATTAATAAGAACATTAATTTAATCTGTTTATTTCTACAAATTGCTTAGTTTTAAACACGATGTAAGAAGATTTCGTTTATGGATTCGATTGAATAATTTACCCTATCAATTTACAACACGTGTAATCCGTTTTCTTTTTTTTTTTTTTATTTTTATAAAAGCTTAAATATCTAATGAAAATCTTAAAACATTCTTAAAACACAAAAATTTTTTTTAAAACAAGTTGAGATATTGCTTTTAACTTTAAACTTAATTCACACGCGATGGATTAGGATCATGTGGAGCCAAAATTCCTTTCTATTCCCATAAAATGAACATAATTATACAATTAAATACAATAAATCTTAACAATAACAAGAGATCAAAAATGAAGCATACGCAGATGTAGTGCTTCGACAATAATAACGCGCTTGTATAGCAGTAACAAAATTAATTCAATCAAGATTTAAGCAATTATTCATTATTATTAAAAATTATTTTTGGTAATCACAATTAAATTTTAGCATTAATAATTTATATAATACTTAAAGTTAACGACCAGCAAGTTAATTTTTTTTTTTTTTTTTTTTTTTTTTTTTTTTTTTTTTTTTTTTTTTTTAACATTAACACGTGGCCGCTGGTCACGGCACCAATTGTTATATCCTTTCTTTTTGAATAAAACATAAATTGTAAATTAGATTTTAAAAAAGATGAAGGAATTGCGTTGTGATTATTATTCCCGCATTTAACACCGATTACCAGATATAACAAGAAGGAATGATATAAGCTAAATTAAGATTACCAGCACAATTATTCTTACTACAATATTAACCTTGATTAGCTGTAAGGTAAAGATAAATTAAACTTAAAGGATTCAAATCCAACAACATTACTATCCTAGGCTAAATATTTTATTTTAAAGAATTTATCATAAATCAATTTAGGTTGACAAGATGGCAGTTACTGCTATACAATTTACATTTCAGGCAGAAGAATTTTTTAAATATTTCCATTATTTAATACTACTATTCAACATAAAAAAAATTAATTTATGGACACGAATAATAAGAAAAAAAAATAAATAAAACTTAGCTGGGAATACACGCATAGCTAGTGCGTGTGTGTGGCCGGCCACCCCGCATCAAAAATTTTCTACTTCCTTCCTCAAGCACGTCAGAACAGAGAATGCCTAAAAAAACGAATTTCATCTCCTTTCCCGCTCATGTATTCATCCGCGCCACAGGCGGCGCTACCATCGTTCAACTGTTCACACCTGTGATGCAATCCATTTTCAAGTAGGGGTGAAGGAAAATATTTGGGTGGTGTTGAAGAGTAGTGTAGGGAAAAATATTGGATGGTTTGATGGATTAAAATAATGAATGAGATCTTAAAATTAAAAACGCGGTGCCCAAAAAAATTAATTGTGCCCATAACTAATTATTAACAGAAATAATACAACCTTAAGAAATAAAATACATTAAAAGGACATACCAACATAACATAAAGGACATACCAACATAACAATTTTAAACAAAACATTTCAAATATATTGAAAGAAAAAAGACTTAAACTTCTTCGAGTTTATCGTGACATTTCAAAATTTTTTTATAACACAATTACTTTTTGCACTTTATCACATTTATTATAAAGTTAATATTAATCGATACATAATCATAGCAGCTAATCATGAATAAGACTTTTGATTTCAAATGATAATAATTTTGAGAGAATTTCTAAAATCTCAAAAATTAGAATATCAGTTTTTAAATCTTTTTTGAAATACTTCAAGAATATCAAAACATAGCTTAAAATTACAAACTATAACATCACAAAATCCAAGTTGAAATTTAGATTAAAACATTTCAAATGTATTTTTTACTGACTCGAGGTTTTAGATTTGAAAACCCAAATTCCAAGTCCAAAGCAATCTTTTAAAAACTTCAGAAGAATTTTCACTATAAAATAAATGATAACAGAAATGAAAATAAACATATAATAAAGCAATTTATTAATATATTTGAAATTATTATACATTGAACTATGGCGACATTAATGCATTTTAATGAAGCTGTATTAACCATATACACTATTTTTGCATACAATAGTTGTAATCTCTAATTTTAAAATCACTTAAAATTTAATTTTATCACTATCTGAATTGTCACACCTTTTTATATCAATTTTGTCGAGTAATTTAATACAGTCCATTAATTTGTGATACTCTGAAATTTTAGGCATACTCAAAGGCGTATATTTAGCATAGTCATTCAAGATAATTTCCAATCCGGATTTTTTTTTGGAGTATAGAAGCGTATGATCTGCTTTTAAGAGTTAGAAAAATACCTTCTATATAAAGTCTAATAGATTCCACTGCATCTATCATAAGAATTCCTATTGCCTCTTTATCTCTTGTCGAAAAATCTGAATGGTTACTACCTATTCGAAGTATAAAATCTAAAATATTTTCAGTCCTGGCTTCACGGAATTTGTTTGTCATACACAAGCCAATTCTTAGTATATTTAAAACATCCGTCTCTATATGGAATGGTGGACGGGAGATATATTTACAGTATTTAGGAATTCCAGTTATAATGTTTTCTGTTTCTTTTATAATTTTATTCAGATGTTCTCTCAAATCACCACTTTTAAATTGATGTAACTGATATAAACTTGATAAAGCTTCAATAAAAGGCTGGATATTTTGATCAGAAATTTGTGATGAATTCAAAAGTTTATCTCCTGTAGCCTTCTTATCCAATCGGCCTGTTATCCAAAGTCCTTTTTAGATTATCAAAAAAATTTTCTACCTTAATAGTGAGACTTTCAGAGGTTTTGGCACGTTCTGATTTGAGAAACTTTTCACGGTTAATTAACAAGCTGAGAAAATAAACCACATGGCTGATGATCTTCAATTCTTGCAAACACCGTTCTAGCTCTTTTTGTAGCTTAGACATAACAGAGAGTGGAAAGTAAGCTGGAAAAAAAATGTCTTGAATGACACTGACTTTTAATCATTTCGTTTGATTTTTCTAAATAGTTAACATATTCAAATAAATTTTTACTTATTGTGCCGCAGATTCAGAAATCTTCAAAAGTCCGAAAACCTGTTAATATTTCAAAGTACTAGGATTCAGAAATTTTCCAAATTTATACATCTTGGAAAAAAAAAAAATATATATATATAAATATTTTTTTTTTTTTTTTGAACTTTGAAAATTTCTGAATCTGGGACTTGGAAATATTGACTAGGTTTTGGACTTTTGAAATTTTAGCAAGATTGTGTTTGGACTTTTAAATTTTATAAATTGAGTCTAAAATGTCCAAGTTTTATGTTTCCGAAATTTTCAAAAAGATTGCTTCGGACTTGGGAGTTGAGTTATTAAGTTTGAAATCTCTGTTTTTTGAAAAAGTCTATATTTTCTAAGGAATTTTTAAAAGTATTTTGAGATTTTGGAAAGTTAATAAAAAAACAAATACTTAAAAATATTAAATTTTTTATTGACAAATATTTAAAATAACAGCAATATATTAAATCAATAATATAACATAATATATTAAATCAATATGGTACTGTATAATTCTTATCATGATGTTTATCATATGAGATGCTATAAAATAAGTCTGGCTTTGCTTCATCTATGAAGTTATTCATACAAATGATTAAAGTCGGATAAACTACAAGTGTTCCCTTTTTATCTAAGGACACTATAATCTTGCGTTTATTCCAACATTTTCGAATATCTAGATGAAACTCAATTATATATAAAGCGCATTCTAATGAGCTGTATTTACTGAGATTGCAAGACTCTAAACCATTTCGTGTATATTCCTTAACGTTATTTAAATGCGAAGTAGCAATATAAATCTCTTTATAATGTCCTTGTATACTTTCCAAAATAGCTCTAAAATGTCTGTTTCCAATCAAACCATCACCGAACAATTTAGAAATACCTTTAGTCAAAATTCTAAATTCCATACGCTGGTTTCCAGAGAGTCTCTGAAAAACATACGCCTTGTAATTTTTCAGCTGCTTTTTCATTTCTTTCAAAGCGCAACTCATGTTCGGATTAATAAAGTCTATTCCTTTGTACTCTTCTAAAATTTTGTTTTCCAAAATGGCAGCCATTACAAAGTTGACTGGTCTCAGTTGAGGTTTCGTTTTTCTTTGAACAAATTTAAATTTTAAGTCATGTTCAAAGCACTCTGGTAGTTTTAGGTCATCTAAGTGATCATAACTTTCAATAGAGTCGGAAACTGCAGCCATAGACAGTTGGAAAAGGCTTGAGCAAGTGTTAATATCACTGGAATTGCAATTTCGGAGCTCAGTCGGTTCAATCGTTTTTGCCAAATATCTTGCACTGCGTTGAACATGTTCTTTTAAACGTTGAAGGTGAAATAGAGGAGGAATCAGACTACCCTGCAAAAAATGACCAATAGAAATCAATAAAAAAAAATTTATTGATCTGTACGGGGAAATGGAACACTGATATCAGTAGAGTAGATCAGTACAATGGACTGGTCACGATATATTGATATCAGTAGAGTAAGTCAATACACTGTATTGGTCTAAATCAGTAGAATGGACTGATATCAGTAGAATGGACTGATCTGTACAGGGAAATGGAACACTGATATCAGTAGAATGGACTGGTCTGTACGGGGAAATGGAACACTGATATCAGTAGAATGGACTGGTCTGTACGGGGAAATGGAACACTGATATCAGTAGAAGGGACTGGTCTGTATGGGGAAATGGAACACTGATATCAGTAGAATGGACTGGTCTCTACGGGGAAATGGAACATTGATATCAGTAGAATGGACTGGTCTGTACGGGGAAATGGAACATTGATATCAGTCAAATGTACTGGCCTGTACAAGGAAATGAGTCAGTGACATCAGAAGAATGGACTGGTCTGTATCAGTAACATAGACTGGTCTAAGTTAGGGAAAACAATATTAATGTAAGCATATTAGATAAGTTTAAACAGGAAAATGCAACATTGTTTATAATTTTTTTATATGCACGTTTTAGCTGAATTGGTCATCTGCTTTGTATATAACATGGCATAGTAAATCTCTTACTAGCTGCAACCAGTGGAAAATTTCCTATTAATTAATAAAATATAACAGGACAGTATATAAAAAAATACTTATTTAAAGACTTTAAATTTTTTTTGAATATTTAAAGTTAAACACTGCTTAAGTGAAAGGAATAACGAATTATATTCTAAATCACATACTTCTTTATACATACACTATGCTAGTTTTAAATTAAAGTTAACTTTAATTTCCTTTTATATCTCTAATTTAATTTTAAAATAAAAATTCTTATAAAATTATAATTTATTGTTTCATAAAAAAGAAAAACTGTAATAAGAAACTTAAACTGTGAATTCAAGAGGGTACCCTATTGTAAAAAATGTTTGGTATATATATATATTTAAAAAAAAAAAAACGGCTCATGAAACACCAGTTATACTGGATTCAGTATCATAACGGAAACAGTGTTTTGTAATCCGGAATTAAATTGATTCCGGTGTTTTATAATCAGGTATCAAGTTGATTCCAGTATAATACTGGACTCAGAATCATAACAGGCAATTCAAAAGCCGATATCAAATTTGCCGATGCTGGTGTTTCATCAGCCGGTATCATATTGGCTCTGGCATGATACAAAATTGGATATCACACCAGAACAGATGTTTCACAAGTTAGCAGGATACTGGCTCTAGTATAATACCTAAACCAGTGATTCTCAACCACTGTGACGCGGCACTTTTGTGTGCGCCAAATATTAGAAATGATACAATAAAAATTATAACGCTTTTTTTATTATGGGTAAAGTTTAAATTAAAGAAAAGTGTATTTATATATATAATATTATATATACTTTTTATAATTATTCCACACTTTAACTGTGTGACCATCTTCGTCGGCGATTGTCTTGTCTCTGACAATCTTAAAATAGCATGGAAGTGTTTAAATTGTCTTTGACACACAATTTAAAAAAATTTTGAAATAAGTAGGAAATTTAATGACTATTAAAATTATTAACCACAAAGGAAAGCAAGTTAAATATTAACTTTCAAACAGAAATAAAAGCTAATCATTAAAGTAAGCTATGCAATTAATAAACAAATTAACAAAGAATAACTAAAAACACAAATATATAAAAAAACAAATTAACAATGGATAACAAACAAAAAAAAAAGCTAACAATTAATAATTAGCAAAAAAACTAGTTAACAATAAATCAAAAATAAATAACAGTTAATAACTATAGAAAACAAGCTAGCAATTAATAACTAGCAAAAAAAAATAATAATTTAAATAACTGTCACTAACTAATAAAAAATTAATCGAAAGAAATAATTAATCCCTTAATAAACGTGCTTTTGTAGTACATATTATTTTATTTCGCTTTAAAATTATTATCACAAACTATTTAACACAGTGTATTACAGGTAAGTAAACAACTTTTGAACTAATTTCTTTCATTGTGTGCCTTCAAATTTTAAAATCGTTGAAAGTGTGCCGCAACAAAAAAAAAAAAGGTTGAGAATCACTGACCTAAACTGTTGTTTCATTAGCTGGTATTATTCTAGAGTCAGTATACCTACTGGTACTAGTATACCGTGCCCAGTGTTGATACAGGAACGTTAGTGAGCAGCTCTGATTGGGAAAATAAAACATTGATACAATTGAGTAAACAAGTAAAGTCACCCGGTTTATACAGAGATATTAAATACTGACATCAATTCACACTTTATCAAATGCTATAGAGTCTGCATTAGGGTTATAAAAACAAATAACCTGTTTTTTTTCTTTATAATTAATTAATTTTTTTAAACTATAAATTAAAATATTATTAGAAATATCTGTCAATAATATTTGAATCTACAATACTACACAAAAAATGATTTGCAGCAACATTATAAAAGTGCAAATGAATCTTTCAGATTTTATGAAAATTGAATGGGAATTAGAAATATTATTTTATAGATAACCAAAAACCTGACTAAAATAAACAAGTCAAATTTTAAATTCTAATTATTTTTTTTCATATCTTTTGAAGCGACATAATAAATTTCGTTAAATAAACCCAAGAAAGGTTTGGTAAATGCAAATTCACATGTAAACTAAGGAGACAATGTGAAGTGCATACATATATAAATTTAAACAATCTTATAAAATTATGATTTGAATAAATTAACTTTGATTTCTATTTAAATAATTGATAAGATAAAATAGAATTCAAATTACACATATACAAATTTTTGATATGCCTCCAATAATAATGTTTGAATTCATTCATATTTGACACTGTTAATTTACTTTGGAATCAGATTTAGTAAAATATTAAGGTTTTACTCCTTATAGTACTAAAGGAAAACAATAGTTAGTTATTTCAAAAAATAAATAATGAAAATATAAATAAACAGTTATATTACATTGTGGCCAATGTACCTTCTTGCTATTATTAATTTAAATATAAGCCATTTTAATTTTAGATATATTTGGCCTTTAAATTAGAGTTAACTTTAATTATTAAAACATAATAGTGGGTTGAGTAGTAATAATAGCTGCAAATAAAAGCTCAAATAACTCTAGTTATTAACTAATATATACAAAAGTTTTGAATTATTCCACTATGTCATTCTATTTACTTTTTTCTTAAGATTCTATTACTTAAAAAGCTCCATTTGTTATACTCACATCTTCTATATCACATAATATCTGAAAAATAAATCAGGAAAAAAAGTTATCGCCTTCAAAAATCAAATCTTAAGATCGAATTATTTATATAGCGACACAAGTTTGTAAAGCATAAAATAGGCCTAAATCTTCAAAGTTTTTTTTCTCACAATTGGTGTGAACTTAAAGAGATAATCAATATATATACCAAATAAAAACACACAACAACAAAATATTAAAACCTTTAAACATTGGATATGACATAATTTAAACTTTGTCTTATAAGATAGAAGAATTACAATTACTAAATTTATGTAAATATTACCATGATAGCCTAAAAAATGTCCATCTATTTATAATCAAATGAAATATTAATTTTGTCATATTTTAGAAGTTCTTCTAACGTGAAGTAACTGACAAGCATTTTTAGTATACTTGTGTGTGAATTCAAAAATATATTTTTCAAATGATTGCTAGATTCATATAGTTTAACATTATATCATCCTTGATTTGATGCATTTTTATTTTTCATGAACACCACAACTGCTTGCAGACCTTAACTGTGCTAACCACGCACTCTCCGACAGTCTATTTTAAAGTCTTTTCGATGTCATCCAACCATATAGTTGGTGGAATTGTAGTTGCTCCGGATCCCTCAGATTTCTCTTAAATGTAAACCTCTTTGTAGAATTATCTTCAAAGCTTCTCCAAATAACAGCCAGTAACAATGCCTCTATTTAGAGCTCCTAATATAAAAAAAAAATTGAATAAGCAGAAAGTGTACACTAAACAACAATTTCTAAAAATCTCATTTTTAACATTATATGCTCTATTTTTTAATATTATGCTTTATCTTTTTATGCTAAATTTGAGGTTACAGTGTTAATTTAATTGAGTTAATATTTTAGTATGCAGTGTTAATTCCATTAGACACCTTTGGCATTTGTATACTTTTTCCTAACTATTAATTTGAAGCAAGAATTATTAAACAAATAAAAATAGTAAAGAATTTATACAAGGATTAAACTTTTCTTACATTATATTAATAAATAAATACGCAATTAAAAATATGGTAAATGTCAGTTAATTAAAGTAATATTAACTGAAAGCTTAATTCTGTTAAATTTTTCATATGATTATGATAAATTTTACCCTTACACAAATAGCATGCATAGATTTTTCAGATTATATGACTTGATGAATATTGATAAAGCATTATGCTTATTTTTTTTAATAATAATACTATTTAAATCAATATAGTAATACATTTACTCCAATTTTCAATTAACTTTTATGCATTATAAAAACTCACAAACTAGCTGTTACAGATGTATAAATAAATTAGACAAAGACCCAGAATGCACAAAGAATAGATTTCATACAATTCTAATTATATGTGATTCTTTCAAAATCAAAATATGTATGTATACAAATAATATTACGAATATTCAGGGAACTGTTCAATCATACATTTAAAAAAAATCCATTGCCTACAGACAACGCATACTGGAAATTAGACTCAATATTTAATCTTATTATTAAGATCTTGAAACATAATACCATAGAAATTTGATACTATTTTAATAAGATTAAATTAAAGCAGATTTTCTTCCAAAATGAGAATAACATGCATAGTGATAAAAATTAAAAAGTATTAAGTTGTAGGATGATACTAAAAGGTTGCAGAAAATATTTAAAAATTATGGTATTACAGTTCAATTATGATGTAAAATTTCAAACAATAATGATATTTTACAGATTTGCTATTGAGACGCACAGACTGTAAACAAATAAAAGATTTTAAAAAAATTATTTATAATTAAGAATAAACAATTATCCAAACTATATAGACTTATTTATACATTTAAAGAATTTTTCAGATTATTAAATATAAGAAATACAATTATGAATACTTATTTTTCAACTACTGTACCAATCAATTACGAATTTGCGATTAACATTTCAAATATAATGCTAAGTTTAAAAATATTACAAACAACAAATAAATAATTAATTTGTTAATAACGGTGATATTAACTGGAATTTATGTAAATAACATATGAACAAAGCATTTCTATTAACGTCTCATTAAGAAATCCAGGTAAAAAAACATTAAAAATACTTTCTTCTCGTGCAATGGAGTCTGAAACGTAACCCTATGCACATGCAGTAATAATTCAAGAATGATATACATATCTAGATTGCTTAAAATATAAATATGACTCAATCATACGTTTTAATATTTCTGTAACTAACAAAGATGTAAATAAAAGTAAGAAATAAAGAGAAAAATACACTTACTAAAAAATTTCTCGCCTTGGTATGCGCCATTCTTTCCATGAGGCTCAATTGTAAACAACATGAACGTAAGTCGAAGCAATGTGATTGGCTGCAACTTCAGACTGAGAAACGGAATGAACTGGGGAAAATGTTGAAAAGGAACATTCTCCAACTTCGGAGTGTATGTAGCTAGATATAGATTTAACGAACGGCTAAGAGGAATTTAACGAACGGCTAATTCACGTCTTTTGCGTGTCCCCTTTCGTTTCTGAATTAATCGCTGGTTTTTGCTTTTATAGATTCAATTGGATTGAATTAACTATATTGTTACAAAACAAATTTATTTATTTCATTTAAAAAAAGTTTATTTTGTTTTATGATCTGAATTTATTTAAAACAAATCTCAAAAACGGACTGAAATTTATAAATTTATGATGGAGAGGTTCATGTTTGAAGGTAAAAAGTTTGAGATATTATATGAATTTTTAATTTATGTAAACATATTTCTTTGGCTACGAAGTTGTTTGAAACCTAAACTAATTAATTTATTTAGCGAATTGATTAACTAGTTTCGGTTAGGAGTAACATAGTTCTAGTTTTGTATAAATTCAATAATAATAATAATTAAATAAGAATTAAAAACAACTTATAATCAAATTTAAAGTGATACAAAATTAATAATATTTTTTTGTCATCATGACTTTGATTAAAATAAATTTTGCAAATTAAAAAATAAATAAGTAAATAAATAAAATACTAATAAAAATAAGTTTTATTATTAAATTACTTTTATTAAAAATTACTTTAATTTAAATGACTTAAAGCAGATTTTAAAGCTATTAAAATGTGTAAAAAAAATTTCTCATAAACTTTCCTTTCTTCCAAAATTATAAAATGATTTTAATAATTTAAAAAATGTATTTTTTAATTAATGCACGTAGATAGTGTACGTTTTCACCGCCCTTAATATATACGTTAAGAATCCTTATAAAAATCTAAAAAATTAATTATCGGAAATTAGTATATAATCAAGAAAAAAACACTAAAAATTTATAAAATAATGAAGAATTATAAACAAAGTTAGCTAATTTGAAAAGGTCAAAGCCTGTTAGATTTTTGGAAAAATATGGATTGTAAACAAATGTATGTAAAATAATTCCATAGGCACCTGTTGATGTATTAATGAAAACAGGTATTGACTAATAAAATACCTATTGATCAATATTTATTGCTAAGTTTTACTGGTGTCAATAAAAATATGTTGATATCAGTTCATATATTGATAAAACAAGTAGAAAACCTAACTGATCAACATCTATTGATACAAGTACCCTACTGATGACAGTAGACATCAGTTGAAGTGTGATATACAGACAAGTATAAACCAATAGAGTACCTACTGATCAATATCTAATGATACCAATACACTGCTGATATCAGTTGAAATATCAATAGAAATAAGTACAGACCAATAAAATTCTATTGATCAATGTCCATTGATACCAATACACTACTGATATCAGTTGAAATGTCAATAGGAACAAGTACAGACCAATAGAATACCCTACTGTTCAACATCTATTGATACCTATACACTACTGATATCAGTTGAAATGTCAATAGAAACAAGTACAGACCAATAGAATTCTATTGATATCAATAAATGTTTTTATTGATTTCTATTGGTCATTTTTTGTAGGGTATCCATAGCATTAGGATATTCTTGAGCGTTAATGGAATTTAAACATTTTACTTTGATGGAATCACAGGAACCTAAAAGTTTTTGAAAAAGTGTAGGTTGATTTATTCCATCCACAAAAATAACGGTATTGTTTGGAATGCGTTCTAAATTTGAACGTCTTCTTGTTTCATTATTCGATACTTTCAAACAGGCGATTTCTTTCGTCAAAATGTTGAATAATGCATATTCAAATCTCTCAAACTCATCATTCAGTACTGTTTCAGTACCTATTCGTAGGTAAATGATTGTCTTTACACAAGAATGATGCATTTTTATATCATCTCATCCAGGTGGCGTTGAGTGTCATTGCTTTGTTTGTTCAAGTACTCACACCCAGGTGGCGTTATTATTGTAAAGGTTCTAGTGAAATGTTGAAGTTTAGGGAAGAATATGCAAAACTGACAGGAATACGTACCAATGTATTCAAACTTATTGAACATGATAATATGGCGTATCAGAAATTATTATGCTTTCAAAAAGAAGAAATAAACTCTAAAAAAAAAAGGATTTAACTCTCCCTTGTTGAATGGGTCCTAGAAATTAAAGAAGTCAACTTTTCCTATGAACTTTAAGATCTTTGTATTTGAGTGATTCTTGCGGAGCATTGTTTATCTCAAGTACGCTACTTACCACTGCATAGAAATACTCTTTCCTCATTGATGGAAGGGCTTATACCCGTTGTAAAAACTATGGTTATTGTAAATGCGACTGTGGTTATTGTAAATGCGACTATAATTTTAAATTTTATCCAGCAAAATCTACAAATTTAGAATTTAAATCAAAGTTCAAAAATCTCTAAACTAAATCTTGTAAATTTTCACAAGTTCAAAAACCTGTCAATATTTCACATATAACTTTGACTTTATAGACTTAGACTTGCAAAATTCACAAGTCTAAAAATCTATCAATATTTCTAAGAATCAGATAAAAAAAAATTTCAAAGTTCAAAAATCTTGTAATATTCTCAAGTCCAAACTCAATCTCGTAAAATTCCAAGTCCAGAAACCTGTCAATATTTCTAAGTACCAGAAACAGAAATTTTTGAAGTTCAAATATCTTAGACTCAAATTTGTAAAATTCTCAAAACCTGTCAATATTTCTAAGTACCAGAATCAGAAATTATTAGACTAAATCTTGTAAAATTCACAAGACTTGAAAAAGTTCACAAGTTCAAAAATATATTTGAACTTTGAAAATTTCTGAATTTAGAACTTGGAAATATTGACTAGTTTTTTGGACTTTTGAAATTTTAGCAAGTTTGACTTTGGACTTTTAAATTTTACAAATTGAGTCTAAAATGTCCAAGTTTTATGTTTCTGAAATTTTCAGAAAGATTGCTTTGGAATTGGAATTTGAGTTATTAAGTTTGAAATCTCTATTTTTTTTAAGACATTTGAACTTTGAAAATTTCTGAATCTGGGACCTGGAAATATTGACTAGTTTTTGGACTTGTGAAATTTTAGCAAGATTGAGTTTGGACTTGCAAATTCAGTCTAAAAAATCAAAGTTCTATGTTCCTGAAATTTTCAAAAAGATTGCTTTGGACTTGAAATTTGAGTTATTAAGTTTGAAATCTTTTTTTAAACAAGAAATTTGAACTTTGAAATTTTCTGAATCTGGTACTTGGAAATATTTATAGGTTTTTGGACTTGTGAATTTTATAAGTTTGAGTGTAAAAAATTGTTTAATGCTTGGGACTTAGCAGCATGAATCATCGAATCAAGAAAAGTTAAAATTTCTAAATCTAAGAAGGAAAAAAAAATTGTTTTTTTTTTGTTTTTAATTAATCACTGTGTTTATTATCCTTGTTATTGTTACTGTCAAATCTAAGGCTTACTGCACGTTCGGGTGGAATCTCAAAAGACCCGTGTTCTTTATTGCGATCTCCAAACAATGGAACAAATTCCAGTGTAGCTAAAAAATCACCTTTGGAAAATTTTTGCTCCTTATCTGAATAATTAACCAAAACCACTAAAAGCCTATAGTGATTATCTGATTCTTCTTTAAAAAGTTTAGCCAACACACTGATTCTTAAGCGCAAACTTAGGTCTGTACTTGGTTGCGCTATCACATATTCAAAACTTGGCAAAAACTCCAGATTTTCTTTTATGATTACATATTTGGATTGAAAAGGTTCAAGTACTATATCCTTTGAACAAAACAACTTGTGTTTGGTTACAACCCATGATTTTGTATTTAGTACCATCATGATATTTGAGCTACTTG
Source organism: Parasteatoda lunata (assembly GCA_949128135.1). NCBI lineage: Eukaryota > Metazoa > Arthropoda > Arachnida > Araneae > Theridiidae > Parasteatoda > Parasteatoda lunata. Next base: position 35,587,137 of record OX421979.1, read on the forward strand.
TTTTACGATGAGATGAAAAAATACTTGTTTAACGCAATCATTATAAAGAAAGGAATGATGGATACGTTAAAAGATTTATTTCGATTTATTTTAAGACATTGCTTCTTTAGAATTTTTCAAAGTTTAAACAATATAAAAATATTCCAAGTACAATTATCAGAATTTTTCAAAGTCAAAACAATTTGAAAAGATTACCATGTCTAAATTTTTCCAACTCCGAACTGTTTGAAAATATTGCTAATATTTCGAAATTTTATTTTTTAATGTCTCAAGGCTTCAAGATAAGTCTAAAGCAATCTTTTGACAATCTATAAACGCAACTCTTTCAATGCCTAAAATTTTGACCAAATTGTTAAATCTATAACCCGTCTCTTCGTTGAATTCCTTGCAGGCAGTTTGAAAAGGATTATTGTTCATCAATTGTCCGTGTGGAAAATCATATTTATCCTCGAAATTATTATTTTCTAAGAAATTTATGTAATCCAATTTCATTTCAAATGTTAAAATTTTTGAAAATCAGTATTTTTCAAAGTGCATTTTATCAAAGCGAGTGATTTTATTTTTCACTAGCCGCTTAAGGCGGCCAGCTGTCCGCCAGAGTTTTCCTTGTCATGCCACAAATGCAATCGAGCTTGGGATGTTGAAGCACGATTTTCTTCTAGCCTTCTTCGACGTTCCTGGGATGTTTCTCTGGTCCTTGCATTTCTGGTTGAGACACGATTATTTTCTAATCTTCTTCCGCGTTCGTCAGATGTTTCTTGAGCCCTAGCACTGCTAGTAGAGACACGATCCTCTTCCAATCTTCTTTGACGTTTCTCAGGTGTTTCTCGGACCCTAGCACTGCTAATTGAGACACGAACCTCTTCTAATCTTCTTTGACGTTCTTCAGGTGGTTCTCGGGCTCTAACACTGCTAGTTGAGACACGATCCTCTTCCAATCTTCTTTGACGTTCTTTAGGTGTTTCTCGGGCCCTAGCACTGCTAGTTGAGACACGATCCTCTTCTAATCTTCTTTAACGTTTCTCTGATACTTCTTGGGCTCTAGAATTCCTTGTCGAAATTCGGTCATGTTCCATCCTTTTTTGACGTTCCACAGACGTTTCTTGGGCCCTTCTTCTTCTTTGAGAATCTTTTAATATCTTTTTCTTTGACAAAATACAAAGTTTCTTGGAAGGCGGTTCTGCCATGTCAGTAATCGGGTTTTTAAGAAGTCAACGAATGCTTTAGAACAACAATTACTATGAAAGCAAATCATGACAATTTAATATTAAAATCTAAGTGCTTATCTGCAAACTGAAACTTTCTGAAAATAACTAATTACATTTAATAAAAACTATTAAAATAAAGAATAGAAGAACCAAAGAGATCCAAGGTAAGTGTGATCGTTCCTTCAAAAACAATTAAATTCCTATTTTATATATTATATAGCTACAACGCTTAAGAAAAAAAAACTAAAATGCTAAATACATGGAAAGAACACGAAAACGAATTAATTTTTTATGGTATCAATTTCTATTTCTATATAATTTTTTATGGTATCAATTTCTATTTCTATATCGCTACAAAAATTATCGTCTTCGCTTAAGAAAAAAAAATAGAGCGTAGAAAGAAGAAAAACTTATTATAACAATTATGAACAGCGACAAATATATCAAAGCGAAGCGTTCTATTTACGTATCGAATATGTTGCCACATTTTTAATACAAAAGTTAAACTTTTCTCCACTTTGATAAATGTAAACTAATGCGAACCTTACAATTAAATTATTAGTTCCTTCTTATATTATTGGTTTAAGTTGTCGAAAATTAATATTTCAATTGTAAGGTTCGCATTAGCATACATTTATAAGAGTGGAGAAAAGTATATGCATTTTTTAATAGTTTTTTTAATATGGCTCTTTGAAGACGAAAAAGCATAGATTTTCTTACAAAATGACTGATAACTAAAAAACTAATCCAAATTTTTGAAAAAGAAATAAAATACTCCTTCATTATGTCAAAACACAATTATGTGCCGAGTTTCGTGCCTGGGCGAGGCTTCTGGGGCGATATATTGTGATTACAGACACACACACAGCCGCGTTTATTATTATGTATAGATAATGTAATCTTGAACACAGTACCGAACTTTTCTCTGAATTAAAACGACTTTGTTGTCTATAGTTTGTACAATTAGGCCGTACGAACAAACAAATTTATTTTTGTGCATTTTCGTTTTTCAGTCTTTGATTTCTTTATAATGAATGAAACTTTTATAATGAATTTAACAAGGTCGTATGAAAAACAAATCCATTTCAAGGTCATCAGCGACCTATCATTCCTGTTTTAATCAACTTTTAGAAACGACCATGTCAGCTACACTTCTAGATCTGAACCATCAACCTCTCGATCTCCGCGTAGCACGCAGAGAATCAACAGAGGAAATTCTACTTCCACCCTCCATTGTAGAAAACGCAACGGATGAATCTCAGTCAGAATATTCATGTGACGAAAATTCAATGGATACTGAAGCAATGTGCCATGAATTACTTTTGGAGAGTTCATCAGAGTCCGAATCAGAACATACAGTCCTCCCTGCGCCTTCTCCTTCACCCCAAGATTCCAGAATGAATAGGGATTACTCTTTGGAGGAAATTGAAGCAGCATCTGGTTTATTGGGACTAACCATTCAGTATGATGGAGAAACTGTAACTATAAATGTTTCCGTTTTACCTTCCGCGAATTTTCACTTTTCTAGAACTTTAATGCCTGGTGACGAAATTTCTATAAACATTTTAAAAAGTGAATCATCTTTACCGGTGATAAAAGTTTCCTACAAAAATATGAATTAATTTTGTGACGTATTTTTGTCAAAATATATTTATTCTTATTATTTGTTTTGTTTAGATTATGTTAATGATATCAAGTCAATCCTATTAATAGTAATAAATACATTTTAATGTTTCTTGTGGTTTAGGAGGGTTTAACTTATTCAATGCTGAAGCATTTAATTCTAAGTATTATTCTTTGGTATTATTCCTTAGCATTAATCTGAAATTCACATTTTAATACGTTTAGAATATAAAACAAAGAAATTTTGGATTTGGGTTTTAAGTACCGACGTAGATACATCAGGCTCTCATTTTTGGGGTAAATAGGAAAGCTCATTTTTGAAAACTATTCTTTTTTTTTTTTTTTTGTGAGCCGCTTTAATAAATTTATTGAATCAGTTTTCTGTAGTTATATTTTGTATAAAACAATTTTGAAATTGAAATAATAACTTTTTATTAAATATATATATATATATATATATATATATATATATATATATATATATATATATATATAATTTTAGATATTAATTTCTAAGTAATAACTTTTTAAAGAAACAAAACAATACTAATGATGATCCACATCATGATGTTTATCACAAAAGATATCAAAACATTTTGGTAGAAATAATTTTGGCGTTATGTTATCCACACAAATGATTGAAGTTGGATAAACAACAAGTGTTCAGTCATATTTTAAACAGACTATAATTTTGCGTTTGTTCCAACATTTTCGTATTTCTAGATAAAATTCTACTATATGTTTTGAATCGGATCTATCGAGAATACTGCTCTGTAAGCCATCTGGTGTACATGTTTTAACGCTTTTCAAATGCTTCAAATTAACATTTATATCTTTAAAAGTTCCTTGTATGTTTTGCAAAATAGCTCTAAAATGTCTGTTTCCGACCAAATAATCACCTTCGAAGAAACTACAAATTCCCTTAGTCAATAAAATTCTAAATTCCAGACGCTGGTTTCCAATGCGTTTCTGAAAAATATATCGTTTGTAATTTTTTAAGTGCTTTTTCATGTTTTTCAAAGAGCAGCTCATGTCCGGATTAATGAAATCTATTCCTTGGTACTCTTTCAGAAATTTGATGTTCAAAATGTTAGCTATTAAAAAGTTGATTGGTCTTAGCATAGGTTTCGTTTTTCTTTGAATGAATTTATATTTTAATTCGTCTTCAAGCAACTTTGGCAAATTCAGATCATTTAAATAATCATAATGTTTAATAGAGTCGGAAACTGCTGATTTGCACAGTTCGAAAAGGCTTGGACAAATTTTAATATTATTGGGATATACTTTGCAATTTCTGAGTGAGCTCTGTCGGTTCAATCATTTTTGCCAAATATATTGCACCGTATTGAACATGTTCTTTTAAACGAGACACGTGAAATGTAGGTGGAATCAGTGGTACTATGCTATCGGGGTATTCCTGAAGATCAATGGATTCTAAATATTTTACTTAGATGGAATTGCAGAAACCTAAGAGTTTTTGAAAGAGCGTGAGTTGATTTATTCCATCGACAAAAATAATGGTATTGTTTGGAATGCGTTCTAAACTATATTGTCTTCCTCTTAGATTATTCGATACTTCAAAATACTTCATTTCTCTCGTTAAAATATTGAGTAATGCAAACTCAAATTTCTCAAACTCGTTATCCAGTACTGTTTCATTGTTGTGAATATACTCGTCGTGTTCAAATTTATTCGTATCGTAAAAACTTTTCACTATATATCCAGTAAAAGTCATAATTACAAATGCCGAATTAAAATTCCATGGGCTGTGCTAGAGGAATATATATATATATATATATATATATATATATATATATATATATATATATATGTAATACAAAAGTTATAAAATTACTTTTGTATTAATAAAAGCATTGAAACTTATTCATTTTCATAAAATGTCTTAGTTAAAAATTAGAGTACAGATATTCTATTTTGGGACTTCAAGGCTGTAAACATGTCAATAAATTATAATTAGATTTACGTTTCAAAAGAAGAGTTATTTTAAGATCTTTCACTTCCATATAAGGAAGGATTAAACGATTTTCGATGAGTATTAAACGATTTGTGATGAGGCATAGGAATACAAGGAATGCAATATGACTGCCCTCTTACCCATGTATAAAACCCAGGAGCGCTGATTTTTGCGTGGCTTTTTGTGTTTTATGATTACCAACTAAACTCTGTCAGTTTAGACGGGATTTGTGTCTCCCCCTACAGCCCTGGGGAGGGGCTGAGACGTCTGCCTTCAATATCTAGTACTAAATAAAAGTCAGCGCCGATTATTGTCTCTTTCCTGTAATTTTGACTATTATTCCCACAGAAATAACGGGGTTTAGCTCTGTTATTTGAGGCCAGGCAGAATAATAAGGCTTCGCAGCGGAGAAACCATTTGGCAGAAAAAACATTCCGTAAGTTGAATCTTAAGCCTTATACGGCAGGAAGCGCGGCATCGTCCGAGGTTTTCCTCACCCCGAAGCCGAAGGATTCCTCATCCCTTCGTCAAATACATGTACCTTATTGCTACATGGAGGCTGGAGAACTACCACGATGTGAGTCCCTTTCCTGATATATCTGAAGCTGATAACGAAAGTGATTCGGTTTATAGTGCGCAAGAGTGTTGGTGAAATTGAAAAAATTGTGTTATTTATAGAGGAGCTTTTTGCTTCTTTATTAAAAGTGATATAAGGAAAGTGCCATTAGAGAGTGACAGCAGAAGAATAGTCATAAAGATCTATGATGATTTATGTGCGAATGAAAGATAAATCCCTTGCACATCTGCATATATTTTTTTTCTCTCTTTCATAATGAATAACTTTTTTTTGATTGCATATTTTATTAATCTAAATTTTTTTTACGAATCTTCGAATGAGTAATATTAGTAATGGTTGAATTGCATTACTTATGTTTATATTGCTTTTTTTAAAAAATTATGATATAATAGTGTATTTATAGTCCATTTAAAATGTTTTTAAAAGAAATAGATGTGGTTCAAACGTCAATTAAAGTAGTGAAGGCAAACAAAATAAAGTTATTATTTAAAACTTTTATTTCCTGATGAATTATCTCGTTTAAATCGTAATAAAATTCTAAATTTTTCAGAATTTTCTTTTAATACTAATGATGACGAATTTTCTAATAAACTTAAAGAAATTTGTGATAATTTTAATTTTTCGGAATTAGTTAAAATTTCTGACATTCTTAATATTTCCAGAGAGGGAAATAAAAATGAAATTGCTAAACACATCCTAACTTGTTTATGTGATTTCAATTATTTAAAAAATTCTATAGTAATTGAAAATCCCTCAGAAGATGAGGAGGAAATTAATCATTTTGAATGTAAACAAACTAAAACTGATTTTGAACCACATTCACCAATCAAAACTTATGTAAATCAATTTACACAAGTTAGTTCAAATACTAAAATATATGTTGATAAAGAAATACAAACTTATGTTTATACTGATAAAGATATGGCATCCTATAGTCGCAATTCTAGTAATGATATAAAGAATAGAGAATCAGAAACAAAATTAATAGTAAATTTTTCTGATATAGAAGCAGTTACTCCTATGTTTAATGGAAATAGGCATGAAAATATTAATTCTTGGTTTCAAAATTTTGAAACTCATGCTAAATTATTTAACTTGTCAGAAATGCAGAAATTTTTATTTGCAAAAAGATGTTTGAAAGGTAATGCATTAACTCTAATTAGAAGTGAACTTCATTTAAATTCTTATGATAAACTAAAAAATCTTTTGCTTGAAGAATTTGGACTTAGTTGCAATAGTGCAGAAGTGCATGCAATGTTGCAAAAAAGAAAGCAAAGGTATAATGAAACTCTTCAAGAATATTTCCTAAAAATGAAAGAAATTGCTACTCAAAGTGATATTGGTGACTTAGCTCTAATCACTTATATAATTCAAGGAATATCAGACCAAACAAATAATAAAACAATTCTTTATGGAGCCAATAATCTTTTTGAATTTAAACAAAAACTTAAAATTTATGAAAAAATTAAAAGTGACTTGGACAAAAATAAATTTCAAAGTAATAAGGGACCATATATGAAGAAGCTGGAAAACCCAAAATATGACATTGAATGCTTTAAGTGTAATGCACCAGGATATAAAGCCCCGGCTTGTCCTAAAAATAAAAATGTGACCCCGAATGTGACAAAACCCAAAATACATCACACAACACAGGAGAACCCATTAAATCAGTGTAAATATTGCTCGAAGAAAGGACTTCTGAGTCAATTTCACATGGGCTCCTCGTGTGTAAACAACCCAAATAATGTGATTGAAGTAAACGTCCAAAATATGACTAATATCCAATAGCAATTAATAATATCCGGATATAAAGTAGAAAACAAATACCTAAATGGATACACAGTGGGAAAAAAATACCCAATGGGGCGTCCAAAACCAAAACAAAATAAAAAAGTAAACAAAGAGATATTATTGAATGTTGATACCGGGTCAATATTGAATATAATACCAAGAGATTTGGTGTTAAAATTAAATATTCCTATAAAAAAATGTGAGGAATTAAATGTTACCCAAACGAAAGGACAGTTAACACTTAACAGAATTTGTGAGTTTCCCCTTAGGATAGGCGAAATTGTTAAATCAGCTAAGTTTTTTATAATTGATACTGATTTACCATATGCTTTATTAGGGTTGCAAACTTGCAAAGATTTTTGTTTGTTTATTGATTGTGTTGGGCCAGTTGTTACTCAATTTGGTAAGAGACTGATCACCTCTGCTAATTCTAACAGTGACAACTTATCTTTGCACATTAGACAGTAAAACTTCCAAAATGTTACGGTTAAAAATGGTAAAAAAATAAAAGTTAAAGATGTTTCAGTAAAAGTAAACATTGAAAAAAAAATGTAAAGGGTAACAAAAAGAAAAGGAAAAATAGAAAAAAGAAAGAATGTCCAAAAATTTCAAATGATTCGAAGATAGAACTAGGTAATGGGTGCACATATTATCAGGTTAATATCGACGAAAAAATAAAAAATGAGAACGAGATAGAAAATGTGGACTTAAAAGAAATTTTAAAAAGTTATGATGATATTTTTGCAAAACATAAACAAGACGTTGGAGAAATCCGAATGGAACCACAAAGAGTCAGGTTAACCTCAGATTTACCTATATCTCTAAGGCCGTACAAAACATCCCCAAAACAACAACAAGAAATTGATGTACAAATAGAAGAATTGTTAAAAAATAACATTATTAAAGAAAGTTCATCCCCTTATGCTGCCCCAGTAACTTTAGTCTTTAAAAAAGATGAAAATAAAAAGAGTCGTTTATGTGTTGACTTTAGGAGATTAAATCAAATTACAAAAACAGATTCGGAACCCGTACCTTTAATACAATCTTTAATTGAAAAATTGTCTTATAGTAGTTATTATTCTAAAATAGATTTATCACAGGGATATCATCATGTTCGTATTCATCCTGATGACACTGAGAAATTAGCATTCGCTACTCACAATGGTCTGTTTGAATACTTAAGATTACCTTTTGGCTGGAAGAATGCACCAAGCATCTTTCAACGTACAATTCGTAGAATTTTAAATAAACATAAAATTAAATTTGCTACAAACTACTTTGATGATATCATTATATTTTCTAATTCTTATGATGAACATTTAACCCATCTTAAAAAGATTTTCGATATTTGTAAACAAGAAAACTTGAAATTAAAACTTTCAAAATGTTCATTTTTGCAAAAACAAATAGAATTTTTAGGATATGAAATAAGCAATGGGATTGTATCACCCGATAATCATAATATTGAGGTGATTAAAAAATTAATGCCCCCTAAAAATGTAAAATCATTGCAAAGATTTCTTGGACCAATAAATGTTTACAATAAATTTAATGATAATTATGCAAATATTCGATATCCTTTAAACAACCTGTTAAAGAAAGATGTAAAATAGGTGTGGTCAGAAAAATGTCAACAGTCTTTTGAACTTTTAAAAAATGCTATTATTTGTAAACCAATTTTGAAAATTTTTAATCCTAATCAGGAATGCCATCTTTTTGTAGATGCATCCTTAGTTGGAATTGGTTCAGTGTTAAAACAGACAGATGAATGTGGTGTATTGCACCCTGTAGCTTTTCATTCTCGTTCCTTAAGAGATTACGAAAAAAACTATGCAATTACAGAACTTGAATGTCTTGCTATAGTAGATTCTTTATATAAATTCCATCATTACCTTTTTGGCTAAAAAAATTTAAAAATGATGAATTAGTTATATTTGAAGAATTTACTTATCCTAATACGAAGAAGTTGTCACCTCCTTTTAGTGGACCGTATAAAATTCTTCAAAATATTTCAGAAGTTAATTACAAAATAAATAAAAAGAATAATTTGAGTAAACAAAATTTTGAAATAGTACATGTATCAAAGCTTAGGAAATATCACAGCCCACAAATGTTAAAATTAAATCATGAATAGTGTCCAAAAGAAAAATTATCACTTTCTTCAAGGGAAGAAGTGATCCCTAGATTTTTGAGAGATCCGAATCGCGTTGTGTGAAGATGTTTACCTCAGCATCAGTTGGGAGTGAGGGCGAAGTAACTTGAACTTTTTTTTTCTCAACACAGTGAGAAAAAACTTTCTAAACAATTTTTGTTTTATCTACTCTGGATCTTTCATTTTCACTATACTTCATGAAATTCTGCTTTCCTCCATTTTAACAGGGAATACAGAATTTCATCATGTAAATAATCCCCTTAACCACACAGAATCCTAAATTCTGAATAAATGACACTTGTTGTCCATTTCATTTCACATTAAAAATTTGTATATTTTTGTGTGAAAAATTTTTGAAAATTTTAGTAGAATAGTTATATAAATATGTTTCTTTTTCTTTCTGTTTAGTTGCCTAAACTGATAAATTGCATTATTATGTTTTTATTGTTGTTATTGTAAAAAAATTTTTTTCACATAATTGGAAAAATGTTATTTATAGTAGGAAAGAGGACAGTCATACCAACATAAAGCTTATAAATTCATATTATTCTAAATTAAATTTTTTTGGCTTATCAAAATTTTTTTTGGGGGGGGATGTAATACAAAAGTTATAAAATTACTTTTGTATTAATAAAAGCATTGAAACTTATTCATTTTCATAAAATGTCTTAGTTAAAAATTAGAGTGCAGATATTCTATTTTGGGACTTCAAGGCTGTAAACATGCCAATAAATTATAATTAGATGTATTTTTCATGGGAAGAGTTATTTTAAGATCTTTCACTTCCATATAAGGAAGGATTAAACGATTTTCGATGAGTATTAAATGATTTGTGATGAAGCGTAGGAATACAAGGAATGCAATATGACTGCCCTCTTACTCATGTATAATACCTAGGAGCGCTGATTTTTGCGTGGCTTTTTGTGTTTTATGATTACCAACTAAACTCCGTTAGTTTAGACGGGATTTGTGTCTCCCCCTCCAGCCCTGGGGAGGGGCTGAGACGTCTGCCTTCAATATCTAGTACTAAATAAAAGTCAGTGCCGATTATTGTCTCTTTCCTGTAATTTTGACTATTATTCCCACAGAAATAACGAGGTTTTGCTCTGTTATTTGATATATATATACTAAAAATAAAAAAAATTGAGAACCTGTGAAATTCTTTTTCAATCATAATGATAAACAACTTGTGAATTTCTTTTTCAATAATAATGATAAATATTGAGAACTTGTGAAATTCTTTTTCAATAATAATGATAAATATTAAGAACTTGTGAATTACTTTTTAAATGATAATGACAAGCATTGAAAACTTGTGAAAATTTTTTTAATATTAATGACAAATATTTATTATAATAACAATATATTAATAAATATGACATCCAATTTTAATAACACAATTCATTTATATTATGATACAAATCATCTATATCTGAAAAGGTCTTAAAATGAAAAGTTAAATAGAAACATATGAAATGAATAATATTGCATATAAATAGAAACATATTAAATGAATAATATTGCATATAAATATGGATTATTAAGTTTGAAATCTCGAGTCAGTTTTTTTTATAAGATCCTGAATTTCGAAAATTTCTGAATCTGGTACTTAGAAATATTAACAGGATTTCAGACTTCTGAATTTTACAAGATTGAGTTCTAAAAAGTCAAAGTTCTATGTTTCATAAATTTTTCAAAAGATTACTTTGGACTTGCCTGAATCCTCGAATGAGTAAAAGATAAAATTTTGATATCTTCATCTATCCTTTCAAATCCAAGTTTTTTTTTAACAAGGAATTTGAACTTTGAAAATTTTATGATTTATGTAAAAAAGTATAATGAGACAGTAAAGAAATAATACTAATACAACAAATTAAATTTATATAGATGACTTTATTGGTGTTTGAAAAAATCCATATAAAAAAGCATTTTTTACATTTTGTGGACAAGTATCTTAAATGTCTTACCAGAAAAACACAAGATTAAAAAAATATAGTTTGAAGCAACTACATCAACTCAGGAACTACATTGAATTATTACCAATCTTCAAAAAAAACACAAGATTTTTATCGGCAAATTCAATATCTTGACCTTTCATGCAGAGGCACTGCCAAGTTCCTCCATCAAGACTGCCAGTGTTTGAAATTAATTCACCAAACACTGACAGTCTTAACACAGAAGCATTTGCAAAATAAAAACCACAATCAAGTGTATCCATAATTCGGTAAAAAAAAAACTAGGTACAAGTCTGTATTTATACCAAATTCTTAACTCTCAAGTGAAAAAAATGCAAAAAATAGCATGACCCTGATTGGTTGGCCCTCTAGTGGCAACACCAGACTGTTTAGCTTTCTGGTGGCAACACGTGACTGTTTGGAATTCTAGTGGCAACACCTGACTGTTTAGCCCTCTTGTGGTGAATTGTGATGGGTAATATAAATAGAGCTCTAGTGCTTTGTTAATCATTAGTATCCTTCAGTTCTTTTCAAAAACCCTTTGTTTACAAAAATGGAATCCAGTCAACAAAATTATGAGGGAGAGTGTCTATATTTTGAACTCTTGATATAAACTGTCCCCCAAAAGAACTGGGGGGGACCTTATGATTTGAATGAAATGAAGGATGATGAAGAGCTACCCATAAGGGCACCTGTGCCCGTGTGTAAATTGTGCTATAAACTGAAGGTGAAAGGAGATAGTTTTTACCAATTAAATTGTGGATGCACCTTTCACATTACATGCTTGGTGAGGTGGTACTGGGAGTGGAACCCTGCTCTCTGTCCGCGATGTTTTCTGTTTCCAATATCGATGGCGGACAGAGAGGAACTGAGGCATCAAAAGAACTATCAAAGAAGGGCTTTATGGCACTTGGGCCCTTGGAGAAAAGAGGAATGCTACGAGGCCATTGAAAGAAAAAAGGTTTTAGTGGGACATAAATGAAATTATAATTAAAATTTGTAAATATCTTTGTAATTATTCAATTTTGTTTTTTTATTGTAATGACATATACTTATTGTGATTATAGTTTGTGAATATTTTTTAATAAATTAATGGTAACCAACAAATCTTTAGGTATTCTCATAAAACCATTTCATTTATCTTCAGCCAGAGACACACGATATTGCATTTCATAAAATTCTTCAAAGGTTAGATATTTCGCAAATCCAAATTTTTTCAGTTCACTATATGTTCTATAACTGTTCTCTGGCTTATATTTTGATGTCCTGTATTTAATTTGTTCAACAAAACCCTTTGATAATTCGTTGCGGCACATAGGACAAGTCTGATGGTTGGTCATCCATACATCGAGACATGGCGTGTGGTACAAGTAATTACAGGATGTTTTATAAATTTTAGTAAGCTGCATAAAAGTAAAGAAACAAATCGGACAATTATAATTCATCCTTGAATTTTTTATGGATCAAATGTCTAAATGATTGGATTGCGTCAACATTTTAAATATGTCATTCTACTCCAGCGCCACCACCACAGCTTATAAGGAGCAGCCTCCAGAGCCAGATCATATTGTTCTTTCCGAGTCCTCGATCACTATGAGCCTCTGTAGATTCTTACATTTAAACGGGTACGTTATTAATGATACATTTCATGTGCGTGAGCTCGCAGCCATATCGATTCATGAGAAGGAACCACCTGTCCACGTGACCTTCAAGGTGGAGGTCCTCCCTACCAGCGATACAGATATCCGATCTGCCGATTTTGCGATGAAATGTGAAGATGGACTTTCGCTCATTACTCTACCCGAAGAACCTGCCTAACCCCAAGAAGATGTCTTATTTACAATTGCGGATATCTACATGGCATACCAGAGGTGGCATCCAAACAGTAAAGGCTTTGGAATAAATTGCTGTCCATACACGGGGAAGCTTTTGAACCAAATTAATATTCCCTACATCACCAGTACCCGTTGGGCCACTATTTATCAAGAATTTGACTTACCAAAGGCCTGGAGGTCTTGCGGTTGGCATTCCCCGTTACTGATACAAGAATGCAGCAAAATAAAGGTGGCAAAATACCGCAACTGGTATGATGTTAGTTAGTTATTAGTTATTGGCGCAAGAGCCAGTTGTGGCTATATCGCACCTACAACTTGGTTTTTATTAAATATCTATATTGATGTATCAAAACCAATGGCTTTAAGGTATCAGAAAATGTTGTCGTGGGGGCTGTTACCAATTAATAAAATCAATGATGGATTAAAGCAACCGAATTGGCGTTGTCTCTGAATTTTAAATTTGCTACATTTAGTCCGTGGGCCGAAGTCTCAAAAGTAGCTCTAAACTAATTTTCGTTCCGACATTTGAGGGGCAATTTTATTCTACCAAAATAGAACACAATCTTGGCTGAGAAACATAAATTCATAAAGTTCTCCAAAATCTGACTGGCCATTAATTGATAGTTATTAAAACAATGAGGAACTATTTTGTTTTCACGAATTCAGTATTTTGCCCAAGAATATCCGAAGAGAAGCGTAATTTGACGTCACTTGGAAATGAATGGACCAATCAGAACAAAAGCAGTTGTCTGCATACTACGATATCTTCCCGTTCGTTCACGTTTCTTTTGCGCTAAAACACTTAACAGTTTTTTATAAGTATGTACTTCCACATTTTTACACAATTATAGTTACTTCAAGATCTTAAAATCTTTTTTTTCTTTTCATTTTAAATCATGATGATTTGATAATTCAATATAAAAAGGTAAAACATAGACTATGACAGTTATAGTTGTAATGAAGGGTTATGATACTGCATCTGCGATTATTTGACAGTTTTTTTTAATTATTTTTGTAAAAATACTTAAAACTTGAATTCTATAGAATATATAAATCTTTCCTCCACTCTGTGAAAATTTAAATTTGCATCAACTTTTTAAGAACTGCTACCCTACAGAAAATAATCTGATTTTCTTTAAAAATCTGGAGATATTTCTCCCTTATTTTTTAAAACGATACTTATTTTAGTAAGCTAAAAAACCATTTCATACAAATGAATATTTTGAAATTCAGTTTGACATAAAAATGAAAAATTTCATTTGTGTAAAATTTACAATAAATTTGAATTGATATTTTTTTTAATTTGTTGTTTGGTACACTGTCTTTTACTGAAGCTTTAAAACTTTCTTTACTATATAAAAACCGGATATTTTACACACTGAACGATCTTGTTACATAATTTATTTGAACAATTTAACAAAATTTGGTTTTTCATTATTTAAAATTTTAATGTTTTGGTACAGCATTAATTTTGAAAATAATAATATTGATTTAGAGAAAATATATTTAGTATGTAGAATTTATTGCTTTAATTGAAAAAAAAAATGTTTTCAAGTGTTATTTCAAATAGTTTTTGCAAGTGTAGCAAAAGACAAATACAGAGTGTTCCAAAAAACCTTAGACAGGTATTGTTGAATATATTTTTATTTAGCAAGAGAATATAATTCCAGACATTAATATATTTGGAAATTTCATTATGGTTTGATATTCAATAATTTATTTACATTTAAGTGTAGAGACATTCTTTAACTATTTGTCGAAATAGTGCCAGTTGGAAAATTGATTAAACACATTTTTTAAACCAATATCTGAAGTTAAATGTTTAAATCATGTTTTGAACCTACACTATTGTTTTCAAATTTAATTCAAAAAAAAAATATACACTCAATGATTAAATACAAAATTGTCGAATTTTTTGTTGCTGATCCTACAGAGAAAACCTACATAAATTCCCTTAAATTTCATGATTTATTTTTAGTTTAGATTAGTTAACAGTTTTTTTTTTATAGAAGAGTAGTATTTATTTAAGAGGAGTATTTTTTATAGCTTTTTTGTAAGAGGGAAAAGAAAAAAAAAAGTTTTGTTTTCTTTTTTCCGAGTAAGCACATCTTAATAAAAAATTTTAAATTTATACGCCATTCAGAGTTTAAAAAGAAGTAATAATTAAGTAAAATTAAAATGCAAGCAATATAAGATGTGCGCTTTACTCTACAAAAATGTTTAATATCAAAGATATTAGATAAATAAGCCATCAAAACAACTATGTTTTGAAACAATACTTACCATAGCACCTTTGTTAGTAAAACAAAAATATTTTTTTAAAGAATAATGGATCATTAACGTTAATATATAGCTTTTTTAATCATTTTGGAACTAATATTTTATCTTCATAAAGTAATGAAAATTGTTTAAAAAATTTTTTTTTAACATTTCATCAACATAACCACAATACTTTCATTTCTTTGGTGGGATCTATATATAAATATCCCCTTTAAATTTGTAACTCAGCAAATATTATTAAAATTAAAATAGGGCAAACAATTCCTTCTTATTTTTAAGCTAAGTATATATTTTTGTATCTTAAAATCGGAGACGAATTCTTGATTAGGTTAGAGAGGCATTGCAATGTGACCGCCTGCACAATTCGAATTTCGGAATGAAAATCAAATATTTAACAGTAAAGCAGAAAAATGAAGCGTTATCAATATATAGTTGGCTCTAAAAAGAGACCTTTATTTAAATTTTAAAAAAAATTCAAAGGATTAAAATGAAATCGAGAAAATTAGCATCAATGCAACCAACGATTTGCTTACAAACATTGCTGTAAGCGACTGTGAGGAGACAATGCGTGATTGGTTAGCTTGGCGGAGGAAAAAATAATTCAACGATTTCACTGGATGAGAGTACTAAAGCATACAGAAAAAGAGTGCGTCATAAAATCGATTGTTATTAAATTATGACCAAATAATATTTGGAGAACTTTATAAAATTAAAAATACTAAAACATTCTGAATCGTTTTGTCAAAAGAAAAAATTGCCCCCAAAGTATCGGAACGAACTTGAACGATAAATGAGTTCGGCCCACGGACTAATTTGGTTAAAATATGTTTCACAGTGAGTGGTTCCTTACAATGGGAACACTCAGGAGCAGGCTCATTTAGTAGGAGATGTCTGAGAGTAATACGAGTATGACCGATACGTAAACGGTTTAAAACAACTTCTAGCTTTCGAGGTAGATTAAGATGTGTATAAGGTTGTAGTTTATAATAGATACTATGTAGTTTATTATTTGTCTCATTATTCCAGTTTTTTTGCCATTCTGAATACAAAGTACATTTGATAATATTTTTAACATCTGATAACGTTGATTTGTGATTAGTTAGGTTATTTGTTGAATTTGCCACCCGGTCTGCTAATTCATTTCCTAGAATGCCAGTATGTCCAGGTATCCATGAAAAAATCACGTTGTATCCAAAAAGTTTTAAAGCGTTGTAGAGATGAAAAATACAATTGATAATGGAATGAGGTTTATGATTACAATTTAACAATGTGTCAATACAGCTTTTCGAATCGCTATATATATATACCATTTCTTTAATGGTTGAGATGAAACAAACTGTAAAGCCAAGAATATTGCGTGTGCCTCACTTGTAAATACTGAACAGGATGGGTGAAGTTTTTCTGAAACAATGGATCCATTAGCCACAACAGCTGATGCCGTGTGACCATTAGTTTTTGAGCCATCAGTAAAGACCGGATTAAAATCTGCGTATTGCTCTCGGTGGTAATTAAAAATTTGTTGATAAATAATGGATGATGTTTGTTCTTTAGTCTTTCCTTTAAAAATGTCGATGAAAGGAAAATTTATACCAATCCAGGGAGGATGCGGTTCACATACTGGTAAAATATCAAAATCCTCGATGGTAAAATCTGATAAAAGTTTTTTCATCCTAAGTCCAAAAGTTGGAACGCAGGATGGTCTATGATTAAAAAGAGTTTCGTAGGCTGGCGTTAAAATCTTAGGAAACATGGGATGATTAGGGTGACTCTTGACATGAAAATAATAATTTAGGGCAAGTTTTGCTCGGCGTAAAATGAGGGATGGTTCATGGTTTAGAGCTAACAAGCTTTGAATTGGCGAGGTACGAAAAGCCCCTGTAGCAATGCGAATTCCTTCGTGGTGAACTGTGTCTAGGTATCTTAAAACAGATTTTCTAGCAGATCCATATATAATAGATCCGTAGTCAATTTTTGAGCGAATGATACTGCGATAAATTTTAATCATTGATTTGGTATCTGCACCCCAAGAGCAGTTCGTTAAAACTTTGAGTATGTTTACAATTTTGTCGCAGATAGTTAATGTGAGATTTAAAAGTTAATTTTGAGTCAAAAATTATGCCCAGAAATTTTACTTCAGGTAAAACTGGTATACGGTAGCTATTGAGAAATAATTCTGGATCAGGATGAACACCTCGTTTACGACAAAAGTGAATGCAAGAAGTTTTGTTAGGTGAAAAAGTAAAACTATTACTGTCTGCCCACTGTAATACTTTATTAATTGCATATTGAAGCTGTCTTTCTATTGTGTGCATATGGGTTGCTTTGCACGAAATCCGAAAATCATCGACAAAGAGTCTACCGTCCACAGAAGGGGGTAAAAGGGATAAAATTTTATTTATTTTGATTAGAAATAAAGTGACGCTAAGAACACTACCCTGAGGAACACCCTCTTCTTGAGTGTAAATGTCTGAAAATATAGGATTTAAAAACACTTGAAAAGTTCTTTCTGCTAAAAAATTCTGAATAAAATAAAATAAATTCCCTGTTATATCATAATCTAGAAGATCTCGCAGAATACCATACCGCCACGTTCGGTCGTATGCTTTTTCGATATCAAAAAATACTGCTACCAGATGCTGTCTTTTCAAGAATGCTTCTCTTATCTCAGTTTCTAAAAGTATGGCATTATCAGTAGTAGAACTGCATTTCCTAAAACCAGTCTGTTTGTAAGATAAAATATTTCGAGATTCTAGCAAATAGGTAAGCCTAGCATTTAAAATCCGTTCTAATAGTTTGCATAAACAGCTAGTAAGAGCTATGGGCCGATAGTTATTAGGATTTTTGTGGTCTTTTCCTGGTTTGGGGACAGCTATTACGTATGATTTGCGCCAGTTAGAGGGAAATCTTCTCTCGATCCAAATTCTATTGAAAAAATTTAAAATTATTTGTAGATGTGTATCTGAAAGGTGCTTAAACATATTACTGTGTATATTATCAGGGCCAGGAGAAGTGGGTTTACAACGTTTAATTGCCATTTTAAGTTCTGTTAAAGTAATTTTTGAATTATAATCATTGATTGGTTCGGATGGACATTTAAGTATTGTTTTTTCAGTTATTGCTTTATATCTTTGAAAGGAGATTGGATAATTTGTGTGGCTAGAATTCTGAGAAAAGCTTTCAGCAAGAGTGTTAACTATTTCTTTTTTATCAGTTATTTTGCGGTTATTTAGTTCAAGATGAGTAACAGGTGAAGTTGCATAATGACCAGATATTGTTTTAATCTTTTTCCAAACTTCTTTAGATGTAGTATTACTGTTTATTCCACTGACGTATTCAATCCAAGATTTCTTTTGGCTTTGTCTTCGAGTTTTTCTTGCTATTGCTCGGGCCCGTTTGAATGCAATCAAGTTTTCTTGCGTGGGATATTTACGGAATTTTCTCCAAGCCTGTTTTTGGAATTTGTGAGTTTGGCCACATTCCTTGTTCCACCAGGGTTTTGTATATTTAGGGCAGTTAGAAGTGTAAGGCATTGACTGTTCAGCTGCTGATATGAGGGCATTGGTTATTTCAGTTGTGGCTTCATCAATAGTTCCTGTTTCTATTATATGTTCATTGAATGTAAGAGATTTTTAAAACATTGTCCAATCTGCTGCCGCGATGCAGAGTCTAGGTAATCGATAGATACTATTTTGAGATAGTACAGACATTTCTATAATGATAGGAAAGTGATCACTGTGGTGAAGGTAGTTGTCAACAAAAAGCTCTAAAAGCGGGTATATATGAGGAGAACAAATGACTAGATCAATAGAATGAAAAGTTCTAGAAGGGAAATGAAAATGAGTTTTTTCATTTTTATTTAGTAAACATAATTGATGATCATTGATGAGTTTCTCTATCTGGTGACCACGAGAATTTGAATTGGCGCTACCCCACAATGGGTTATGCCCATTAAAATCTCCCATGATGATGAATGGTGACGGTAGTTGAGTAATTAGATTGTCAAGGTCAGATTGTGGTATTACCTGATTTGGTGGTAAATAAATACAGCATACCGTGATAAGTGATTGAATGAAAATTTGAACCGCAATAGCTTGTAGAAGAGTTACTAATGAAACAGTAGAAAACGGAGAGCTTTTAAATGTTAAAAGTGAAACGCCGCCGCATGCTTTGTTACCTTGTATGAAATCCTTTCTTGAATTAGTATACCTATGTATATTTCCCTTATGAGATGGTTTAAGGAATGTTTCTTGGAGACAAAAGCATATGGGATTGTGTTTATCAATTAGGCTTTTAATGTCTATTAAATTTGTGTAGAAGCTTCTGCAATTCCAATTTAAAAGTTTTGCCATTATTTATTTTGCAGATTTAAACTTGTTGTTTTTAGGCATAAGGTTAATTAGAGTCTCCATTCCCCTTCTCTATTTGCATGTCCGAATCAGTTCCGTTATCAGTGCTCATATCTTCAGATTGTTCTAGTTTACTGTTGGATAATTTGTTCCTATTTTTATTGAAACGATTTTGTTTACTTTTCGAAACAAATTTAGGTTTGCTTAATTGTGGCGTCTGGGTTAATTTTTGTACAGATTTATGTATTTGATGAGACGGTATGATTTTTGAAGAAGAGGTTGTTTGTTGAGGTGTTTGTACTTCTGCTTCGATTACGTTACATTGTATGCCGATGGATTTAGTTATCTTTGAATTGGTGACAGCTGCAGCATACGAAATATTAGGGCGTGGCTGTGAGTTTAAAAATTTAGATTTAGCTTCAGTGTAGGATAGATTTTGCGTAACTTTAATGCTTATAATTTGTTTCTCTTACTTCCATTTTTGACACATTCGAGAATTAGCGGAGTGGGGTTCATGGCAATTTATGCATTGTTCTGGTAACGTGCAGGATTTGAAGTTATGCCCTGTCTGACCGCAGCGAGAGCAGGTTTCTTTGCCTCGGGGCAGCTGTTGGTGGAGTGGCCAAACTTCTGGCATTTAAAACAGCGAAGTGGATTTAGTATGTATGGTCGGATTTTACAATTTCTATAGCCCGCTTTAATGTCCGTAGGTAAATTTGCTGTGTTGAAAGTTAGAATCAAGTGTTGTGTAGGAACTATTTCATCGCCCTTTCTTATTGTTATATGTCGTACATCAATTACACCTTGACTAGGGAAGCCTTCAATTATTTCAGAGGTTGGGAGAAATTGTAGTGTTTTTTCTGTTATAACGCCTTTCGATATGCTTAATGTCTTATGGGGTGCTACAGTAATTGGAACGTTGCCAAGTTTATTTGATTTTAAAAGTAGGGTAGTCGGCTTTACAGAACTAGTTTCCACTAACAAGTCGCCAAAGGGCATAGCACGAAAATTTTTTGGATTACCTATTTGAGTTTCTAGAGACTTTTGTACGAGAAATGGTGATAAAGAAGAAAGTTTCTTTACTGTTGAGCTAAGTATCAGATATTTAGCTTTTGTAGGGTCATATTTAGAGCATGTAGACAAGTCAAATCTGGGTGAAGTTTTTCCGAAACTGGGTGATTCAGTAGGCGTAGCCATATCAAATAAAGATGTTCATCTGGACACTCTCATGCCCACCACCGAGCCCAACAAGGGGAACAGAAACACCGGCTCTGATTACACCAGCCTCAGTGTTCTTGTTCAGAGTAGCTCCAGATATAGCACTACACCAAGGGAGTGTGGATCCGCCAAAGCTATCAGAGCTCAGGGGCACTCCCCTGCTGCAGCACTTGTCCCGAGCAAGGTACGAAATGCCCCTACCAGCCGATTGAAAGTGAGGGGGACCTAACCTCCTTCCACTCGTCTACAGTGAAGCTCGGGCCAAAGAGTACAAAGTCTACAAACTCCAAGATGAAAATGCCCCCTTGAACGCCACACTCGTATGAGAGGATAGACAGGTGGCTCCAGGCTCCCGTTTTCCACCTTACGAGACGCAGCACACGTCAAACGTGCTGGTCAGCAAAAGCTAACGTTGTTAGCCTGTAAGCTTTATGGGAAAGTTTATTATTTAAAATAAATAGGTGAAACATGATAAATCAGGAAATCCGACAAAAACAGTAAAACACAAACAAAAATCTGAAGATCTATAATCTGTAAATGATTAACAGTGTTTTTGAATGAAATGAAATAAAATTCGTTCACTAGGTCAATATAAATATTTGATAAAAAGTAGGAAACTCAAAACAGGACCGTCGCAAGAGAGAAATGGAAAAATGCTCAGGTCCAGCTCGGGGCCCCTGGTGCGCCGTGCCCGTCACACAAGAGTGTGCCCCTGGGGGGACTGGTATGATGAGGATATGAAAATTCATATTTAGATTAAAAGGGTTACGGACTGGTTTTGACGCTCGACTTAACCTTCCTTGTATGTATGTTTCATTGTCATCTGTATATTTTGTCATCTCTCATCTGTAATTTTTTCAATAAATAAATGTTGAATGGAAACCTGTGTTTGTCCATTCTTTTCCAAAGTATTACTACTAGAATTAAATCAGAAGTAAAAATTTTCTATCATGCTTATAAATGTTTTCAAAGTAGTTTGAAAGGTCTTAAAATGAAAAGTTAAATAGAAACATATGAAATGAATAATATTGCATATAAATAGAAACATATTAAATGAATAATATTGCCTATAAATATGGATTATTAAGTTTGAAATCTCGAGTCAGTTTTTTTATAAGATTCTGAATTTCGAAAATTTCTGAATCTGGTACAGTCAGTCAAAAAAGAATCCGAATAAATTCCAGTTTTAAAAAAACAATCTTTTTAAACTTTCCGAACGATTGAAAAAACGATTTTAAAAAAACAATCCTTTTTAGACATTTTATTTCACTTCCTTAAAAAAAATGTTTATTTAAAAAAATCATTCGTTCTTAATCATCCGTTTTTTTTTTAAAAAAATTATTGAAATGTATTGACTTTAAAATGCTTAATGATCAATTTAATATAAAAAGTTTAATCAAATGCCTTTACGTTTAGAATCGACGACGCGCCGGCCGCATTTATTTTCAAAATTGACAGTTTATAGTTTAGAAGAAACAGTTCATAGTTTAGAAGAAACAGTTTATAGTTTAGAAGCAACAGTTTTTATTTTCAAAATTGACAGTTTATAGTTTAGAAGAAACAGTTTATATTTCAAAAGCAACAGTTTATACTTTAGAAGCAACAATTTTTATCTCAAAAGCAACAGTTTATATTTCAAAAGCAACAGTTTTTATTTTAGAGGCAACAGTTGTTATTTAATAAGCAACAGTTTTTATTTTAGAAGCAACAAGTTTTATATTAAAATCAACAGTTTTTATTTTAGAAGCAACAAGTTTTATATTAAAATCAACAAGTTTTTATATTAAAATCAACAAGTTTTATATTAAAATCAACAAGTTTTTATTTTAGAAGCAACAAATTTTATATTAAAATCAACAAGTTTTTATATTTAAATCAACAAGTTTTATATTTAAATCAACAAGTTTTATATTAAAATCAACAAGTTTTATATTAAAATGAACAGTTTATACTTTAGAAGAAACAGTTTTTATCTCAAAAGTAACAGTTTATATTTTAGAAGCAACAAGTTTTTATATTAAAATCAACAAGTTTTATATTAAAATCAACAAGTTTTTATATCAAAATCAACAAGTTAGAATTAAGTGCTTTTATGTCAAAATTAATTTATTTTTCGTGTTCATCTGGATGTTAGAATCAAAAATTTAAAAAAAATCATTCCTTCTAAGAGTTGAAAAATTATAATCCTATACTGATTGTTATTGAATATATATATATATATATATATATATATATATATATATATATATATATATACAATTTCTAAATTCTCCAGCCTCATACTTAAAAAAAAAATTTTTTTTTC